>CM076582.1:1068377062-1068823616 GCA_034641835.2 Pinus albicaulis
ATGCTACATATTGGATGTGACAAATTTTCTGCTAATACAACAAATTTACAAGCATGTTCCACCTATGCCCTCGTCATCATATATTATATGGATGATATATGTATTCTTGCATTTCGTGCACATGAATAATTTCAATCTACTTAAGTTAAAGAAATAACCATGGAGGTTTTAACTCCACCATTTCCAATTCTCACACACCTTAATTAAATGGAAATAATCACACATTTATTAGGTGAGATATTTGTAGTCTATGGTCCATACAAGCTGTTGAATAAAGGTTCATAGTAGTATAGTATGTTGACATATTCAAACTTTTGAAGGAGGGATATTTCACCTAAGGCATTCTTAATGGTTTACAGTTAAGTGATGTGGAATGTATTGGAGATTTAATAGAAATTAATATTCCATTGGTTAAATATTAATCAAATTCATTAAAATTAATATAACATAAAACATGCACAATAGATACAACAATGTCCACATCATCCATATTCATCATGAGCACATAAAAATAAGTAGGACAATCCAGTATGTTCACAAGTTAAGAAGTACATCTCATAACAAGATCAAACAATGTATATTCCTTACACATAACTAACATCCATAAGACAAAAAAACTAACTCTCAAATATATACATAAAAAATTATCTAATCAACTCTCTTAACAAAATGGATGATTAGCCTTTACAAAAAAATCCTCATATATATAGATAAAATTTGAGGAAGCTACAAAAAATTCCTAAATATACTAGAGAATCTACAACCCACTTGTAGAAAAGGGTCCATCCATTTATGAAAATTTGTAGATAGTAGACGATATAGGGAACCAAGGATTTATGAGATGGCTCCTTGGACTTCATGTACTTAGACAAACCTAGGCCACATCAACTCCCCAACCACACCTTCCAACTTGCACTTGAGATGGGTTGTGTATCTCATTCTTCAAAAATTGTTTCCTACTTAGGCACCATCCATGAGATTGTTGAATTAATCAAAAATAGATTTCCAAGTGGTTGTGGAATATTTTATTTTTTATGCTCACTCCACCACAAATGTCTCTATCATATATTTCTTTATTGACATTGGATTTTCTAATGCTACTAGTTCAATGTCTACACTTAGTTGCATTTTCTTTACTCCCATGAACTGGGATTATATTTTCCATTATAAATTCCTTACATGATTCCACAACTTATTTCTCTCATCCTCCAAAAATCCTTATTTTAACACAAATATTTATACTTCTTCCATCTTGTTATTAGTGTTTGACGCGATGCATTTATTATAAACCTTCTAATATTTCTATTTTCACTCCTCACTCTGCTACTCGATCCTCTACTAAGGTTTGACTAGGATGTCACAATGCCTTTGAAAATTTACCCATAGACTCTTGACATTTAAGTCATAGCCACTCTAATACCTCTATCTAAAATCCATATTTTATGACTATAGGATTAATGATTAAAAACTATCTTCTCAGACATGCCTTAGCCTCTATTTCTATTAGTGCTACCTCTTCCCATATTTCATCCTCTCACCATTTCATCCTTCCTTTCACTATTTACTCCACACCTGTTCTCATTAGCTACAATATGACATAGAGTTGTTGTTACCTTAGTGATTATACTAGTTTTCTAATATGCGATATCAAATTCCTTGGGTATGTGTAGAAGCACCTTTGAAAAATAAGTTGTTAGTTCCTCCCCCAACCTCGTAGCTTCTCCATGGGCCTTTGCTCGGAATCAAGGAATACTGAGGGTGGAGGGGGGGGGTGAATCAATATTAACCAATTTCAAACCTATTTAAACAATTATTCAATAAAATACAATTAAAAAATCAACAAGGAACCATTCACATGAAATTTGTACACAAATATTTAACATGGAAACCCTTCCAAGAGAAAAACCACAAAGTTTGTCCTATTATGATGTAATTATAAGCCACAACTTTTTATGACATCAAATTTTGTGACCATCAACTCACAAGAGGCCGCAAATCTCATTATATTTTCAAGCCCCTACTTTCTTGAGGCACCAATATTTGATATGTGTAAGAACCCACCTGTAGTATCCAGTCATATATATATTTCATTCATTTTCAAATTAATATCTCTGTCATTTCTCTATAATTCTGAATTTGTTGACATAGATTGAAAAACCACTTCATGTTTCTAACAAATTCCTTCCTTTCTCTAATTAGATATTTTCACTCACTCTCTCTCTCTCTCTCTCTCTCTCTCTCTCTCTCTCATGTGCACATACATATAACTATTTCTTCTTTAATTACTAATTGTCTGCAGTAATCTCATCTAATACTACTTGTTGTATTCAATTCATAACATTTAGGGCTCCATTTATCACTCTTAGCACTCTTTTCATGTATATTGAAATATGTCTTTTACTCTTACATCACACCAACAATTATAGTCAGTTCTATGTCATTTGTACATGGGAACCTCTGCCTTCTCATGTTTTCACATATCCTATTTATAGGCATTGCATCTTTTCTTTATTTCTGCGGGATTGTATCTTTTTACTAAATTTGACACCCATATGCCATATTTTTGTTTCTTCCTTCTTTCCTTCAACAACCTTGTGTGTAAACTATGCCTTATTTCCTTCAACAACCTTGTTTGCAAACTATCTTTTGTCAATTTTGTTCACCTTTATAGTATTTTCCATTAAAATACCATTGGAATCAATTCTCATTTTTACCCATGAGAAAAATTTCCCTTTGAATGTATCAATAGTCGCAACCATAACTATGATTTTCTTATTTTTTTGGCATAGCATGAATTCTTGTCATTAAACACACTTCTCTATGAAAGAGATATTTCCTCTCATACCTTCTTTCAACCATGCCATATTTCTAACTCTTTGTGAAGTGACTCAAAACTTTTGTGGTGCGACAAGAAAATGTGTCTCAAGTATCATGAATACTTAATGTCTATAAATTTCTGCCAATCATTCCAAGACCATCGGGGAACTGAAATCTATGTTGAGGTGTTATCCTTACTATGTTGTCCCTACCACTTGTCACTATGTCATGCCAACTGTCATACCACATCAATTGCTGATGTCACTCCACGTAATTTGTTGATGTCATCATGTGGCGTGGTATTCTCTAAGTGGTGCCACATGTCACCCAAAAATAGGCCATTTGGCCACCCAAACATGCCATAAACAACTTCCACATGCCACTTTGTCAATGTGTCACATAATCTTCCTTCCATTTCACATCCAACTCATATTGCCACATCATCTTCCTTCCATTTCATCTCCAACTCATATTGTCACATCATGTTCATCATCAAATCAAAATTTTCCTTGTTTGTCCCATAAATAGTACCATCATCAAAACGTAACATGATAAAAAATAACATGTTCTCCAAAAATATAGTGTACACGGTGAAATATAGTATATCTGCATGAAGTAATTGAACAGTAAAAATAAATATGGAATAAAATACCAAGACAACTTAGGATGCATGCTATAACCTGCCTTGTGTTCTTTTGCTCTACTTATCTCTTCTCCTTATATCTCTGGCTGCATATCTTAGAAACACATTTCTCTCTTTCCATCTGTTCATGATGCACTAGTGTGAGTGTGTGTAAATATAACTTCTTAAGGGGAATGTGGAGGCACAATGGATAAATGAAGTTTCCCAACTATGATGTGAGGAGGTTAATGACCGACTAGTTGGCATGGAAAGACATAGATTGAGAGAGTGTAAAAGGTGCATGTAGTGCAATAATCAAAGGTGGAATTGAGTGATGAGATATAGTGGCCAATGGAAAAAACCAGATGTTGGTCTCGTGGGAATGAGATCTTATCCATCATGGTGCATGGGTCGTTGTTGTAGGATTTGATAGTCTGGGATCTCCATAATGTTGGGGCATGGGGGAGGATAATTTTTCAAATCATGTGGAGTGGGAGGATGAGGAGGATCACCATTTAGGTATAAATGGCATATATTGGTCAACTGACTAAACTCATTGGATTCTGGATCAAATTGTATGGAAAATATAATCCTTTTGTTTTTATCCCCCCCTCTAGGAAACATTCGTTCTTCTACCATGACCTCTTCTGTCGCCCCAAGAACATATGCTAAAGGAAATCATGGTGTGATGCAATCAATAAAAATTTTCATGACCATTAATCATAGAGTATAAGCATCAATCAAAAAATTAACAATCTGTCTAAAAGCGACATTTCACATGAATTCTAGAGTTCTTTGAAAACTTATAAATGGAAAAAATTATGCAAGGAAGATAATTTATTATACATGCAATAAAAAAATTATTCTAGAAAACTGCAGATAGAATAAGTATGACAACAAAAATTAAATAGCTCTATACCCATGTAGATTGTCCATGATAACATTATAAATCTGTGTGGAAAGAGTCACATAAGTTGTTATGTAATGTGTCTGCAAAGAGAGTGGATTGTGAGATGATTCTCATTTACCATTTGTGTCACAATTTTAAGTGAAAATAGATGGATATGTAATCATGGTATGTAAATAAGTATATGTTCAAAATTATAGAAGTGAACACACAAAATTCTAGTGATAATATAAGTGCAATATGAATGTAAACCAGGAGACAATTTGTGAAACTTTTTGTAATTGTTTCATGGTGGATAATGGGAATATGTACATGGGTAACATAAATATATGACTAAGAACATATCACATAAATATATGTGAAATAAATTTATTTGAACAATGAGAAAAGGAGAAAAGGAAACTACCCTATATGCAATTTTATTCGACAGGGACAATATGGTCTCCTATATATGACACTTTCGAATAAGGGGGCATATGATTATAATCATTGATGAAATTGATTCTAGATAGGATCTCTATGTTTTGACCTAAGCATGATAAGATTCCAAATACACACAGACAAACACACACACACACACACACACACACACACACACACACACACACATGAGTCAATACCTATTACAAAAAATGGTTGAAAGAGGGGAAAAATTTACTTGAACTTCCCAGAATACCTTTTATATACTCTTGATTTTAAAGAACAAGATGTTGAATCAACAACAACACGCACACACACACACATAGAAGCCAATACCTATTACAAAAACTGGTTTACATAGGGGAAAATTTTACTTGAACCTCCCAGAATACCTTTTATATACCCTTGATTTTAAATAACGCGATGTTGAATCAACAACACACACACTTGCCAATACCTATTACAAAAACTGGTTGACATATGGGAAAAATTTACTTGAACTTCCCAGAATACCTTTTATATACTCTTGATCTTAATGAACGAGATGATGAATCAACATGAGGACATGTTGATTCGTAACTATTATGAGAGGAGATTGTCAGTCCTCAAACTTTAGAACAAGTTGGTTGTGTTTGATTTCCTGGGGTGGAGGGTTTTAACTTTATGTACCACATGGAAAACATGGTTGGTTGAACATGAGTGGCATAGTTTAAAAGATTAAAAACATCATGAGTTAATATGAAAAAAATTGAGGATCGAAGGACACAAAGGGAAAAAAAATACCCTTTTAGTTTTTCATAATGAATCACATTGGTAATACAACAAAACTTCTTGGTAAAAGAAATATTGGATATAACTCGCATATGGGACAATGAAAAGGTATGGCTATGACTCAAAGAGTGAGTGCAAGTTAGAAAAATTGATCTGAAATAATAACCAACCAAACTTTCATTTACCAAATAAGATGAAATTGAAGCTTGCATGCATTTTTTATAACCACGAAGATGGGAGATTTTATTTGTTGTCAAAAAATTGAGCTTTAGAGGTAAATGCTACCACCACTCGAGGATTTTTTCCAAGAAATATAACTCCTCTAAATGATAGAGAGATAAAACCAGGTTGTAAAATAAAGTGTAAATAAATCTTAGAGTAAGTAACAAATTTAGAGACCAAAGACTGGGTGAGTGTGTGTGAGCTTTTGTTTCTTAAAAACCTATGAAACATACACTGAAAGACTATTTTGAAAATAGAGACACCTAAAATCTTTGCATGTATACTTGTAGATCACTGCATGGGACATAGATGGTAGGAGAAATCATTGAAATGGATTTAATGACTCTTAGAAAAAAAATTCAAAATAATTAAACAAACTATTTCTTGTAGAGAGAAGCCATATATGTACTGAGGCATAGTTAAAATCCTCTCATTCTTGTAACAAATCACTCTTATTCTACATAGGAGTCAGTTATTGCTAGTTCTTCTTAGCAAATGAGAGCACCAAGCCAGGATTTCATTGAATCTTTGAGATAAAATTCACCACAGGAGCTCCAAGTTTGGAAATGTAAACATAGTGGGTTAGTGACCTCTTTCCAATTACCTTCATGTAGGTGGGAGTCCCAAAGTGGGCCTTAGGATTCAACACATTAAACACTTTTCATATCACCATTAACATTGGAAACTCATCGCATTCTTGCAAAATATACCATATACCATAAAGAACAATACCACATGCCTTATATGTCATAAAGAATGTGTTATATGTGATAAAAAAAAAAATTCATGATGTGTGTGAGTTAGTAACATGGTATACGACTCGACAACATGCTTTATCTAGTGAAAACTCAAACATTTCACTATCAGAAGTATTATGGTAGCGCTTAATATGATGGTAGGGTGATAATCATAAGTATGAAGTCATATATCCCACACTATGTGTTACATCTTTAGATTTGAGATATATACTTATGAGTTATATCATGAGTTGTGGGTTATTACATTGCATAAGAATTGTGGTTCCATATTGAAATCATATATCCATCAAAAACCTTTTGTGTTTTCAACCCCATTACCAAAATGTTGATTAAGTGCTATAATATTTTATGACTAAGAAAAAAATTATTTTCATCTTTGTCTTGATGCTATTCATGACTTAAAACTTTGTTCAAACGATCGATGAAATTTCTATTGCATATCACTTTCATGCTCATAGGGATGTCATTAGGAAACCTTTGTCTTATATTTTTTTGGAGTGAAATTTATTGGCATATAAAACCTGGAAGAACTATAATTTATCATGAAACCATAATAATATTATGCAACAAAATTTTTCCTATAGTGATGCTATGTCATGTTGTAGATATCAAGTCCACATAGTGATAATACATGTCAAAAGTGTTGTAAGTGTAAGCAAGCCTTCGAACCAAAAACATAATGAATATGAAAGTAAATATATCCTTGATTACTTCTCCTTAATTTTCAAATCCTTATTAATTCAAGGGGACCCCATCTACTAAGACTTGTTTTTGTTTGTTTTTAATGTCTTATTAGTATTCATTTTAGAGGATTAATTGAAATGGAGTGCAATGGCTTGCACATCTTTGAGAAGGTGACATATGAATTGATCATGAGTCAATGCCTTGGTGATTACTTCAACCCATACAAGGAATATTTTATCCTACATACTAGCTCTTTCTTTCCTTTCACAACAAATCCTGAATCTACCTACTTCATGTAGATTTCTTCTTTCAGATCCACATATATGAATTTTGTATCACATCCATATGTTCCACTTCAATATCAAAAGAAACAACAATGAGTAATATAAATATAATAGAAGTTGGTGATGACACTCAATATTAAAACAAGAATGCTTGAACTTCGGAGAGACATAACTTTAATGATCAACCTGGGGTTTGTAAAAACTTAATAGGTATCAATAGTATATGTACATTAGGATATATATTCTACTTAGGTTGATATGATGCAGTGAAGAGAGGTCAATATGTGTTGAAATTGTAGCTATGTCTGGTCTTCATAAATTATTTATTGTTATTAGCATGTTTTTCATATTTTTTTGGTCAAAAATGTATTTTTGAAAATAAGAAAATTATTATTTTATTTGGAATTATAAGCGGCTTCTCATGTGATATTTGGCCCTTCTAAATGGTTGAGTTGGATTTCATAGAAACTCACTCATTTGGATCATATCAACCTTTATATATGGTTGAGTTGGATTTAGAAACTCATTTAGATTAGCCCTTCTAGATGGTCAATTCGGCTTGCCTAGAAAGTCACCCATTCAGATCTCATGATGGATATAAAAGGAGATCCATTCGTCCTCCTTTAAAAGCAATTCGAAAACATGTACATTACTGATATTTTATCCTATGTGAAGTGGTTTTGAGATCTTCTCATTATTCTTGTGATCTAAAGTCTGGTGGTTTGAGATATACTCATTATTCTTGTGATATGAAGTCTAGTATTATGAGATCTGCTTCCAATTCTTGTGATATGAAATTAGGTACTAGACCGAGATATATAAGGACACTGCAAGAAAATTTGCAGTGGTCCAAGAGGCTAATTATTAAAGATATTTTGTCTCCTGAAGGTGATTTCTAGGCCGAGCCCTATAATGATATTATAACTCTATACAAGATATTTGATTGGTTCGAGTTTGTAGTTGCTTTAGGCCTGTAACTAGGCTGAAATACAAGATCTATTTCTAGGATTGTAACTAGGATGCGATCTAAGATATATCTCCAGGATTGTAATTATGTTGAGATATAGCTCAGATCTATCTCTAGGATTGTGAGATAGGCTAAGATCTCACTCAAATATATATTTTTTGAAATATCCAAGCCACTCTATGTTCAAAGTTTCATACCTCCACAAATATGTATCTTATCGAAAGTCATAGCTTTAGAAGGAACAAGATCCAATCATGGTTCCTGTGGTATGATGAGAAGATCAACCTCTTGTTTGTGATCTTGATTGAAATATTTTGTGAAGAAGGCCGTTAGAATTTGTGGAATCCATCTTGTGGTCAATATTATCTATGTCTTCATGTCTTGTTGAAGGATCTCTATAAGGAAAAGCTTGATTGGGTTTTCCCCTTTGTGGGGGTTTTCCCTAGTCTTTGACCTAAATTTTGGTGTCTCTTGTTATTGTGCTATGTGATCTATACTTTCTTGTGATTACTATCTATTCACTTCCAAATTATAATTATTTGATGAAGACAAATGAATTAAAGAAGCTCTAAATTCACAAATAACTATCAGTAGTTTAAAATTCTTCTTGTACACATTTTACTTGGTATTTTTAACATGGAATCATAACATTGGTGAAGGTAGAAAGTTGCAGATCACATATTGATATAAGCTTCTCTTCATATATGTTATTTTGAGTGGAAATATTTCATTTATTACCCATGTTTAAGAATAATGAAATGATGGATCCCTCTTGAGAAGAAGGAAACAAGCTTAATGGATCAGGAAATTTTAAGGCTCGAAAGAAAAAAATTGATTAGGTCTTAGAGGAACATGATGTTCTTCAATATTTCATAGAAAAGGTTGCTCAATATGAGGATGATGATGGAAAGGATTGGGTTTGAAAAGGTGAACTCAAAGCTCAAAGGATTATCTTTGAATCTCTCAAGGATCATTCGATCCCTTATGTTTCAGAACTACCCATTTCTAAGGAAGTATATGAGAAGTTGGTCAATATGTTTTCATCCAATGCCACTGGGTGAATGATTTTGCTAAGAAATCAAATTCATGATTTGAATCTATAAAAGGGATAATATATGGGTACCTTCTTCATGAATATATCCAACATAAGGGATGAACTACAAAACATGGGATAAAAGATCCTTGAATGATCAGAGGCTTAGTATTTAGCTCAAAAATGAAAGTGCTCATAATTGATTGAAAACTGAACTAAAACAACCAACCCATTGTCAGGAATCTAACGCAACTCATTTCGTTGAAAATCGACTCTGGATGAAGAAGTTATAGCTTGTTGATCGTCATTCAGAACATGTAATTTTTTCTAAAAAAATTGCAGAACAGTGACAGGTTGATGACATGGCAGCCTAGTTAGCATGTAGGGAACATTCTTCGGTTTTTTTTATCAATGGCACTGTGATAAGGATCACTGCATTATTCGCCAATTTGGGTTTGAGAAGGTGAAATTTCCCAATGTTCTCCTAAGGTTGAATTCGATTCATTATTATTATTATGAGGGATCTACTCCTAAGGTGGTTGGATTAATTTTAATTATCCTAATGTGGTTGGATTAATTTTAAATTTATATGGTGACATATATATGTTACTATCCTAAGGTATGAATTATATTATTTGTGGGCATGGATTACATTAAACCTATAGTCTAGATATATTCCATTACAAGGGTTGGTGGATTAATGTTCAAGCATTATGTTGGAGCACATTTCGCATAACCAAATCCGAAATTTTGATATATATATATATATAGTGGAGTGCAAATATTCAAAGTTGGAAAAATGTATGTAGGATGGGCGGAGGGCGGGTCAAACCCGTGACCTCGCCCTCCTATTTCTATGCTTCTTACCAACAGACCATGAGGTGGGACTTGTAAAATCTCTGCGCCCAATCATATTTGAACCACATGTGGATCCTTGATAGCGGATGTCGTGGAAGACCATGGGCAGAAAGTTAAGCACGAAAGTTTAATTGTTAGATGGTGGGGTTAATTAACTTAATCCAAAATTAATGACTACTAAATCGTATTATGTTAAACTGCGATTATGCACAGTTAAGCCATTATTATCCACATCTAAGCATAATTAACCATTAATTAAACCCATATTTAAATGGTATAATTTTCAGCAGTTCCTCTAAATTCGGAGCGGCCGCCATATTTGGTGGCCTTATCTGTAGTCTTCTCTAGATTTGGAGGAGGAATCTAGGGAAAAATTGAATAGGCCATATCTTGAACAATTTTCGACCATTTTTGGCTCAGGAAGAGTCATTCCTAGTAGATTGACATGCTATGAACACATGGGAATAGGTTGAAAAGGTAGAGGAGTAATTCTATAGGTGTTTTTGTCACCTTGAAGAATTTTGAAGTGAGGCCCACCAGGAAGGAAGGCCATGCCTAGATCAACCAAAGGCCAAATTGAGTAAATGAATAGTCATTTCTGATAGATTTTGACATTTTGAACTCATTGGAGTATGTTTCAGGATAATTTGATGCATGTAAACAACAATTTTTTCACTATTGAGATAATATAGAGGAAAAAGCCTTGGAAGCTGAACCAAGGAGATGTAGTGCAGGAGGGGTGAAATCCTTCATCAAAACTCTGTGTTGACAGATCAATTGTGATGGTTTGTTTTTCTTTATGTTGTTTTTGTTCAAAATTTTAAATTCATACTTTGTGCTCTTGAATTCACTCAAAAAACATCAGTTAACTACCTGTTTGACACACATAAGCAACAAGGAACATATGTACATGTAGCATAAGATCAATAAATAAATTATATATATTTATATAAATTAATTTAGCACAGAAAAAATAAAATTCATACTCAGAACAAGTTGGTATCAGAGCTTGGTTGAAAAGCAAGGTTATTTTCTTGATAGTTGCTTGAGTTTTGTGCAAGTTTAATGGTTGCAAATTTGTGATGATGACAAGGTTAAGGTTTCAGAAAGGTGAAGGGAAATTGTTGGTTGCATGTCTTGAGATTAGGAACAAAAGAAGGAGAACTACAAGAGCACCATCTTCACCCAAAATTCCACTCATAGCTGCACTTGAAGCACCTCAATTTTTGTCTCAAGAAGTTGATATTGAAGAGGTACAAGTTGTACAAGAAGCTGAGTTGATTGAAGAGGTACAAGCATCATAAGTTGAGCTTGAATCCATAGAAATCATGCAGGTGTTGGAGAGAATCAAGGACATTTAGAAGAGGAAGATGTAAAGAGAGACTTCAATGACATAAAAAGGATGGTTAAAATTATGTTTGATGAATTTACTGCTGGGGTGGCAGGAGAAGGTTCTAAGCCTCCACATGGAGAAGGAACTTTAGATGATAAGAAGGATGAATATAAGAGTTCAAAGGGTAGTGGAGGAAAGCCACCTCCATCTCCACCATCTTCATCATCCTCATCAACTCCATCAACATCATCTTCCACTTCCACCACAAAAACTACTCATAGTCACTCAAAATCCACGAAAGGAAAAACACCCTTACTCAAACTTGATGTCAAATTTGAGCGTCCAATGTATAATGGAGAGGTAAATGCAGAAATATTGGAAAATTGGATACGTCAATTGGAGGTGTACTGTGGGATTCATAACCTTCATGAAGATGACATAAACATTCAATTTTCTTCTTTGGGGATGGAAGGATTTGCACTTGTATGGTGGGAAGAAAAGACTCAAGAAGAGATTAAAAACTACGGTAATATATCTATGTCTTGGTCAAGTTTTATTTATGCCATTAAAAGGAAATTCTATCCCTTATCTTACATGCAAAAGGCTATTATGGATTGGAAAAATTTTAGACAGTTGAAAGGGAAAAGTGTGCAAGATTATAGTCATGAGTTTAAGAGAAGAGCTCTTATTTTGGGTGTTAAATTATATTCTCAAGAAACTTTGTTAAAGTATGTTGGGGGTTTGCAAAATTACATTAGGCACACTATCCTCATGTTTAATCTCACAAACATAGATGAAGTTTGTGTTCAAGCCACACACTTGGAGGCAAGAGGGAAACAAAACATACATGAGAAAATTTAAAGTGATGGTAAAGGAATAGGAAAGTTTTATCGAAGAGGAAAAATAAATAGCTCTATAAAAAGAGAGAAGGAAAAAATGACATGAGAAAAATATTCAAAGACTACCCATGATGAAGACCATTGTTGGCAACTTCATCCAGAATCGAAGCCAAATAAATTGAAAGCCAAAGAAAAGGGTAAGACTATTGCTATAGTTGAACATGACTTAGGAGTAGATTCATGAGATGAGGCAAAGAGTACGACCATGGGTTTGAAAGGTAAACATATTGCAAGAACTATTACTTGAAATTGTTCAAATGTTACTCATGATGAAGATACAAGAATAGAACTTTTCCATATTAGAGTTGTCTCTAAACATACCAAGATTGATACACTTTTTTATAGTGGGTCACAAGCTAACTTGATTTCCAAAGACTTGGTTAAGAAGCTAGTCCTTGAAACTATTAGGCATCCAAGACCATACCCTTTGGGTTAGATATGAAAGAATGCAAACTTGTAGGTTACAAGGAAGTGCTTACTAAGATTTTCCATCAATTCAAAATTTATTGATGAAGTTGAACTTGATGTGGTGCCGTTTGAGATATCAGGTATTTTATTGGGAAGTCCTTATCTGTATGATAGGAAAGCAATATTTCATCACTATGACAATAAGTATCACTTTTTTAAATATGGTATTGAATAAATAGTTAGAGCCCATAAGAAGAGGACACATTTATCTCTTATACATGTAGAAAAAATGAAGAGGATAGTGAATGCAAGTCAGAATTTGACATTGTTAATGATCAAACAAATATATGTTTTGAATCAAACTTTTCAAAAAGATTCTTATGCTTGTAATGAGATGTTTCAGGATTCTAACAGGTTTCCTTTGAAAGGAGGTGAAAAATATGTAAAACATTTACAGCAGTCAACATCAGTGTTGAGCAGTGTTGGAAAAAAGATGTCGATGCAAGAGATTGCAAAGGTAAAAGAGAAAGTGACAAAGCAGCTTGGAAAAGAAGGCATGGGTTCCAAAAATTCTGGTGTTTGGTTTCCAAAGGGTACATGGCAACGGTGAAGATACTTTTTCAAGAGTCAATGCAAGTACAAAGCTAGATCAACTAAGAATCGCCATGGTGACAGTGTGCAAGGTGAGATAATTTTTAAGTTTTCTTTGATTAATGACCAAGGTAGGAACAAGATGGTTTCTAAAATAATAGCTTGTTGCTTTGAAAATTCAGAAAAATTGCAGCATGACGGTGTCAATGACAACAAGAGAAGGTCGCAAGAATCAAGGAAAATTTTGACATTTTATGAAAAACTCCAAATGATGAAAATTGGAAAATTTCAGTGGATAGAGACTAGAAGGGTGAGGGAACAACACACTCATCCACATGATCAGTAATCAGAGAGATTTTGGGGTCCAAAAGGCTTCTAGTGGTGAAGAATGATCAAACACTCAGTATTTAGCTGAAAAATGAAAGTGCTTAGAATTGAAAGAAAACTGAACGACAATGACTGAATCGTCACCATGAATCCAACACAACTCGTGTCATCGAAAACTGACTCCTGCTGAAGAAGTTATAGCCTGCTAATCACCGTTCAGAATAGGCAAATTTAAAAAAACAAATTGTAAAACAGTGACAGGTTAATGACAAGGAATCCTGTCAGCATGTAGGGAATATTCTTCAGATTTTCCCAGTGGCACTGTGACAAGTGTCACCACATGAGCACAAATATTCAAATTTGGTAAAATGTATGTAGGATGGGAGAAGGACGGGTCGAACCCATGACCTCCCCCTCCTATTTCTATGCTTCTTACCAACCGACCATGGGGTGGGACTTGTAAAGTCTCCTTGGCCAAATCATATTTGAACCACATGTGACTCCTCGATGGCAGAGGGGAGGGGGCCAGCCCTCCTCCCCATATAGCCATGCTCTGGAAGACCATGGGTGGGAAGTTAAGCACGGAAGTTTAATTGTTAAATGGCGGGGTTAATTAACTTAATATGAGATTAAGGACTACTAAAATTTATTATGTTAAACTATGATTATGTGTAGTTCAACCATTCTTATCCACATCTAAGCACAATTAACCATTAATTAAACCCAGATTTAAATGGTGGAATTTTTGGCGGTTTCGATAAATTCAGAGTGGCCTCCATATTTGGCACCCTTATGTGGAGTCTTCTCCAGATTTGGAGGAGGAATCTAGGGAAAATTTGAATAGGCCATATCTTGAGCAATTTTTGACCAATTTTGGCTCAGGAAGAGTTATTCCTAGTAGATTGGCATGATTTAAACACATGGGAATAGGTTGCAAAGGCATAGGAGCAATTATACATGCGTTTTTGTCACTTTCAATAATTTTGAAGATTAGGGCCACCAGGAAGGAAGGTCATGCCTAGATCAGCGGAAGGCCAAATTGAGTAAATGAATATTCATTTCTGATAGATTTTGACATTCTAAACTCATTGGAGGACGTGTTAGGAGAATTTGATGCATGTAAACAAAAATTTTTTCACTATTGAGCTAATACAAAGGCCCAATCCATAAAAGTTGGACCACGTATATGTAGCCTAGGAGGGGTTAAGTACTCCTTCACAAAACTTTGTTGATGGATCAATTATGATGGTTTTTTGTTCTTTATGTTGTTGCTGTTCAACATTTTAAATTCATACTTTATGCTCTTGAATTCACTCATAAAAACTCAGTTAATTACCTGTTTGACACACATAAGCAACAAGGAACATATGTACATCAAGCATAAGATCAATAAATACATTTTATATCTGAAAATTAAATTAGCACAAAAAAACTAACATTCATACTTAGATCACTGAATATGAATTGGTGACTGCTGCAGTCAATGGTCTACATGAACAATGGGACTATTTTGCAGCAGGATTTTCTTCTAGAAAGGAGAGACCAACATTTGATGAATTATGGGATGTGTGTATTGAAGAAGAGTTAGGACTCAAATATAAAGGAAAGATACAAGAAAATTGTTCTCAAACATTTGTTGCAAGCTAAAATAAGTTTAATGGAAATAAGAAGTTTGGCTTTCTAAGGAAGAACGTAAGTAAAATACTTGCTCCTCTAGGGAATAGAGATATGTTAAAAGTTCAATGCTATGGTTGTCGTCAATATGGGAACAATAAAAGTTATTTTCTTAATAGATCAAATGAAAAGAAGTGGAAAGGAATATACCAGGTCTCCACAGATGAAGAAGTGGAACACTCCAAGAAAATAAAGAATGAAGAAGATAAGGGCTTATCCTACTTCTCTCTTATTTTAGGTTCCTTTGATGATGGAGGCATGTGGGATCATGATATTTTTTCAAGTATATTAAGAACAAAGACATCTCACAAATTTTAGCCCGGAGATGATAATTTCTATCTTGTGGAAGGTGTTGGATCTTCAACTATTAAGCCAGAATATGGTGGGAATGTGTATCTCAACAAGATCCTCTATGTACTAGTTTTGAAAAAGAACTTGGTTTCTATTTCATGTCTAGAAGATAAAGGTGATAGGATAGATTTCATTGATGGTAAAGTAATGTTTTGGTTCAAGGGATCTAGTATAGAAAATGCTAGAACCATTGGAGTTCATGAAGGACGACTATATATAATTTTAAGCCAGCCTCTTTAATCTCTCGTCCATCATAACATAAATCCATGTGAGCATTGGAATAGAAGGTATACTTAACTTAACTACAAAAAATTACTCTTCTTGAGTAATATGGTAACATGCATGCCAAAAATACAAGTTGATCGTGAAGGTATCTGCAAAGGATGTGCCCTATGAAATAATGTCAAGAAATATTTTCCTAACAATGAAAATAAGGCTAAAGAAATTTTAGACTTGATTCATTCTGATGTATGTGTTCAAATGTATGTAAAGTCTCTTGGAGGTTCTATTTGATTTGTATCTTTTAATTATGATTATTCATGCAAGACCTGGGTATATCTTATGAAAAAGGATGAAGTATTCAACAAATTTCAGGAATTCAAGGACCAAGTCGAGTATCAATATGGAAATAAGATCAAGATCTCGGGATCCAAAAATGGAGGAGAATTCACATCTAAGGAGATGATTTATTTATATAAAGAAGAAATGGTTAAGAGGGAAGCTGATAGTTACCTATAATCCACAAAAAATGGAGTGGTTGAATGAAAGAATTGATCATTTGAAGAATCCTCTAGGTATAACCTTCATGCCTAAGATCTACCCATATTATTATCATGTCAAGATAGCATGGATGTTGTCTACATTCAAAATAGAAGTACTCAATAGGTGCTAGAAAATATGACTCTTGAATGAGCCTTCTTTGGTCAAAATTCTTCAATGGATTACCTGAGAACTTTTGGTTGTCCTGTCTACATTCACATATATAAGGACAATAGAAAGAAGTTGGATCCCTCAGGAAATAAGGTAATCTTGGTTGGATATAGTGAATTTTCAAAGGCTTATAGAATCTACAATAGGGAGGAAAGAAACATTGAACTTAGTCAAATTTCACCTTTGAGAAAAGTGTTGCATTCAAAAGGTCCACTAAATTCCACATGGATACTAATGAAGAGGAACAACCTGAGTCTTCCGAGGAAGAAAACCTGGAACCTCCTTTTGGTCAGTTGAAAATACTAGAAGAACCTTCTAAACCTTTGAATCTTGTCCCTATTATAGAAATCAAGAGGAGACCAAATTGGTTGAAAACAACATTGAAATAAGCATAAGTTCATACAACTACTCTTGGCACATTTAAATTTCAAGTCAAAGGCATAAACTATACCCTAGGTATGCAACATTCATGACTAATATAATAAATTTTGAACCTTATACTTATGGATAAGTATTTAGACAACAAGTTTGGAAGAATGATGTGAAGGAGGAATATAGGTCAATCATGAAAACTAATGTATGGGAAATTGTTCCAAGACTGGTAAAGAAGTCTATTGTAACATAAAAATGGATCTAGAAGATCAAACATCAAACAGATGGAAGTATTGAAAAATATAAGGCAATTTTTGTGGCTAGAGGATTATCCTAGAAAGAGGGAGAAGATTACCATGAAACATTTCCTCCAACTGCCAGGTAAACATTAATCAGGGTTCTTGATTCCCTTACAACATATATGGGACATAATATTCATAAAATAGATATGAATACTACTTTCCTCAATGGTGTGATTGAGGAAGAGGTATATATAGAAGAACATCAATGATTTTAGGTTCATGGCAAAGAATCTCATGTATGCAGGTTGAAGAAAGCTCTGTATGGACTAAAGGAAGCCCCTATAGCTTGGTACTCTTGTGCTGATGCCTACTTGTCAAGTATTGGTTTTACGAATAATGAAGGTTATCCAAATCTCTATATCGAAGTGGTGAGGAATGAACCTATGATATTATTTATTTTTGTAGATGACTTTCTTTGGACAGTTGTGGAGTCCCTCATTATTTAGACTAAGAGGGATTTGGTTGTATAATTTTACATGAAGGATATTAGACTAATGCACTATTATTTAGGTTCAGAAGTATGGCACAAACCTAGTAAAATGATTCTTGGAAAAGGGAAGCATGTAATCAAGATATTGCAGAAGTCTGGAATGATGGAATGTAAGCCCATGAAAAATCCAATGACAGTAAACATAGGAAAGCTCAGAGAATTTGATTCTCACTCTGTTGATCCATCCATGTACAAATAACTGATTGGTATGTTAATGTACTTGGTCCATACTTGCTCAAAAATTTTCTTTGTAGTAAACACACTGAGTCAATTCAAAATGGATCCCAAGCATGATAAATGGATAACAACAAAGCATGTGCTCAAATATTTTTATGGTACTGATTATTATTTTCTAAAGTATATTGTAGGTGATGAGATCAAGTTGGATGAATTATCTGACTTTGACTGAGCTGGAAGTATTGATGATGGAAAAATTAAAACTAGTGGATGTTTCTATATGGCCTCGATAATGGTTTCTTGGATGAGCAGAAAAGAAATATTCTGTAGAACTTAGTTATGTTGAAGCCTAATACATAGTTTCCTTTGATCTAACTCATGAATCAATTTGGCTTCAAATAATGCTTGCTAGTTTAATTAATTATATACTAGAAGCTACAATAATATTCTATAATAATAAAAGTTGTATGAATCTATAAGAGAATCGATTTTTCCATGTCAAGTAAAAACATATTTCCATAAGGTATCACTATATTTTGATAGGATGCATAAGAGAGTAGTGAAGCTCCAATACATATCCACTAATGAGCATGCAACTGATATTCTAACAAAGCCTCTCCCTAAAGGGAAGTTCGTGTATTTAAGAGATATTTGGGGCTTGTGGAGAATGGCTCTATGGTTTTATTGTAGCTGTTGTAGCTCCTAGAGACAACCTTGAGTTGCAAAAGACTAGTGCCTAGGACATCTTAAAATTAGAGGTTAAATGTGGACAATTGTAGAAATTCCTCTGATAGAATATGGGTCAAGACAATAACGGTTTTGGTGATTCAAGAATGGAGAAGACCATTTGAGCCTGATTCATGTGAATTCCCTATACTGTGAGAGGGATCAGGAGGTTGTGAAGCTTGATGGATTTTAAATGGGCCAAGTATAAAACAATGAGAAGAAGCTTTAAAAATATGCAGAGGCGTTGAGAAAGAAAAGGAGAAGGAACCCACAAGAGACATGCTTAAGAGGATTAAGGATATGTCCCCCGTGAACTTAGAGGAAGCGGATATGAATAAGATATGTACAACAACAAAATTTCATAGAGTGCGAATTAAGGGAGTGCAGCAAGATTAATACATGAGCGTTAATAGCTTAGCGTTATACAGACGCAAATTCATGAATAAAATTGCAGACCACCGACAGCTACATTACATGAACCATAAAAGCAACATAACATGAAAGATGATTACACATAAAATGGAGATTACTGATAAATAAGGAAACATATACATAATACTCATTTCTCCATCTGGAATCCAAATAACAGCTCTCTATCAAATTAAATTTAAACAACTCTCTCAAATATGTATCTGAGAGCACATGGAGCACAATCATACAAAACTACAGCAAAATTCTTCAAAATTCCAGAACCTTTCTTTCATATTAGAACTCACTATGTATAGCATTATCCTTGAGGTTTTACAATCGAATATCCTGTCATGATCAACCCACACAGGTGAAAACCAAAATATCCTAACAAACTAGCAAAGTGTGCATCAAGCAGTTACTCCTGTAACAGAAAATCAAAACATAATTGGGTAAAATCAGGATTTCACCAACAAAACATCACTATCTAATAGGAAACCAAAAAAAAACCAGTTGGCCAGGGAGGCCAAATTCCAACATATTTAAAAGGAGTGGTGAGAATTGGCTGTGAACAGGTGGGTGGTCAGGCCTTTGTCATATAATTCCATCTGCTGTCTGGAATCCTCCACTCTCTAACTCTAATGATTTCTACTCAGCAGATGTGGAATTATCAGTCGTAATGCACGTGCTTGGCTACTTAGAAGAGGTTTCCTGAGAAAATTGAATAAAACATAACTGCATGCTCCACCCAGCAGAACAAAGGCTAGGGAAGTGATTTGATGACGTGGCACGGAGGTGGGGCTGCGATCACAAATCGCAGATCACAAGTTTTATATGGCACAGCAAGAGGTAAAGGTTAAATCTTGCGAGGAGCGATATGCGATGGGTGGGAGTGATGTGGCAGATGGAGGTGGGACCACTGACACATCATAAATCGTAATATTTGTGTGATAATATTGAATGGTAAGTGATGAAAGGTGCGATGCGCGAAGTGCGGGGAAGGCGATGTGGCAGACGGAGGTGGGGCCTCCTGCATATCGTAAATGACAAGATTTATGTGATAGCAGCAGAGGGTAAATGATAAGATTTGTGAAATGTGATGTACGATGGCTGGAAAAAGGTGGGACTGACCGCACATCTCAAATATCAAGATTTATGTGATAACAACGAAGGGTAAGTGATGAAAGGTGCGATGTGCGAAGTGTGGGGAAGGTGACGTGGGATGATGGATGACAGGTTGCTTACATCACTACAGGGGTGCTCTGGGGTACAACACACCCATCGAGGGTCTGCCCCCACAATTATTGTGAGCCATAAATCTGTGGTCAGTAGACTTCTGGTGGAGTCAAGTACATGAGGCACCAACACTGATAACCTGTGGGCTATTTGTGCCCGTGGGTTTCTGCTGATTAGAGAGTATTGTTCGTTTCTTTAAATCCTTCCCGATGATTAGCACTGGTGTTAATCCATGATGGGCAATGAATGATGTGGCATGGTGGAAGTGGGGGCCGCCTGGCACATGCATGAAGCGCTGGGCCTTCATCTTACCCACTCCAGCTCTTCATTTGCTTGACTTTAATGTTGCCTTATCCCTCCAAAATAATCACATGCCAACATTGGCTCCATTGGGGATGAAACACTCATTCAAGTGTGTCAAGAACTCACAGACCACCTGCTAGTGTTCTTCTTGATGTGCCTGGGATCATCGTTAGAACCAATTCCAAGCAATTTTAACCAAGAAAAGAAAATAGGGATGAAGAAAAACAGAACGAAATATATACAATATGAGGATATGTACAATGGGCCATCATAGCCTGCTATCAGTACTGGAAATAAGGCTTGAGAGATTGTCCATTGATAGGCATATCAAGTGTATCTCCTTCCAAATTTTCCAGCGCAAAATTGTTGCTTCTTTTGGCATCTACCACCCTGAATGTATGAAACCAAAGGGGGTCAAACTTCCCATGTTTCTCTTTTTCTGCTCGCTTGATATCCCATCGCAACACCAAATGTACAACTCAGATTTCTCTGTCTTTAGCTCTTTGGTCAAATAAGCCTTTCATTTTTTCTTGATACTTTGCTACTCTGAGGCTTACATGTTCCCGTGTTTCATTCAACTCCACCAAATGATTCATTCTTTGGATAAGGTCGTTTGGATCCTCATCGCTTTCTTGTAAGAATAATGCCACAGGTAATGTAGGATAAATAAGGAAGACTGCAACTCTGCCATACACCAGTTCATAAGGGGAATTTCCTGTGGATATTTTAGTGGTGGTGAGATTTTCCCAGAGTGAAAACTTGAGCTGGGAATCCCAGTTCTTTTGATTTTCGTTGATGGTCTTCTTCAAGATCCTAACCAGTGTCTTGTTAGATGATTCTACCAGCCCGTTCCCCTGTGCATAGTACGCAGTGGACTGTCCCAGCAAGATGTTGTAATGCTGACAAAAATTTACAAATTTAGCCGACTTGAAAGCCTAGGCATTATCTGTAATGATTTTAGCTGGGAATCCAAACCTAGCTATTATGTTCTCCTCTAGTAAATTGATCACCACTGAATCTGTAGCATTTATTACGGGCACGACTTCTACCCACTTAGTGAAGTAATATGTAGAAGTGAGTATGCATCGATGCTGATTGCTAGAGGCCAAGTGAATCTCTCCTTTGAATTCAATTACCCACTCTTTGAAAGGTTCTTCAACATGTACTAGGATCAATAGGAGAGGTGCATACCTTTTCTTTTCAGTGAACGTCTGACATTTCTTGCAAGCCCGGACACGAGCATGTATATCACCAAATAGTTTAGGCTAGAAGAAACCTTCCCTCGGGATTTTGTGTGAAGTGGCTCACCAGCTATAATGTCTACCACATATCCCTTCGTGGAATTCGTTCATCACTTGGTCAATTTCCTGCTCTGTTAAGCATAATACTAGGATCCCCGCTGGGTCCTTCCAATATATATGCCCATTTTCCTCGATATACTTTTGAGACTTCAGCCTCAAGGTGCGGTAATTGGAATTATGATAGTTAGGAGGGAATCTCAGTGTTAAAAGATATTCCACTATATATTTATACCATGAGGATAGAAGGTACTTCACATATGTTTTTTGAGTGGAAGATTTTATGCCTTGATGTGCACCTGTATCCTCCTATGCCTCTCCTCCTGACATAGACAGATTTATCCCCAAAGCTTGACAGTTGGATTCAAACTATATTTTTGCTAGCCCTTGGCCTTTAATGAGCTTGGTAGGCTTTATCTCCAGTTCGTACTCCTGAATCTTGGCTATCCACTTTCCCCTTTTTCCTTCAATGTTGCCCTGCACCAGGATATCCTTCACCGCTGCTGTGGGAACATAGGCGGTTATGGCAGATTGTAACACATACACCTGGAATGAATTTAGAGATTTCACTAGAGCGTAAGCTTGCTTCTCTAGGATATCGTATTTCAGTTTGACATCTCCCATGACTTGGCTCAAGAATGCAATGGGCTGTTCACGCCTTTTGACATTTTTCTGTAAGAGTACTGCATCTATTGTGTGAGGAGAGACGAAAGAGAAAACCATGAAGGACTTCCCATAATCTGGAATGGTCAACACTGGAGCTTTTGCAAAGCCTGTTTGATCCTATTGAAAGGTTCCCTAGATTCAGGAGTCCATCTAACTTCACTATTCCTCTTCAGCATTTCAGTGATGTTTCGGACAATCTCGGCATAGTTGGGAATGAACCTTCTGAGGAAATTTATTCTTCCTAGGAATACATGTACTTCCTTTTTGTTTCTTGGTATGGGAATGCAATTTATCACCTCTACCCACTTCGGGTCGATCTTAAATCCCTCCTTAGTTACTATGTGCCCTAGTAACTTTCCTTCCTCCAAGGAAAACATGGATTTTTTGGGATTCAGAGATAGGCCATACCTGCGAAATTTATCAAAGGTTCGTCGAAGGTGCTCTATGTGTTCAGCGTCACTCTTTGAAAATATGGTGAAGTCATCCAGGTATATCACCACAAAAATTGTCTTTCTCTCCTATGAAAGCAATGTCCATCACACGCTACAATGTGGCATCGACATTTATCAGGCCAAAGGGCATTCAAGCGTACATGAAGGTTCCCCAAGGTGTAGTGAATGTCCTCTTCTTTTGGTCTTCTGGGAGCACTACCACCTGATTGTACCTTGAGAAGCCATCCATCATGGACATGTGGGAGGATAAAAAAAAATTTGCAAAATGTGGTCCATCTTCAGGAGGGGATAATTATCTTTGAGTGAAGCTCTGTTTAGATTGCGGAAATACACGCAAAGCCTGAATTCCCCATTCATATTTCTTACAGGAACCAGGTTCGCCACCCATTCGGAGTATCTTAAACGGACAATGATCTTGGCCTGAAACAACTTCTTTATTTCTTTCTCAATAGCTGGGAGAAGAAGAGGATTGATCTGTCTCAGGTTCTACTTATGAGGATTAGCATCTTCTTTCAGAGGAATTTTGTGCTGTATAATGTCCATGTCAAAAGTCTTCAGATCCTAATATTACCGGGCGGAGACATCTTTATACGATTGAAACAACCTCAGGTACTGATCTTGGTATTATTCATGGACCCCTTTTGAAAGCTTCACCACCTTCGGATAATCTTCTGTCTCGATATTCACATCCCCGACAAGTTCGTTGAGGGTCATTTTTATGGGGTTCACTAGGATATAATTCTTGTTAAAAAATCTCTCCAATGGCACGAGCCCCCTGGGAATGACATTTCCCTTTAATTGAAGAACACAGTGTCTAGTTAGTGTCTCTTCCCATCTGGTTTTTGGCTCTTCACTGTCATCCTATGTGACTGAGTCGATCACCATATTTGAGAAATCGCCCACTGTTTCCATAAAAAATTGGACCTACTCTTCATCTTTGAAGACTTTCCAATGCTTTACGTTGTCCAGAATGGAGGGGCGGTATCGCACCTCAACCTCATATCTCAACAAAGGATTCTGCAGAGGGTGGAAATTACTAGCAACCACAACTTGTGAGTCTACCATTATTTTCTTATCCCTCGACATGAACTGAGCGTTAAAAGCATAAAAGAAGTTCTCACCCAAATCCCATACCTCATTCCTGTAAGCTCTAAGCCACGAGTGTTTAGTTTGGCATTGGCTCCTGACTTGTATCACTACAAGATCTGAATCTCCAAACACCTTTAGGTTTTGTATATTCATGTTCCGCATTGTCTGCAACCCCAAAATTAGGGCTTCATATTCAACCACATTATTTGTGGCTTTGAATTCCAGCATAAAGGAGAGGGGAATCAAGAATCCTTCTGGTGATATCAAGAGTACCCCGACCCCATTTTCTTCTCATGAGTAAGCTCCATCAAACTGCAAGGTCCATATCTTATTTTCCTCTATGCTCATAGGATTCTTCTATATTAGAGGACAACTCTTTGTTTCTTTCAGGAAATTTTCATCCTCCTCGAGCATAAGACAAGAGAATTTTCCCTCCTTACCATATACCGAATAATTTGTGGAACCATCAGCTTTTGTGACCATCTTCACGAATCTGGATTCATGGTATAATATTCTTTCCTCCCCATTGAATACTGGAATAGTGGCATTGGTGAGGCTCAGTTTTATGGATCCTTCAATCTTGGATCTCGAGTGTCTGGAAAACAACATTCTAAACCAAGTTGGGATATCAGCTACAAGAATGTCCATTACCGCACTTTTAGCCAGAATTTGGGCTAAGTTTACCACCAGATCTTTTATCATGCCCAAGCATTTTACCCTCTTGGAATCAAAAGAATACAGGTCTTTATATGGCCTGGTAGTCTGCAACCTCATCTGCTCCATGACAGATAATGAAAATATATTATGTGAACCCCAGAATCCAACATGTAGTTGTGCAAGAATAGGTCATATATAAATAGAGTCACATAGAATGGGGGATTGGCTGAGTCTAGCTCTTCTACATGAGGTCAAAAAAATACTATGGGTCTTTCTTCTTGGAGATTGAGGCTATCGGGAAAAGGGCGTACGCCATGGGGCAACATGAATTGGGAAACTCAGGCCTTGTATGAAGGCTGTTTTAGGAGCTCGATCAGGGGATTCGAGATCTTTACCTTCTCTAATTATTTCTGGAGGTTAAAGTTCATAGGATATTTTTCTACAATGACTTCTTTGGACTACTATTTAGGGTGTTTAGGCAGGTTCAAGGCTACATATGATGACTTCTAGTTTATAGGAGGATCAGTGCCTTGCTTTGTGGAAGTGGATGCAACGAATTTATGATGGGAAGACTCTTCTAAAGGCTTTTTACCCTTACTGGCAGAACTAGAAGGGGTCCTTTATCTTGGTATTGACTCTTTGTTTTGTTCTTGCACTCCGGTTCTATTCCTGGAGGACCTGAGGTCATAATTCTTGCAGAGATGAGCTTGCATGAAATCCATAAACTGCCTGCAGTAATTGTCAATATCTCGATCCTCTGGGGGGACTTCCTTCTCTTCTTTCTGTTCTTGCAGGGTGAGTTCACCTTCTTCATCCTCTGAGTAAGTGAGGAATTGATATTCTTGGCTGTCTTTGGCTTCTTCAAACTATCCTTCCATTTCCCCTTCCAAGTATAGAGGAGGTTGGATGTGATCCTACTGCTCCTTCCTTTCCCGTTGCAACAACTGTAGAGGGAGCTTCCGGTATTGGGGATTAAACCCATGGTTTGGAATCATTTGGTTAGGACGAGGAGGGGAATTCTTGGCCTCCAATTCAAGCTTCACCAGCTTATTTGAGAGGCTCTTGATCAACTGATTCATTTCTTCAATTCTTTACTCCTGTGATTCCCTCTCCCGATTAGAAGTAGAAGTCTCCTCCCTGCTCTTTCTTCTTCATGCTTTGTATTCCCTTTGAATTTACTAATAGAAGAAAAGTTTTCTTCTACCTTCACTGCATTAGTCTAGATCTGATCCAGAGATGTGGAATTTATTTCTCTTAGGGTGAACCCAAACTCTGGTTCGAAAGCTCCTATGGAAACCACCTTAGCAGCTGCTTGGGGAGGCTTTATTTCAGCAGGGAGATTATTATAGATCTTATTGAACCTCTTTATGAATTCTAGTACATCCTCATTGTGTCTCTTTTTAAGAGCATTGAACTCTGTGAGGACATATCCATGGTCTCTCTTTTCTCCCAATTTTAGTGTGAAGAAATTCTCCATTTCTTCCCAAGTGGTTGTTTGATCAGCAATAGATTTAAACAACTTTCGAGCCTCTCCATCAAAGGATTGGACAAAAAGCCTCAACATCACATCTAGGTGCTCCACATTCACATTCTCAACAAAGGTGTAGAATTTTTCAATATGTCTCTGCGCAAAAGTACTATCTTCCCCGGTGAACTGAGGCAAGAGCTTTAGATAATCTGGAGGCATGTCATTCAATGCTTGAGGTAAAGCCAATGGAGCATATTTGTTGAGGAGGAAACTAGGTACAACCATGAGGGGTGGCAGTGGTAAGTTATGAGGATGATTTGGTTTTGGTACAATGGGTATATGTTGAGTAGAGGTTTGGATATTTATCTGTAATGAGCTTTGGAGTTCTGTAAATTCTTTGAATTCTTGTAATATTCCTAAATTAGCATGCAACTAATAGGAATATTAATTTCTATTTTAATATCTAGTTAGATGAATAAATGAGCAAGAAGTCTCATAAGTTACTTAAGTAGGCATAAAATCCCTAATAATGTGAAAAGGGACCATGTTAATAACTAGATAAAACATCCTCATTTGTGAACAGGGTCTAAAATGTGTGGAAAAAGTCAAGTTTGACCAATTCAGTAGCATTATTATATGAGGAGTGGATCATAAATAAAGACAGCTCAGTGTGAATGAAGATCAATCTAGCTAGTCAAAATGAAGACACCTAAGGTGTGAAAAGAGACAATTCATGAAGATCAAGTCAAGATTGAATAAATCAAACAACGCTGTAAAAATATGAGTGGGACTAATGGAGACATCGTAATTTTGGTGGAGGAACCTTTGCATGGAAGCAACCTCATAATTGGGTGGGACCCTTGGTGAGGAAGCTCATCAATTATATAATGGAGGGAATGGCAACCATATGGGGCATGATTGAAGAATATATTTTATATGTGGTCTGTTTAGACTTCTCTTCATCCTTTGGTTGTTTAGCTAAGTTTTCTGCACTGTTTAGTGCAAGGGTTTTCTCATGCGGGAACTCCCCACTCTTACTTGGAGATCTTGTTCAAGAAACTTGAGGAGAGAATTTTGTGCTATATTTTCCACTACCTGGTGTTAGGCCAAGAAGTCATCTTCAGCAATAGCATAGTCCCTTTCAGAAACTGTGTTATTTCTTAAGGTATTGTAGTGGAGGGGTTTAATCCCCTATATTTTGAGCTAGTTTCCCTGAAGGAGGATCAACCTTTTTCCTGGAAAGCTAGTAGGAGAAGCTACCTCCATTTCTTTGCATGATCAACCATTTTTATGCAGAGCTTCAGCTATACAATGTGTTTCAGCCATATATCTGTAGCATATTCTTCTTGTATTCCATGTTTATCAAGAAACCCTTCCGGGTCATCTTGGATTTCTGTAAAGGAGGCTAGATCTCTGTTTTTTTGGCCTCTTTGATTAATATATAAGAAGATATATTTTATCTCTCATATTTCTGAGTATAACCCTCAAATAATTGTGCTTTCACTTTCTGCAGTAATTTCTGTGTGCATTAGCGTTGGGGTTTTAGTGTTTTTGGGTTTTTTGAGCATGGGAGGCCTGTTTAACTAGGCTATAATGATTTGTTTCTGATTTCCTTTCAGATTTGGTTGCTATAATGTCAGATATAATGGATCCATGGGATGTATTTTTATGTTAATGCTTATATTTTTGAAAATTGTGTTTTTCATGTATGTATTGCTGAGTTTTCCCATTTGGGAATATTACAGTGGTATCAGAGCTCTAATCTTGGCTCAGCCTGTGTACTACAACCATTATGGAGTATTCTCATGAGAAGGAGAGGATCTGAAAAATGGATCAAGGAAAACCCTTATTTTCTGGAGGGAAGAAGTTCTCAAAGCTTCTTCTACACACTTTACATGGCATCAGAAAGGACATTAAAGAAATGAGGAAGGAAAAACATGAAGATCCCTCAACAAGATCTACAAGATCTATACATGAGGAAAGCTCTAATTCCTCATATTATAGGTGTGAGTATTTAGCCACACCATCAGATTTAAAATGCTCTATTAGCCATATGTTCAAGACAAATGAGATGGAGAAAGAAGAAGTGACAAAGAAGGAGACTTTTGGTGATTATTTGCAAGATTATGAAGCTCAATCTAAGGGGTTCAAAGATCACTTGAACTTCCAAGGGTTTTGCAAGATCAAGGAGAAAAGAAGCACAAGGAGCAAGTAGCATGGTGTGGGTAGATTATTTCTATCTACTTTTGATGGATCACCTAAATGTCCAGCTAGGGTTTGGGTGAAGGAGCTAGACACCTATGTGCAGCATTATAAAGTTTCAGAAAATGAAGCCATCAAAGTAGCAGCGCTGCATCTTGAGGGTAAGGCTTATGCTTGGTGGTTGTTTGAATATTTTTCCTTAAAGGATGAAAATACATCTACTTATGCAAATTTTATTAGAAGAGTATTGGAAACATTTGATAAAAAATTGCATGAAACATCTTTGATGGAAAAAATAAAACCAAAACAAACAAAACCTTTGCATGGGTTGGAAGGATCCACAAACCCAACTCCATTTTAGAAAACCATTGAGGGGGATGAAAACTTGTTTGATACTTTGCCAAGGGCAAGATCCCCATTGCATGATGGGATTTCTTCTCAAGAGAAAGACATGGAAATTCCTCTTTCAAGGGAAGACCAAGATCTCAGGTCTCTTATTGATGACGGGGAATTTTCTACTATTGATGAGGAGGAAGAGAAGGTGGAGATAACAACGCAGTCATATCAAGAGCACATCCAGTACCTCATGAAGAGGAATATGGAGCACTTTCTCCAAGGAGAGAAACTCTTTCACTCTTGCAAGGAGTTCCCAAGAATATCACATATGGAGATCATGGCACAATCCATGTGAAACATGTGCCATCATTGTCAAATGGTGAGATCTTGAAGATAGAAGAAGAAAAAGGGGATGGCAAGCATCATATGATGAGGAGCATACACCACTCTCTATTTCAGAAGTTTGATGCACAAAGGAGGCAGGAGGATTTGTGCAGTGAAGCCAAGGACAAAGTAGTCCACACAAATATACATCCTGCTCTATATCTTGATGTCTCTTTGCATGGGGGCATTCCACCAGGGTGACCCCCTGATTGGAAGAAGAATAAAGTTTTATCTCAACTATGGGCAACATTTACATAGGTGGCTAAGGAGGGAGCCTTGGGATAAGCTAGCACAACGAAGAGAATATTTTATGGGTTCAAAGGAGAGGTAGGCAATTTTTTGAAATGGACATTGCTATCTCCCACTCAGCTATTGGTGCTGGAAAAGGAGGATTCAGAAATCTATGATGACATGAATATGATGTCAAAGGGCCAACCATGTCTTTGGGGTAGCCAATGATATTCTCACACACAAAGAAGATTTTTGAACATGACAAGAGGATAGTAACACTCTTGCATGCATGGGCCAAATTAAGGAAGTTTTGGAAGGCAAAAAATTTTCAAGGAGAAGTTGACTTCCATCTGCTTCAATCTTGTCTTGAGCAAGATCAACTGCAAGAAAGGCAACAAAAGGAAATTATAGTACTGCAGCATGTGACTTTGGAATCAAGCATGTCAAAGAGGAGAGCCATGTTATGAGAGGGGCTCCATTTCATATTTCTACAACGTTGTTATTGTTGGGGAGCCTAGATCCTTATTGGGAGTCCCAACTCTTAATGGAATATTCCAAGGACCTCTTCACATGTAAGGTTCTTGATGGGAAAATAATGGATGGGAGGTATAAAGTAGTTGAGGGAGTCATTTATTTCCATGAATAGATCTACTTGACTAAATATTCCAAGCTCAAGGATAAACTACTTAATGTAGCCTATGAGATCTTGCTTTCTAAACCCATTGAATTTATTAAAGCATACCGTACCATCTTGGAGGGATTCATGTGGGAAGATTTCAAAAAGGAGATGCACTCTCATATGAGAAAGTGCATAGATCATTTTCTTGTTGAGGAGGAACATAGCTCTTGGGAAGAGTTATCATTACCACCTCCTTATTCATTGGGTGTGAGAGGGAGCTCATCCATGAGTTACCTCACTGTTTTGAATCAAGTGTATGGTAAGCCTTGTATTTCAAAACATCATGATGTATTTGCTATATGCTTGTATTTTCTTAACACTCATGTATAGGGCTTTGCTCCAAGAGGGGGAAATTTTCCTTATGGGCTTCATGGGCTACTTGAAGTCATAAGCAATGGAGATGTTGACCATTCCCTAAGATATTTTGGGGAGATGTTGTATTCTTCATGGTGTGCTTCATTAGCACCAAATATAATACACCTTCTCCAAGCATACAAGAAGGATGGGACAGCAAAAAAGTGTTGGGAAAAACACTTGTTATATCATATTCTATGGCAGTTAGGAGTAAAACTGCATTGGTTTTGTTAGGTCTCCGTAGTTTGAAAAATTGGAAAGAACAAATGCTGCAGAGGCCAACATCAAAACCACTTTGGAATCTTAGGATCTAGCCCTCCTAGATTTAGAGAGGGATCTCTCTATATAAGTATTTTCAAAGATATTTCTTTAAGGCTTATGATATGATATTAGGCTAGTTATGAAGTACAAGGGTTTGTTTTGATTTTGGTTGGATAGAATATCATCAAAATGTAGGAAGTCTTTTGAGGGTAAATGTGTAAGTAGGTAGAAAATGGTTTAGCAGATAGGATAGGTAAGAAACAATATCAATCCATTCGGCTATGGAGTCACAAAAGGATTTAATTTCACAACAAATTTCAAGAGTGGTCTATGGGGCAAGTCATCTATGTCAAAAGATCTCTTTAAGTTGATTTATGATATAGAACATTAAAGTGTAGTGAAAGAAACAAACATATAAGAAAAACAAAGAATAGCTTAAGATCAAGTAAGGACTTTTAACCTAGCCTGCTTTCAGCATACTCAAAAGAAAACAAAGAATAGCCTAAGATCGGGTAAAGACTTTTAACTTAGCCTACTTTCGGCATATTCTCAAAGGAAAGTATTTTAAGAGAAACAAAGAATAACTTAAGATCAAGTAAGGACTTTTAACCTAGCCTGCTTTCAGCATATTCAAAGGAAAAACAGTCAAGATGAACATAAAAAGTAGCCTAAGATCAGGTAAGGACTTTAAACCTCTCCTGCTTTTGACATACTCTTAAGGGAACTTTTCAAAGCAACTGTTGGAGAGAAACTAGAGGACAGGGCTAGCCATAGACTTCCCTAGTTCAACTTTACTTAGCAAAATTTTCAAGAACATTCAAGGACAAAACCTCAAGTTTTACTCAACCAGACATGGACTCACCAGCATTCTTGAACTAATTACACTCTATTGAATTATCCTCAAATACACAATTAGCATAAAACATAAAGATAAAGCTTATTAGTGAGATTTAGGGTACTTGACAGTAAATCCTAATCTATATTTTCTATTCTTTATTAGAGAAAGTGGAAAATATGGAAAACATAAGAAAAATGACAATTACAATAAGAAAAACATCACCATTGACATAAACTAGGATCCCATAAATCAGCTTGTGTATTTGATGTTCAAACCAGTTACAATTTTCAAGTCTAATCGGTCTTTTACAGCTTCAAACTTCTCATCTTAGCCTATCTTTTCCAATTACAAAACAGAGCTTCAGCAGCCTCAAAGCTATTACATTCAATGAGTATTCAACCAACAGTAATAATGAACTCCTCATATGATATTTATAGGTGATTTTGAGGAGGTGGAGTGTAAAGAAGAGTTATTTGTGCAATTAATAAAGAGTAATGGTTTCTCGGACTTTGGGAGGCCTAAGGGAGAAGATTTCAGATTTTTATCTATGTTTTAATCAATTTTACATTAAATTTCATCAACTAAAGTCACTTTTGTTGACTTTGGAGGCTTTTGGTAGGCTGGAAATTAATTCTGAGCTATCTTTGGAAAAATATCTATGATTGTGCATTTACTATGTATTATTTTGAGGAAAATGAAACTGTAGGTGACATTTTTGATCTTTGGAGGAGTAATTTCCTTGATGATTTGGCATCTAAAGGCTCTCTTCATTGATTTGTGCTGATTTGGCAATTTGAACTTCAATTAGGCCCTTTGATTTTTCTCTAGGGCCTTTATAATTATCTTCGGAGCCTTTAAAATTTCCCTGCTGGCTGCATTTACCTTTAAAGCATGTTTTAACACTTAAACTGTAGGATTAAACCTTAAATCCTTCAATCTCATGAATTTAAACCTTTTCACTTTGACTGTTTGATGGCTTTACCTTTAATCCACTGTTTTAGTCTTTAACCCCTTTTTTTTTACATTTAAACTGTCCTTTTCCCCTTTTAAATTGATTTAGACCTCAGTTTTGTGCTTTAGGCCTGTATTTGGACCACGAGGGTCCTCATCTTTGGCCCTGTCCCTTATGAACTGTGGGGAGGGTTTCCGCTTCAAAAACCATCATAAAACCTGCAAAAAACAACAAAATATATTATAAAAACCTGCGATGGAGGGTTTTGACTGCTTAGGAGGCTAGCGGAGGCGGAGGAGAAGTGCAGAGAAGTCGGATATGTAGGCGGAGGAGGTTTTATGGAGAAAACCTGCAAAGAATAGGTTTAAAAATGTATTTGGCGCGAAATTAGAGATTGGTGGTTTTGCGAAAATCGTCGGCAGTTTTCGCGAGATGATTGAGTGGTAAGTGGTTTAGTCCAGAGGGAATGCGATTGAATCACAAAGGGATGCATGAATTTGGAAAAACCAGCGGTCTTGCACGATTTTTGGTTGTTTAAACCTTGGCGGAAAAAATTGCGCGAAACACAATGTAGGCCGTTGGATGAAGATGGGCATATCCAACGGTGGAGGGATGAGCGCGAGGGAAAAATATGCTCGGGCGGAAGCTTTAGTGGGAGCCAGGTGGCATGCAATGGTTGGATGGGAGGCTGGGTAGTGGGAGGTAGGCCCCAGCGGGATTTGATGTCGGGAGTAAACAAGAGCCGTCAGATCTCACAGATCGATGACAGAGATCGTTTGTAGGGGTGAAAGGATAGAAATGGGTCGGACGATCACAGGGTGAAAGGGGCGGTGTAATAGCCATTGATCCTTAAATATCAATGGTTGGGATTTCTTTGTGGAGTGATAAGGCAGGGATAAGGGAAAAGAAGGGAAGGAAGGAAGGGACGATGGGGGTGAATTATCGTCATTATATCACATGGATCTATGGCTAAGATCCGTCATCGAGGGGGGAAATAAAGGTAAAAGGAAGGGGGCTAGGGATTAGGTCGAAGGTTCAGTCCTGTGGAGGGATAAGGTGACCAGGAGCGGAGGGAAAGGAGCTAAGGAAATGGCGAAAATGGGCGATCGACGGGTCAAATGTGGGCTGTCGGATCCTATGGATCTACGGTGTAGATCTCATCGAGATATCGTTTATCGAAGTGGGAAATTTATAAAGAAAATGCAAGTTTTAAATGAAAATTTCGATGCGATGGGGGCTGGGGATAAGGAAAAAGGTGCGGTCCTATGGGAGAACAAAGAACCGGGGCTAAGGGAAAGGGGCTAACGGTTAGGTGCTCTGTTGTGGGCTCTGTCATATGATGGATAAGGGGCTGGAGTTTTAAGCCCTCAGGGGCTTAAAGCCTGTGTTATAGAAAAGGGAATTTTTTAGGCAAAAAGAGGGTTTTTAAAGGGTTTTTTGGGGTTTCGATAGGCAAAATAGGACAATTTAAAACATAAAAAAGGATTTTTTAAGAGTTCAAAAGGGATTTTTGAAGATTTTTTAGGATAATGAAGGGTAAATGAGAAAGGAGAAAAGGGATTTTTCAGAGGAAAATGGAGGATGAATAAGGGAAAAAATGAGTGAAAATAGGTTTAGAAAATGATGGAAAAAGGCCTAAAAACAGTGTTTTTGGATATCAGCATGGTTTCTTGGTGGATTTCTTCAATGAAAAAGCAGTGAAAATCACTTTTTTAGTTTGGGAAGCATTAGAAGGCTTCAAGAATTAGAAATTTTCTATGAAAATAATCTCTTGAAGGCTCAGCTCTGTTTTAGCCATCATTTGCTCTGACAAAAATTTACTAATGGCTAACAGGTTTCACATGAAGGACCGTTGTCCTTCTCCTTTACTACATATGGCAGCTAGCATGATTTAAATTATGGTTCCATATGCTGAAGATGTTCTTATATTTTTTGGGAACATGATTGGAGGAGAGACACATTGGTTGGATGTGTCCTCGGGGAAAGAAATTTCCTGTACTTTTTGCACTACATGTTTCAAGGGGAGCATGGAAGATGATATGACCACTATAGTAGATCACTTGTTTCTTTATGAGGTGGACCATATGATTTTTTGGAACACTTGGGATGTAGCTCTCATGAGCATTTGGGAGGAACTTTTATATGAATTACCAAGCTAGGAGGTGATTCATTTCATTTGGATGATAACATAGAGATGTGAGTCTTTCATTTGTAATGAAGTTCCCCATGATTGTCATCACTTCTATCTTGAGGAAGCCATTGATTAGTAAGAAGGTTTACATATAGACCTTCCATTCTTTCATGATGAGAGCCACTTATTTTATCCACCAAAGGCCAACTTACACACTTGTGAGGAACAATTGGGAGGCAGAATTGTTGCAGAATATTCAAAGCAATGGTGGAGACTGTTGGATGTGGAGGCCCCAAGAGGAGGAGGGGAGATTTTTCAGCACCCTTGCAGTTGCTTGAGGACTATAATATTCCTAAATTAGCATGCAGCTAATAGGAATATTAATTTTTCTTTTAATATCTAGTTAGATGAATAAATGGGAAAGAAGGCTCATAAGTTGCTTAAGTAGGCATAAAATCCCTCATAATGTGAAAATGGATCATGTTAATAACTAGATCAAACATCCTCATGCGTGAACAGGGTCTAAAATGTGTGGACAAAGTCAAGTTTGACCAAGTCAACAACATTATTATATGAGGAGTGGATCATCAATAAAGACAGCTCAGTGTGAATGAAGATCAATCTAGCTAGTCAAAATGAAGACACCTGAGGTGTGAAAAGAGACAATGCATGAAGATCAAGTCAAGATTGACTAAATCAAACAACACTGTAAAAATATGAGTGGGACTAATGGAGACAACATAATTTTGGTGGAGGAGCCTTTGCATGGAAGCAACCTCATAATTGGGTGGGACCCTTGGTGAGGAAGCTCATCAAATATATAATGGAAGGAATGGAAACCATATGGGGCATGATTGAAGTATATATTTTTTATGTGGTCTGTTTAGAATTCTCTGCATCCTTTGGCTATTTAGCTAAGTTTTATGCACTGTTTAGTGCAAGGGTTTTCTCATGCGGGAACTCCCCACTCTTGCTTGGAGATCTTGTTCAAGAAATATGAGGAGAGAATTTTGTGCTATATTTTCCACTGCCTGGTGTTATGCCAAGGAGTCACCTTCAGAAATAGCATAGTCCCTTTCAGAAACTGCATTATTTCTTAAGGTATTGCATTGGAGGGCTTTAATCCCCTATATTTTGAGCTAGTTTCCTTGAAGGAGGATCAACCTTTTTCCCAGAAAGCTAGTAGGAGCAGCAACAACCATTTCCTTGCATGATCAGCCATTTTTATGCAGAGCTTCAGCCATACAGCGTGATTCTTCCATATATCTGTAGAGATGCTTCTTGTATTTCATGTTTATCAAGAATCCCTTGCCGAGTCATCTTGGATTTCTGTAAAGGAGGCTAGATCTCTATTTTTTTGGGGCTAATTAATTTATATATAAGAAGATCTATTTTTTCTCTCATATTTCTGAGTATAACCCTCAAATAACTGTGCTGTCACTTTCTACAGTAATTTATGTGTGTAGTAGCCTTGGGGTTTCAGTGTTTTTGGGTTGTTTTGAGCATGGGAGGCCGGTTTAACTGGGCTCTAATGATTTATTTTTTATTTCATTTCGGATTTGGTTGCTATAATGTCATATCTAATGGATCCATGGGCTTCATTTTTCTATTAATGCTTATATTTTTGAAAAATGCGTTTTTTATGTATGTATTGCTGAGTTTTCCCATTTGGGAATATTACAATTCTTCATCATTTGGAGTAGGGTGCACGAGAGGAAAAGAAGTATTAGTGGATTCAGCTTCGTCTTTTATGGCTGAACTAGCTAAAGTAGATGTTTCTAGAGGATACTCAAATACAAGGGCTGTGGAACCAGGACCATAGATATCAACTTTTTGAGATGAGAAAGGAGAATCTTCTAGAGAAAATGAGGGTAGGTCAGCTTAACTAGGTTGCTTTTCCTTCCATCAAAAGTAGATAGAAAAAATCTACCCACATCCTGTTGCTTTCACCTTGTGCTTCTATCATGGTTGCTAGGTCTTCTATCTTCCTTGATCTTGCATAACCCTTGGAAGTTTAGATGGTCTCTAAATCTCTGATTTTGAGATTCATACTCTTAAAGATAGTCACCAAGAGTCTCCTCTTTTGGTACGTCTCCTTCCTCCATCTCTCTTGCTATGACCCTAGGCATAGTACCACATTGTAGATCTGATGGTGTGGATGAATGTTCAAAGCCATAATGTGAAAACGTGGATATTTCTTCATGTATAAGCCCTCTTGGATAATCTCCAAAACTCTCCATTCGCATCTCTTTGATGTCTCTCCTAATGCACTGCATAGTTTGAAGAACAAGCCTTGAGAAATCCTTCCCTCCTGAAAATGAATTTTTGCCTTCATCTATTCTACAAACCTTCTCCTTCCTATGAGAAGCATCCTTAGATGACATAATGGCTGAAGTACACAGGACAAACCAAGATTATGCTTCGATACCACTGTAATATTCCCAAATGGGGAAATCAGGAATAGAGTGCATAAAATAGGAAATATGCAGAAATATAAGAGATCACGACATGAGACAACATTAGATCCATTACATTTTGATTATAACAAAAAAAATAGGTACAATATCTTGAGGAAATGATCACACAATTTGGCCAAATAAGCCTCTCATGAAAGCATACACCTAGATTTAAAATGTTGTAAACCCATGAAATACATGAACCAAGAAAACTGCATTGTATAAGAGAGAATAATAGCTAAAATATATAAAAATATATTTCTTTTGATATAATGCTCCAAAAATGACAGGGCTAGAGATCCATGCTCCAAAATAGGATTTCAGGACAACCCAGAAAAGGTTTCCAGAAATACGCAATATACAAAATATAGCAAATTTGGCCCTAGGTTTGAATAATCTCTGCAAAGAAATCACTAATGGGAGATGGATGATCTGATATAGATGGCTGATAGTCCTCCAAAAAATCTCCTAAATGAAGGGTTGATCCCCACAGAGGATACCCAAACACTCCAAATAGGGCAATAAACCCACTGCTGCAGCTACCCTCCAAAATAATGCAGTTTTTGCAGAAAATGCGATGTAGCTGATGGCTACTACATGGATTGGTGCCAAAATATGTCTTGAAGCTCTGAGTCTTCCTCACAAGCCCCCGGATGAAAGGAGGATCCCTCCAATGGGAAACTAGCTCAAAAATGGGAGATTTCTCTCCTCCACTGCTACACTGCTACAACACAACCCAACTCTAAACATAACTATGTTGTACAAGAGACTGAAGCTTGGCCAAATTCCTAATTGTGGAAGTATAGTGCAAACTCCTCCAATAGCTCCTCAGTGGAAGAGGTGGGATTCCCGATTAGGAACACCCTGTGCTAAACAACACATGCAATCTTAGCTAAATAACCGAAGAAAACTATATGTCTAAACATACCATATATCAAAATATAAAATATACCAAGATGAATCATATGGTTGCCATCCTCTTCCTTTTATAAGATATGAGCTTCCAAACCCTAAGCCCCATTCATTAATGCCACTACTTCCTTGCAATACGTCTCCATCTAAAACTATGCTGATCCTTCATTAATGTCTACTCCTCCATGACAACGTTGTTGATTTGGTCAAAGTTTACCCAGTCCACATGTTTTAACCCTTGTTCACACCTTAGGGTGCTTTATTGAGCTAGAAAGGTGATCCACTTTCACATGAGAAGTGGTTTTTATTCATAATAAAGAGATTTATGGGTCTCCCTACCCATTTTTTCACCTACCTAAGTGACAAAACAAAATTTAATATTCCAATTAGCTGCAAGCTAATTTAGGAATATTACAGTCCTCCCCTCCAAAATTTTTCTTATCCTCAAGCAACTACAAGGATACTGCAAAATCTCCAATGGATATGTCTCCTCCCAAGAATAAATTTTTTATTTTGGTGGATAAACCAAACAGCTTTCATCATGAAAAAGTGGGAGATATATGGAAAGAGTTATATGTTGTCCATTGGCCTCCTCAAGGCATGGGAGATGGTAAAAATTGGGTTCCTTAGTCGCCATGAGAAGCTCCATTCTCCATGATATCATCCAAACAATTTGAGCCATCCTTGGTAGCTCATAGAAACAATCACCAATCCCCTGCTTATGCAATGTGTAGGGGCCGCATGGCTAAAAGTGAAAGATAAGGTTGTTCAGCTTACGCTGTCTCTCTCTCAATTTATGATAAATTTGGAGCTGCTGATCTTGGGCTGCTGCATAATATAGTCCTCATGAATCCAATTTTTTTTTGGAATCTCATGATCCCATTCATTGGTTCTAGGAAGCCTTCTTGCCCAATCCTTCATGCATATAGTGAATAGAGTGTCATCACCATATGGGGTCCAAAAGAAATATGGAATAATTGTCATGTGACATCATGGATGGTGACAATAGTCCCTCAATTGAGACTCGCGTTGTTCCTGTCTCAAAACATGATATGATAAGCGGCCATCCAACCACCTTCTTGCTGTCATAAGCTTCTCAAAATCTTGAAAATAGTAGAGGACATTAGGAGTTGGCTGAATATGATCCAAGCAAATCATATCTTGCCCAAAGTCCTCCATAAAGTGGTCATCCCCATCCTTAAATGTAGTCCCAAAAGGACCATGAAATCCACAAAGAGGTTTTCTCTCTTGTGGAGCAATGTGTTACAAATGCATGGTAAAGGATTTCACATACATTGTTAGCTGATAAATAAGCATCAAAACATAATATTTACCATATATTGTAGACAATTTTGTGAAGAGGTCCATAGATGAGCCTTCCCATCTCTCCATCAAAAGGGGAAGTGATTGAAAAAACCTTGCAAGGTGGTTGCTTTCCTCCTCATACATCAAACAAGATACATATCTCCTGATATGTTGGTGCACATATTCTTTGAGATCCTCCCAATAGAATCCCTCCATGATGGTGTGATACGACTCAATGAAGTCTAGATGTCCTAAAGAGAGTGCATCATATGTTGCATGTAGAATCCCATTCTTGAGCTTGGAGTCTCTAGTCAAGTAGATCTAATCATGGAAATAAATGACTCCATCAACTAATCTATACCTCCCATCTATCACTTTCCCATCAAGAACCTTACATGTGAAGAGGTTCTTGGAATACTCCACCAATAGTTGGGACTCCCAATATGGATCTAAGCTTCCCAACGATGACAATGTTGTAGAAATCTGAAATGAAGCACCTGTCACATCACAACTCCCCTCTTTGACATGCTCAATTCCAAAGGCACATGTTGGAGTATTGTTACCCCACTTTTGCTGCCTCACTTGCAGTTGATCTTTCCCAAGACAATATTGAAGTACATGGAGGTCAACCTCCTCTTGGAAGGCATTTCCCATCCAAAACTTCCATAGTTTTTCCAATGCATGCAAGAGTGTTAATAACCTCTTGTCATATTCAGAAATATTCCTCATGTGTGGAAGTATCATTTTCCACTCCAAGTCTATGTAGTAACCCATTGACACCATGCTCATGTCATCATAGATTTTTGAATCACCATCTTTTAGTGCAAATAGTTGAGTGGGAGATGGCAATGTCCATGTCATAAAATTGCTCACCTCTCCTTTGAATTTGTCAAAGGTTCTCTGCATTGTGCTAGCTCCTCCCAAGGCTCCTTCCTTAGCCATATATCAATGCTGCACCATGTTGAGAGAAATATTTATTCATCTTCCAATCAAGGGGTCTCCCTGGTGGAATGCCTCCATGTAATGAAACATCAAGGCCTAGAGAAGGTTTTATATGTGAGTGGACTGATTTGTCCTTGTCCTCACTGTGCAGATAAACCTGCCTCTTCTGTGCCTCAATATTTTGAAATAAAGAGGGGTGTGTGCTCGTAGTCATATGATGCTAATTCTCCCCCTTATATTCTCCTATGTTCAAGATCTCATAATCTGTCAATGATCGTACATGTTGCTCATGGATTGTGCCCTGACATCCACATGTGAGATTCTTTGGAATTCCTTGCAAGAGTGCATGAGTTTCTCTCTTTGGAGAAAATACTCCATCTTCATTTTCATGAGGTACTAGATGTACTACTGTTGTGACAATGTTGTTACCTCTTTTCTTCCCTTCCCCTTCATCATGAATGGGGGTTGCCTCATCATCATTAAGAGGTTCTCTATTTAGTTCCTCCATGTCTTCCCTTTGAGAAGAGAGCTCTTTCTGAAATGGGAATCTTACCTCTAGCAAGGTATTATGCAATTTTTTGATCCCCTCAATAGTTTTATGAAATGGAGTTGGATTTATAGATCCTTCCAACTCATGCAAAGGTTTTGTTTTTGTATGCTTTGCTAGATCAACCAAAGAAGTTTCATAATGTTTTCCATCAAATCTCTTTACTAAATTCCTAGTGAACCTTGCATAAGTAGAAATATTTGCATCTTTTAATGAATAATATTCATAAAACCACCAAGCATAAGCCTTACCTTCAAGGTGCAGTGCTGATATTCTAATGGCTTCATCTTCTGAAACTTGGTGTTGCTACAAATAGGTGTCTAGCTCCTCCACCCAAGACCTAGCTGAACATTTAGGTGACCCATCAAAAGTAGATAGAAAGAATCTACCCACATCTTGTTGCTTGAACCTTGTGCTTCTATCATAGTTTCTAGGTCTTCTATCCTCTTTGATCTTTCAAAACCCTTGGAATTTTATATGGTCTCTACATCTCTGATTTTGATATTCATACTCTTGAAGATAGTCACCAAGAGTCGCCTCTTTTGGTACATCTCCTTCCTCCATCTCTCTTGCTATGACCCTAGGCATAGTACCACGTTGTATATCTGATGGCATGGTTGAATGATCACACCCATAATGTGAAAACGTGGAGATTTATTCATGTATAAGCCCCTTGGAGAATCTCCAAAACTCTCCATTCTCATCTCTTTGATGTCTCCCCCAATGCACTGCATAGTTTGAGGAAGAAGTCTTGAGAACTCCTTCCCTCCTGAAAATGAATTTTTTCCTTCATCTCTTCTGCAGACCTTCTCCTTCCTATGAGAAGCCTCCTTAGATGACATAATGGTTGGAGTACACAGGCTGAACCAAGATTATGCTTCGATACCACTGTAATATTCCCAAATGGGGAAAGCAGGAATATAGTGCATAAAATAGGAAATATGTAGAAATATAATAGATCAAGACATGAGACAACAGTAGATCCATTATGATTATAAAAAAAAAAAATAGGTACAAGATCTTGAGGAAAATATCACTCAGGTTGGCCAAATAAGCCTCTCATGAAAGCATACACCTAGATCTAAAATGTCGTCAACCCATGAAATACATGAACCCATAAAAAAACGTTGTCTAAGAGAGAATAAAAACTGAAAGATATAAAAATATATTGTTTCTGATATAATGCTCCAAAAATGACAAGGATAGAGATCCATGCTCCAAAACAGGATTTAAGGACAACCCAGAAAAGGTTTCCGGAAATACACAATATACAAAATATAGAAAATTTGGTCCTAGGGCTGAGTAATCTCTGCCAATAAATCACTGATGGGAGATGGATGATATGATATACAATATGGATGATCCTCCTCCAACATATCTCCTAAATGAAGGGCTGGTCCCCACACAGGAAACCCAAACACTCCAAATAGGGCAATAAACCCACTGCTGCAGCTGCTCTCCAAAATAATGCAGTTTCTGTATGAAACTACGCTGTAGCTGATGGCTACTTCTTGGCCTGGTGCCAAAATATTTCTTGACGCCTTCAGTCTTCCTCACAAGCCCCCAGACGAAAGGAATATCCCTCTAATGGGAAACTAGCTCAAAAATGGTAGATTTATCTCCTCCACTACTACACCCCCGCAACACAACCCAAATCTAAAAATAACTATGTTGTACATGAGACTGAAGCTTGGCCAAATGATTTATTGTGGAAGTATAGTGTAAAATCCTCCAAGAGCTCTTCAATGGAAGAGGTGGGATTCCTGATCAGGAACACCCTGTGCTAAACAACACATGCAATCTTAGCTAAACACCTGAAGAAAGCTATATGTCTAAACAGACCATATATCAAAATATAAAATATAACAAGATGAATCATATGGCTACCATCCTCTTCCTTTTATAAGATATGAGCTTCCAAACCCTAAGCCCCATTCATTAATGCCACTACTTCCTTGCAATATGTTTCCATCTAAAACTGCGTTGATCCTTCATTAATGTCCACTCCTCCATGACAGTGCTGTTGATTTGGTCAAAGTTTACCCAGTCCACATGTTTTAACCCTTGTTCACACCTTAGGGTGCTTTATTAAGTTAGAAAGGTGATCCAATTTCACATGAGAAGTGGTTTTTATTCATAATAAAGAGATTTATGGGTCTCCCTACCCATTTATTCACCTACCTAAGTGACAAAAAAAACTTTAATATTCCAATTAGCTGCAAGTTAATTTATGAATATTACACATACTGCGTGTGCTTGGCTCCTTAGCAGAGGTTTCCTAAGAAAACCAAATAAACCATAATTGCATGCTCCACCCATCAGAACAAAGGCTAGGGAAGGAATTTGATGATGTGGCACAAAGGTGGGGCCACGCCCACAAATAACAGATCGCAAGTTTTATATGGGCATAACAGGAGGTAAAGGTTAAATCTTGCGGGGAGCGATATGCAATGGGTGGGAGTGACGTGGCAGATGGAGGTGGGATTGCACACACATCACAAATCACAAGATTTATGTGATAACAAAAAGGGTAAGTGATGAAAGGTGTGATGTGCGAAGTGTGGGGAAGGTGACGTGGCAGATGGAGGTGGGGCCACACGCATATTGCAAATCACAAGATTTATATGATAACGACGGAGGGTAAACAGTAATATTTTCTAAGTGCGATGTGCGAAGGCTGGACAGAGGTGGGACCGCTCGCACATCGCAAATCACAAGATTTACATGATAACAACAAAGGGTAAGTGATGAAAGGTGCGATGTGTGAAGTGAGGGGAGGGTGATGTGGGATGATGGATGACGGGTTGATTACATCACTGCAGGGGTGCTCCGGGGTACAACACACCCATTGGGGGTTTGCCCCCACAGTTATCGTGAGCTATAGATATGTGGTCAACGAACTTCTGGCGGAGTCAACTGCAGAGGCACCAACACTGATAAACTGTGGGTTGTTTGTTCCCGTGGGTTTCCGCTGATCTGTGAGTATTTTTCATTTCTTTAAATCTCGCTCGATGATTAGCATGGGCGTTAATTCATGATGGGCGATGAATGATGTGGCGTGGTGAAAGTGGGGCTAACCCGACCCGCTTTTGAAGTGTTGGGCCTTCATATTACTTGCTCCAACTCTTCATTTTCTTGACTTTAATGTTTCCTTATCCCTCCAAAATAATCACAAGCCAACAATAGCTACTACAACCCCCTCCAAAATTTTATCCTATACCGAATTTCGGAGCCTTCCTTGGTCTTGTTTATTGCTGTCGTGAAATTTGAAGTTCATTTCATTGTCTTTCTTAAAGTGTTGTGATCCATTTCGCAAGAGAGGAAAAGTGTCGCCTTTCATAATGTTGGCTACTGCATTGAATGTATAAGCTTTTTCCAATGATTCCAAGAGGTCATATTTGTGTAAATGAGTTTTTCAACCATGTAAGTATCAGTTGCACTCATTTCCAAAATTGTGAGCACTATCGCGTCGTCGCGGTTGTTGTAAACTTGTTGTAACTGGTCGTAAAGTTGTCACATGGAGGAGAATTATTTTTCTGTATGTCTCAGATGATCTATGTTGTTTGAGTCATCAAGTATGCTAAGTGTGTGATCATAGTCAAATTCCATCAATGTTCACATCAATCTCACCAGTCCCACACTTAGTCGTTTTCCGGAAAGCTTCCCAACCAAGAAACTCATATTCTTCGAGCCTTCCCTGAGCTGCGCACTGCAAAGTATCAGTCCTCTAGTTGTGACCTTACTTCTTGGAATTGCACAATGTGTAGTACTGTCATCCCAAGATTGCTCCATTGTACAATTTTAGTGACCAGGATCTGACCTTGACCTACGAAATTGTGTAGCTGAGGCCTATAGCCCGACTTGAACTACACACTTCACAATTTCAAGAAACAAGTTCATCCAATAAGCCTTAGAACTGTGTATTTCATAGTCACTAAGGCCTTATTTATCTTCTAAACTACACAATTGGCTTTCCCAACTCTCATCCCTTCTATCTGTCTCGACTAACTCTGAAAACTGCATAGTCATGTCCCTCAATCCAACTTAAATTGTGCAGTATCAAGGCTCAAGGTTGCCCCCTGCCTACCTGAACTATGCAGTTACGCAATCACTAAGCCTCCTTTCCCATCCTGTCACTTGTCTCGGGCTCAGTTCATGGATCAAAATGCATCACCTTAAGCTAGGGATTTTTGGATTGATATCATCTTGTTATGAGTGAATTGCAAGAATAGGTGTTATCTCAAGCCATGATGATGATAAAGGAGTATAAGAAGGAGGAAAGCATGCTCAAAGAAACTCTTGCACCTAAAATTATAAGATGGTTAATTAAAATAAATATAAAGGCCACTAGTTTGTGACCACTATACAAGACTTGAGATCATTGAAGACTCACTATCACCAAGGTATCAAGAGGAGTGAAGGACGAGCTATTTCATGAAGACACTTAACTCTTAGCAGAAGAAATGTCTTGAAATGCCATGTCATCAAGCAGTCAATGTCAGCAGTGTCATGTCATGTCATGTCATGAGTGGTCATGTTTCAACATCACTATTGTATATCATGTCCATTGTAATCAAATGTATTGTAAAGTGGAAGACTAAAGGACACACATGAATTTAAAGAGTCATGTAAGTGGAAAAGTCATTGGAAGTCAAAAAGTCATGAGGGTAGTCAAACAATCACCCTTGGTTATATATAATCCCTCATTGTATAAGAAAATGACTTTTTCACCTCGGCTCTACCAACCAAGCAATAGAAACAATATCTAGTTCTTTTTATGGACTCGTAAGGATTGGATCTAATGCTCAACTATTCGATCTAGTGATGTTATTTGTATATATGTGTCTGAGAAGTTTTAATTAATAACATGAGTCTTTCAAGGTCAACATGTTCTTCATTCATGTATTATGAATGATTGTATGATATTTTGCAGATGTTTATACTCATGTTTTCTTTCCACATGTACTAAGATAATTGAACTATTTTGATTATTTTAGTGCTTATCTTGTTGAGAATGTGATGTAATGGTTGTAACTTTTGTCCCATCCTTGTGGAATATTCAATGGGATATTAGACACATCTTTCTCATACTACTGTGTGTGTAATTGTTTGCCCATCCTTGTGGACTATTCTACAGAGCATTGGGTAAACCTTTCTCAAGATGTTGTGTGTAATAACCGTCGCATCCATTGTGGACTATTATGCTAGGTGTTATACGTAATACTTTGATTCTTATGTCTCTTCCTAAGTGGTACTATTACCTCTCTCTTAGAGGCTCACCTTTCTCTTTCTTTCTTATTTACAGTAGAAGAACCTTGACACACTTGAAATCAGACACTCACCAAGGACACCCCCTTGCTTTGTGAAAGTACATTTTCATCACTCTCTCTTGCTAATAGCAAGAACCAAGGAATATCTTTAAGAATAAGGAAACCGGGCATTTGTTTCACATGGGAATCCTACACCAAATGATGTGAAGTATAATTGGGACTCAATATCGAAGAGATCCCCTGAATGTTGGCAGCTCCAACACCATCAACATTTCTGGCAGTAGAATGAGGGAAACCATTTTTTTATGGCTGATAAACCCAATGACCCCAAAGTTACATATTTTTGTCGAGGAGGCAACGTAAAATATACCTTCCCTACTTGTGCTCCCTATGTTGGTGACTCTTCTAAAACATAACCCACATGAACTTGTGAAATTTCATACAGTCAGATTTAGGCCATTCGTCCCATAACCCGTCAGATCGCAAAAACAGTTGGATTGATCCGAGGATTATTGATCCTTCCATATTATGAAAGGATAATAATAATACCTCTATAGGAATAGTGGTCACCACCTTGGAAGATGTGGTTCTCACCACCCTCAAAGAGTTATCATTTTTTTTTTGAGAATGCAGAAGAACCTCTAGCTTTCAGTGGTGGTGAAGGAGACATCCCGGTAATCTCAGGAATAAAATTCCATGGGTTAGGCGGTGAAAAAGAGGAAAAGAGTTGTAATATTATAACAAATAAGAGGAGGAGGAAGAAGATGAAGACATGGAAGACCAAGATCTAGATTATATGTCTCAAGGCCCACTCGCATTTTCGGGTGTGCTGCATAAAATGCAAAGGCACGTAGAAAATTTGTTAACTAATTATGACCCTGACAAAATGATTAAAGTGGAAGACCACTGGGATAACTTCTACCTACATATGAAAAAACTTGAGGTACGCTATGATGACGTTGCATGCATAATTTTTCTATGCACCTTGGAGGGTAGAGCAGCTATATGGTACCACAACCTTTCCCCAAAATCCATCCAGAATTGGAGGGGCTTTAAGAAAAATTTTCTTGAGAAATTTGCAGATGATAAGACCCATGCCATGTTGTTGAAAGAGTTAGGTAGCCTAAAAATGAATCCTAAAGAAAAATTGAAAGATTTCAATCAGAGGTTCAATAGTGTCTTGAAAATATTTCTGGAAGACACCAAACCTCACAACTCCATCACCAAGGACTACTACACTTCTACCTTTTCAACAAGCATTGCGCAATTCGTAAAGTGGACTATGAAACCATCACTTTCAAAAAACATTTCTAGAATTCATCGTGGTTGAGAAATACTTGTGCATAATTGGATTCATTGTGGATGATGAACCAACCAACAAAGGACTCCAAAGATATGAGTAAATGGTCTCAAGCCTTAGTAAACAAGGTCAAGAAAAAGGAACCGTCTGATCTTAATAATTTGACCCACATGATTAAAAATATGTCAACTAAGTTAGTAGAAGTTAAATAAAGATCAAGTGAGAACACTGTTAGCAGCAAGCCTATACAATTCAACTCGTTTAAAAGAGTTATGAATTTGGGTAGCAATACTAATCAACTAAAAAAATATGCGCAAAGTTCAAACATAGCATTGAATCTTGATAATATTGGCATGAAAAAATACTGTTCATATCATCAATATTATCATTACGAGAAAACATTCCCATAATGAAATTATTCCATGAGTTCTATTGTTACAAACTTCTGCGATATGACACTTGCTGATGAGAAAACAAAGTCAAAAGTGAAAAAGGAACAAGATGTAACACCCAATGAGACTCCCAGTGTTGGGCACGCAGTAAACATGTTCAATTGTGTACTTGCAACCCAAATATAACAACCGAGAAACAACCTCCCAGTGATCCCCTAGCCTAGCCACAATGAAATGCATTCAATTTGAGGAGCCAAGGTTCGGCACGACCACTACAACACATTTGAACAAGTAGAAATTCAAATAAGCCTTGTTAAGGAAAATTAATATGCTAGTCAACTTAGCACAAAACACTCAAAGCAAGTCCGGGTAATATTCCTCAATAAAAATTGCTTCCACAAATGATAAAGATAATACCATTTCTCCGGAAGTTAGAAATTAGGTTGCTCCCCTAGACACTCCGACCTCCCTTCCCGCCATGGACAATAACCTAGTAGAAGACATGAAGAAGGTTCGTACAAAAATTTCGTTGTTCAAGCCAACAAAGATCACAAACCAGCGGGACATTATTTTACGAGCACTTGGGTCATCCTCCACAGGTAATCTTTCCCCTTTAGATAAGGGATCAAGAACATCTTCCGATTCTATCCAATCAGTACTTTATTCTTTAACATTTTAAGTAAACATACTCTACCCTCATTTTCTCTTAACCTTCGAAATATTCAATTTCAATGTACACAATTGTTAGGTTGATTCTGGTGCATCAGTAAATGTAATTTCATTTTCCATAGAAAATAAAATCAATGCAACATGGGGGGAAAATGATGTAGAGATTATTCAGCTGGACAAAACTAATGTCCATGTGATCGATGAAATCATAGATGTGATCATTTGCTTGTCATTTGATTAACGAGTTCACCAATTCATAAACATAGTAGTTGTGAACATACTAGAAGCATATGGACTATTTCTAAGTAGAGATTGGTAAAGAAAGATGCAAGGGCATTTTGCTACATACAGGCCACACTTATGGATTCCGTATAAGGGCAGAAACAACAAGATTCAAGTAGACTAGAAAAGATACATGAAACATAAGGTCACTCCCTTGAGCGAACATAATGAACCCATGGAATTCGCAGAACTTATGTTCAACAGTTTCTCCCTGGAGAAACAACTGGGGTGTTATCTTTCACAACAATCCCCGGTCCCACAAGAAACACAGTTGGAGCTCCTTTCTAGTCCAACTGGTGCAAATGACCTATGTAAAATTAGTAGTAATAAGAGTAATACATGTATTATTGTAGTTCAAAACCCTTGTACATATAATTTTCATACTTTCTACTTTGATTGTCCAAAAACACAGTAAGGCAACGAAGTCGTTTGTGTTATGGTAAACTCGCCACCAAAGAAACACTTGATCTCATTTCACTTGGAATTCAAGTGAAAAAACATTACTACTGAATATGAAGCACTCGTTTCAATCTTACAAAGAGCCATTCACCTCAATGACACATTCTTTAAAGCAGTAGGTTATTCAAAAATAGTGGTATGAAAGGTACATAATACCATTTACTATGTTTCACCTCATCTAAAGGTTTATCAACAAAACGTATGGCATTCAATTCCGCATTTCCAAGTTTTCAATATTTTTTATGTTCTAAGAATCCGTAACGCAGCTACAGATACATTAGCCAATACTGTTGTTAGGTATTTTTCGCCATCGAAGGATGGCTTTTCTGTTGAATTTTTTTATAAAACATCGATCCTCGAAAATATTTCTTATTCACACATTTGCAATGATGATCAAAAAATTGTAGAAATTTTAATACAATTATGTATTTCCTGGGTTCTCCTGATCTAACAATTATATGCCACTATTAAATACAGAATCACTTCTACAAAAATTCTTTCATAAATTTAAAACACGATCGCCAATTGCAAACACATGAAGAAAGATCATTCACACATAAAACCGATGTTTACCTGGAAAGCATAAAGCTAAAAACCCCACTATCATTTATTATGTATATATCATGGATCATGAAAAATCCTCATACAAAAATCTAATCCAAGAGCTCTTAGTACAATATACAATCATATCACACTGTCATACAAAAATTGGCAAATACATGTGCTAATTTACTACCTCCTGACAGCCTGCCTCCACTGCATAATCCTTGTTGATCACAATCCTTTAATGAATGATATCTTTCTTTCCTTGACTGCGCAATCCTCATTAGCATCTCCAATGTGTGTGTGGTTGCATGAGTGCACCCATTAATGTCACAAGTGATAGTCAAACTGTCCCTTTCACCTATCTCTCAACTGGTTCTCCACTGGATCTGACATGCATGTAGTTAACAATAGTAAATCTTCAGTTTCATGTGAGACCACTGATTGTGAATTAATTAAATAATTAATTCACTGATCTATCACTAGTGTATGTTCAGTTACAACTAGCACAACTGAGTTTAACTCACTTAACTGAGTTAAAATACTTTACAACTCACATAACTACACATCCAACTCTGTTACAACTTCGAATCACTCAGTTACAACTAAGTCCACTTGCATGTCCCACCGACCAACCTTTGAACTCGAATTTCCCATAGCTAACTAGTTTTCCACTTCAGTTAACTATTTCCAAGTGCTCCATGAGAATAGATTAATATTTAAATTGTCCAACTATTATTAAGGGATAATAATAGTCAACATGCATCTATAAATAGACATGCGATCTATAAATAGACTTCATACATACATCTAAAAATAGAACATCATATATAAATAGAATTTTCTCACCATCTATAAATAGACTTATGCTATAAATATAATTTGCTCATATGTTATAAAAATAGACTTACACCTAAAAATAGCCCGAGGCTCCACCCTAGTGTAGGTGCTTAATTTTCACTAGGATCATCATCTTGTTGAATCTCAACACTCCCTCTCAACAAAAAAAGGGATTATCCTTCACCCTGATCCTATCTCTATGGTATTCAAATTTGCTTCTCGTGAGCACCTTCATCAGAATATCTGCATCCTGATGCTCCGTAGGAATGTACTGAAGCAACATGATCTTTCGCTGCACACAATCTCTGATATGATGATACCGAATATCTATATGCTTAGATCTATCATGAAACATAGGATTGATCGAGAGTTTAATGCAACTCTGATTATCATAATGAATCAATGTAGGATCTAAATGAGAACCAAGCAAACCAACCATGATCTTTCTCATCCAGATAGCCTCACATGCAGCTTGAATTTCTGCCATGTATTCCGCTTCCACTGAATTGAGTGCCACAGATCTCTGTTTCCTGATGTACCAAGAAACAATTGTAGATCCGATACTGAAGGTCACCCCTGATGTGCTCTTTCTGTCCGTTGGGATTCCCGCCCAATCTACATCTATGAAGCCATGAAACTTCACCTCATCCTTCTGTCTGTACTACAAGCCATACTCAGATGTGCCCCTCAGGTATCTCAAGACATGCTTTCTCACCTTCCAAAAGAGCTTGGTAGGCTTAACCATCGCTTGACTAAGCTGGTTCACCACATAGCATATGTCTGGTCTTGTATTCACTAAATAATTAGCAAACCCACTAAATATCTATAGACAGTAGCATCCACTACCTCTCCAGATGTAGTGTCCTCTTTCCTCTAGTTTCTTGGAAGAGGAGTATCCATGGGTTTTCATCCCTCCATGTGAAACTTACCCAATATCTCCGTTACATACTTGCCTTGACACACAAAAAGTTCACCATCTCGCTGCCATATTTCCAATCCAAGGAAATAATGAAGGAGGCCCATATCCTTCATCTTAAACTCCTTTGCAAGGTCCTCCTTGCATGAGTGTATCAGCTGCTCATCACCAGTCAGTATTAAATCATCAACATAAAGAACAATGATTAAAGCTTATGCTCCACCACAATTTGGTATAGGTTTGCATCGCCTCACTCTTGGTGAAGCCAAGTCCAGAGAAATATTTGTCTATTCGAGTGTACCAAGCACGGGGTGCTTGCTTCAACCCATATAGCACTCTTTTGAGTCTGGAAACATGCGACTTGCTGCTGAAGATCTCAAATCATTCAGTCTTCTCAATGTACACTTCTTCCTCAATGATCCCATTAATAAATGCAGTCTTCACATCCATATGATGAATGATCCCATTGATAAATGCAGTCTTCACAACCAACCCATCTGCGTTGAGAGAGAAAGGATGGTCCTTATGGAAGAATACCGTGCGAAAGGTGAAAAGGTTTCTTCATAACCAATCCCATAAATATGTGAGAAGCCCTGGGCCACAAATTTGGCCTTGTATTCCTTAACACTCCCATCAAAAACTTTATTTACCTTGTAGATCCATCTTGAACCTACCACTCATTTATCAACCGGCCTTGGAACAATTTCCCAAGCACTGTTTCTGACAATGGGGTCATAATCCTCCACCATTGCATCGACCCATGTGGGCTCTTACACTTCTTCTTGAAAGGAAGATGGCTAAGTCACAATACATTTTCTCATGAGAGCCATGTATCCAGTAAATCAGTTAGGATACTATCTTTGGCTGCGCTGTGAAGTAGGGACTCCTACATTTTGTGCAGCATCAAGTTTCAGCCTCTCAGCTTCTATGGTATGCCCATTTCCTTCTCCCAGTTCTAATGTTTTGTTCTGTGTGAGTGGACTTCTCCACTCCATGAACCTCCTCCCGTGGCTGATCCACATCTAGAGACTCATCTTTGGGAACCAACATTTCCTCCTATGCATGCAAGTCTAGCTCACTCTCAAGAGACAACTTCATGGATTTCTCCTCATTGAATTTTATATCCCCTCGCACCATAGTCATTCGCTTGTTTGGAAAAAACACACGATAATTATGGGGTGTTTCAGTGTACCCCAAAAATATCCCAACTTCAGCAGTCAGCTCCAGCTTCTTCCTGGCATTCTTGGTCACATGCACATAAACATATGAGCTAAAAATCTTAAAGTGAGAAACATCCGGTTTATTAGCAGTAAAAGCTTCTTCAGGTGTACTCATGCAAAGTACTCTATGAGGAGAACGATTTTTCACATAAAATGCAGTGTTTCATGCTTCCGCCAAAAAATACATTGGTAGGCCCTGATCATGCAGCCTTGCTTGTGTCGCACCCACAATCATTATGTTTTTTCTCTCCGCGACCCAAATTTGTTGTGGGTTATGAGGCACTATGAGTTCTCTACGAATTCCTTCTTTGCTATAGAAGTCTTTGAATTCATTCGAGATGTATTCTCCACCATTATGGCTCCTCAAAGCCTTCACTTTCTTCCTCGACTCTTTCTTCACCAATTCCTTAAACTCACAGAACTTTGAGAATGTTTGATCCTTCTTCTCCATGAAGAAGATCCAACATTTACGAGAAAATTCATAAAAAATAACATAATACCTATGTTTTTTTGTTGATGCAAACGAGAATGGTCCACACACGTTTGTGTGAACTCTCTCCAGGATCACTGAAGCACGATTCTCCTTTTCATGAAAGGTGCAATTTACATACTTCCTCATGGTGAAACCATTGCACTGATCTAACTGAGCAAGTTTTCCCATTGGAAGTCTAGTAGATATTTGCTGCATGACTTTCAAGGCTCCATGATGAAGATGACCCAATCGCCTGTGCCATAATTCACCCTCATCTCGGCTCACCACTTTTTCTGCCTTGCTCATCATGGCAACGCAGCCATCTACCTCCATCTTGTAGATATTATTAACTCGAATCCCTATCCTCTTGGATTGAACCATTGTTTTATGTCACAGGAAATATTTTCCATCGCTGAAAACAACATCATAGCCTCTGTCCTCCAACATCGCGACTGAGACCAAGTTTTTCTTCAGAATTATAATATGCATAAAATATTTCAATTAAAATGGTTTACTTGACTCCCTCTCAAATGTAATGGTACCAATGTTGGTCACACTTTATCGTCCATCGTCGCCCATCTCTATATGCATTTGTAGATATTTCTCCTCCAAGTCACTGAAAAGCTCCTTATCTCCCGTTTTGTGGAAGGAAGCAACACTATCAAGATACCACACCGATCCCAATGCACTTGACACCATGGATGTGATCAAAGAGAAATCAAGTTCAAATTTCAAGGCAAGGGCCTCACTAGCTGCAGCTCCAACAACCTTCTTACTCTTCTTCTTCTGTGGGAAGTTAGTGGTGAGATGCCCATGTTCATGATAGTGAAAACACTTCACCTTGGAAAAATCCAGCTTCTTACCTTTAGACTCATATTTTGAATTGAATTTCTTCCCCTTCCCTTTCCTTGCCTTGGTAGCCAAAGCATAATCCTCTTCATCATCATGCTTTTATGAAGAGCCATCTTTGGTGTTCCACTTGAACTCCTCCTGCACTAGATCCGACCACAGTCGTTCCCAATCCGACAGTTTTTCCCATCTGTTGATAGAGTCTTCATAACTGTGCCAACTCTTAGGAAGTCCCAAGAGAGCCAAGCTCACCAAATCATCATCGGAAACAATGATTCCCACACTCCCGAGTTCATCCTGACATTGCACAAACTTTGTGAGATACTTTGGAATGTTGTCGCTTGCCCTTTTCCATCTTGATCTTTCTGAGTTTATCCTTCAATGCCAATTTCCTATGGTCGCTGTTGCTTTGGAAAAGATCAGTCAAAGCCTTCCACATAGCATATGGAGTGGCTTTCCCATGAAGGCTTGAGACAATGTGGTCTCGTACACCTTCCAACAGAATCCTTCTCGCCTTCGCTACTTTATTTTTCCATGTATCAAGTAATGCAACATCCGTCGAAGTGGGCTTATGAACATCACTGTAAATGAATTCCTTCAAGTAATTATCTTCAAGAACTGCCTCCATCCCGTCCTTCCAGGAAATGTATTTTGAGCTGCCCTCTAGTGCATACTCTAGCCGCAAGCCATTGAAAGCCATTTCAATGTTTACTCAACTTTCGCACCAAGAAATTCTTGCAACAAATTAGAATTGTTTCCACCAACAAACTCAGATCCTCCTTCAAAATTGCAATTTTTTGTGCTTCGATACCATGTAGAAAATTTAATAAAATTATGTATTGCCTGGATTCTCCTAATCTAACAATTATATGCCACTTTTAAATACATAATTTCTTGTACAAAAATTCTTGCGGAAATTTAAAACATGATCACGAATTGCAAACACATGAAGAAATATCAGTCACACATAACACAGATGTTTATCGGGAAAGCATAAAGGTAAAAACCCCACTATCATATTTTCTTTATATATCATGGATCATGAAACAATCTCATACAAAACTCTAATCGAAGAGCTCTCAGTACAATATACAACCATATCACACTATCATACAAAAATTGGCAAATACATGCGCCAATTTATTGCCTCCTGACAGCCTGCCTCCAATGTGCAATCCTTGTTGATCACAATCCTTGAATGAATGAGATCCTGCTTTCCTTAACTGTGTAATCCTCATTGGCATCTCCAATGTGTGTGTGGTTGCATGAGTGCATCCACTAATGTCACAACTGATAGTCAAACTATCCCTTTCACCTATCTCTCAATTGGATCTCCATTGGATATGACATGCATGTAGTTAACAACAATAAATATTCAATTGCATGTGAGACCACTTATTTTGAATTAATTAAATAATTAATTCACTGTTCTCTCACTAGTGTATGTTCGATTCATGAGTTGCTCACTGCTTGAGTTAAACTACTTTACAACTCACATAACTACACATCCAACTTTGTTACAACTTTGAATCACTTAGTTACAACTAAGTCCACTTGCATGTCCCACCAACCAACATTTGAACTCAAATTTCCCATAGCTAACTGGTTTTCCACTTCAATTAACTATTTCCAAGTGCTCCATGAGAATAGATTAATATTTATTGTCCAACTATTATTAAGGGATAATAATAGTTGACATGCATCTATAAATAGACATGCGATCTATAAATAGACTTCGCACATACATCTAAAAATGGATCATCTATAAATGGAATTCCGCTATAAATAGAATTTTCTCATCCGTTCTAAAAATATACTTACACCTAAAAATAGCCCGAGGTTCCATCCTAGTGTAGGTGCTTAATTTTCACTAGGATCATCATCTTGTTGAATCTCAACACAAATAATGTATTTCACGGCGAGCACTAACATACTCAAAGAAGCAGTGATCAACAAGGATGAGCACAAAGAAGCACTACAAGATGCAACCAGTAAGGGTATAGAAGACCTCAAACCAAGGATGTGGTATCTCTAGAAAATCTATACGAACTGGATAATTTCTTGTGGGTACCTTCCAACACCAAACTTCATAGTTCCATGTGGTCACATAAAAAAATCGACTCGGGAGCAGGAAAGGGTCTAAAATGTGTGAATCATGATACTTTCCGTACACTATAAGGGCGAAAAACCTTCACCCATTTATTAAATCGGTACCAAGGTGTAGCCGCATGGGAATCTAAAGAGATTAAATCTTATAACACACAAATCATCCAACATGTCACACCAATAAGGGAGGGTGCCAAACCTTTTAAGAAGTTACTGATAAAAGTACATCACATTCTTAAACCCATTATCCAAAAGGAATTAAGAAAGTTTTTGGATGTTCGGATCACTTATCCGAAGTGACACCCAAATTGGGTGTCAAATTTGGCCCCAATCAGAAAGAAGTCTAGGGAAGTTCGTTTTTGTATTGATTTCCGAAATATTAATCTACTTATAGCAAGCACAATTACCTTGTGCCGTCCAGGGAACATGTTTTGTAAACAGTATCGCGGTCTGAGATATTTTCTTTGCTTTTGGGGTATTCAGGATAGAAGTAGGTTTTGGTCACATAGCCCGATGAACTAAAAATTACTCTCCTCACTATAAAAACAAGCTCTTGGTACATGAATGTGTGCCAAGATCTTGAGCATGGAACCATGCCCTTTAATTTTTTCGCACGACAGGAGAGGGAACTCAGCCTAAAACTTCTATCTTATCAGTTGGTGTAAGCGTTGCTTTTCAGAAATCACCATAACTGAGTATTGTTCAGGCATTCAGACACATATGATTGAGTGAAAATGTTACGTGATCTCCACTAGGATTAGCTAGAGGACACTTTGGAGGCAACACAACAGGACACAAAGATATTCAGGCCAGTTTCTACTGGATCACACTATTCAAAGATGCTCATTTTTATGTCCACAAAGGTTAGGTCTATCGAATGTGCGCCAAAGGAAATAAGAATTCAGCCGCCCCACAAATACATATAGCACTGGAAGAACCATCTCAACGGTCGGGCTTGGATGCTAGTTGTAAAATATTTCTATATTCATTGAAGCAACATTTCTACCTTCTCACTTCCACAAAATACTTCACGTGATGGGTAAAATTAGTTTCATTCAGACAAGTGAATGATCACGAAGCCCTCCATTTTCTGCAACATAATATCATTTCTAGGTTCAACATTCCTACATCACTTGTTATTTATAATGCACCAAATTTCTAAGCACTAAAGCCTTATGATTTTGCATTAGAAAATGGAATAGTATCTAAGAATTCCGCTAGCTACTACCCTAAGGGGAATGGTCTCGCTGAATCCATGACTAAGAACTTGATCTGTATGATTAAGAATACCATATTATTTAAGAAAAGGAATTGACATTATACTTGGATAAATGCCTTATGGGCTAATCGAGTCACTCGTAAGCCTTCCATGAAAACCTCCCATTACTTCCTCGTATATAGAAAATAAGCCATCTTACTTCCCAATATCTACTTGCCTGCTCTCCAAATTTCCCAAGGGTCCCAAGGAAAGTCATGCTTGTTAATACAATGTAGGATGGAAATATTTGATAATCTTTAGGAAGAAATATTAAAATCTAAAGAAAAATTTTTACTCCATCAAAGCCGTATCAAGAGGTGGCTCAACAAGAATTTTGTGGGGAAGAAAAAATTTAGTGTGGGTGACCTAGTCATGAAATGGGGTAAATACCATGAAGACACAACCAAACACACTAAGTTTCAATCCCTATGGATCAGACCATTCACTCTACACGAGAAACTTGGCCAACAAACCTTTTGTCTTCAATCACTTGTCGGGAAGACTGAATCTCTCCCTATCAATGGCTAGGATCTCAAACATTATTTTCAATGAAAATATGGGGTTGTACCCTACACTATGTACATAATATTCTTTCATCAATTTTATTTTTTTCGTTCTTGTTACTTGCTTTGTTTCATGTTTCACATGTCTTGTGACTAAAGTGTTGTCCTCATGTTGGTTTATCATATTATGTGTGTGGATGAAGTCTAAGGAGACTTGTGACACGTCAACATTTGGTTAGCCTTTGGTCCTTCTTCCTTGTATTGGTTATGTATTTTGGTCTATGAAGTTCCAACGAAAAATATGATCCGTTCGTAATGGGAGCCTTGGGAAAACCATGAAATTATGTCTATCTGGGAAAGGCTTCATGTGTAGAGAGGTGGTAGAGAGGTGAAGCAAGAAACTATGCCAGGATACATTTGAGACTCGCTGGAAACAGATAAATGTTTTTGTTTCTGGAGTGACTCCGCTAGGGAACTTTCCAGGCTTGCTGGCAGCAGAGAAACACCAATGATGAAAAATTATACTATGAAAATATTAAACTAGTGAGCTTCATCACCCTCCCCCTGTTTGAATGTATGTGATCAAGATGAATATTTGTTGAGTTAAACCGAAGTGCCATGATAGGAAATTTTTCTATTCATGGGGTAAGTGGGGAAACCAAATTGAACTACACGATGAATTAACACTCCCTGATGAACCAAGGCCCTACACAAAATAAGTTAACCAAAATAGAGAAGTTGGAATCCTACCAGTGTGTCGCCAAGTTTTGTAGCTTCTACAACCCCCTCCAAAATTTTAGCATATAATAAATTTTGGAGCCTTCCTTGGTCTTGTTTATGGCTGTCGCAAACTTTGAAGTTCATTTCATTGTCTTTCTTAAAGTGTTGTGATCACTTTCACAAGAGAGGAAAAGTGTCACCTTTCAACATGTTGGCTACTGTATTGAATGTATAAGCTTGTTCTAGTGATTTCAAGAGGACGTATTTTCATAAATGAGTTTTTTTAACCATGTAAGTATATATCGCACTCATTTCCAAAGTTTTGATCACCGTCATACTAGTGTCATCACGGTCATCATAAAGTGTATCTTTAGTGTCACACTTGTCGTAACTAGTCGTAAAGCTGTCACATGGAGGAGAATGATTTTTCTGTATGTATTAGATGATCTATGTTGTTTTAGTTGTGAAGTATGCTAAGTGTGTGATCATAGTCAAATTTCATCAATGTTCACATCAATATCACCGGTCCCACACTTAGTCATTTTCCGGAAAACTTCCTGACCAAGAAACCCAGCTTCTCCATGCCTTCCCTGAGCTGCGTAATGCATAGTATCATTCATCTGGCTTTGACCCTGCTGCTTGGCACCGCGCAGTGCACATTACTGGCTTCCCAAGACTTCTCCATTCTGCAGTTTTGGTGACCAGGTTCTGACCTTGACCTTCAGAATTACGCAGTTGAGGACTCCATCTTGGCTTGAACTATGCACTTCACAACTTCATGACACAAGCTCATCCATTAAGCCTTAGAATCATGCACTACACAGTCACCCAAGATTCCTTGATCTCTTGAACTACACAATTGGCTTTCCCACCTCTCATCCATGTTGTCTGTTCCCACTAACTTCAGAAATTATGCAGTCATGTCCCTCAACCTAGCTTGAACTATGCATTTCATAGTATCAAGACTCAAGGTTTCCCCATCCCTACATGGACTGTGTATTTACACAATAACTAGCCCTCCTTTCCTAACCTATCACTTGTATCTAGCTTAGTTCATGATTCACAATGCATCATCTTAGGCTAGGGGTTTTTCTGGATTGATTTCATCTCGTCATGAGTGAATTGAAAGAACATGTATTATATCAAGACATGAAGAGATGATAAACGAGGATAAGAAGGAGGAAATCATGCTCAAAGGCACTCTTACACTTGAACTTACAAGATGATTAATCAAGAGAAAGTGAAAGGACACTAGTTTGCAACCACTATCCAAGACTTGACATCATTGAAGTCTCCCTATCACCAAGGAATTCAGAGGAGTGAAGGATGATATCTTTCATGAAGATACTTAACTCTCAACAAAAAAAATGGCTTGACATTTCCATGTCATCAAGTATTCCATGTCAAAAATGTCATGTCATGTCATATCATGAGTGGTCATGTTTCCACATCACTATTGTATATCATGCCCAATGTAATCAAATGTATTGTAAAATGGAAGTCCAAAGGACACACATGAATGTAAAGAGTCATGTAAGTGTAAAAGTCATAGAAAGTCAAACAGTCATGAGGGTAGTCAAAGAGTCACCCTTGGTCATATATACTCCCTCATTTTATGAGAAAATGACTTTTTCACCTTGGCTTCACCAACAAAGCAATAGAGAAAATATCTAGTTATTTTGTGGACCAAGGAGTGGATCCAACGCTCCATTATTAGAGCTAGTGATGTTTGTTTTATATACGTGTCTCAGAAATTTTACTTAATGCATGACTTATGAATGACTGTAAGACTGTTTTTCTTTCCACATGTACTAATATAATTGAACTATTTCAGTTATTTTAGTTCTTATGTAGTTGCGAATGTGTTGTAATGGTTGTAATTGTTGTCCCATCCTTGTGTATTATTCCGCAGGATATTAGACAAAATTTTCTCATATTAATGTGTGTGTAATTGTTGTCCCATCCTTGTGGACTATTCTGCAGGATATTGGACAAACCTTTATCAAGTTTTTGTGTGTAATGACCGTCACATCCATTGTGTCTAATTATTGTCATATCCCTTGGTTCATGCGTGTTTATTCCTGAGTGGTACTATTACCTCTCTCTTAGAGGCCCACCTTTCTCTTTCTTTTCCCTTTGGAGTAGAAGAACCTTGACACACTTGCAATCAGACACTCACCAGGCACACCCCCCTTTATTTGTGAAAGTACATTTGCATCACTCTCTCTCCTGCTGACATCAAGAGCCAAGGCATATCTTTAAGAGTAAGGCAACCAAACCTTTGTTCCGGATGGGACTCCTACACCAAACGGTGTAAGGTATAATTGTGACTTAATATCAGGGGGATCCCTTGAATGTTGGTGGGTCCAACTCCATCAACAGGTTGAGAAAGAGAAGTGATCTACCTAGATCATGTTATTCTTCCTGAGTCAATTTAACCAGTATAGGGACATTGTCCATGTGTCAATGTGACCAATATAAGAAGAATTATTTGACATATTAGACAACATCTTGGACAATAATTCTCTTTGTGTCTTGTAATTTGACCAGTATAGGGATACTATTCTGCGTCTTGTACCTTGAAAAATATAAGGATAATGGTCCAGTGAGGATCTTCCTATGTCTTTTACTTTTAATAGTATAGGGATATCATCCACGTGTCTAGAAAATTGACTAGTATAGGAAGATGGAAATTTTCCTATGTCTTGTAATGTGACCAGTAGAGGGTTGTTGTCCCTATGTATAGTACAACAACCAATATAGAAAAATAGGTTTTGAGAGTACCTGGTTGGATAGTGTTAGGGTCCTATAATTTTTATAAGATCACTCATGATTATTATGTTTGAGATGTTGTAAATAATATTTCATCCTTCAAATTGTTTCAAAGGAGAATCCAAGTATGAATATCAGAGAGATTTTTTACAGAAATGGTTGGATCAGATCATGTTGTAGGTTTTCCCATTACGAATTTCTCAGAGGCATCTTTCCAACAATATATCTGGTGCGTCAAATCGACTTCTAGATCACAATACCTAGAAATTTGAAGTCTTCTCCTGAGAACATCAGAAGAAGAAAAATATTTATTTTGAATTATTAAAATTAATTCAAAAATAAATAAATAAATAGAATTTCTAAAACATTGGAAACATATTTATCATAAGTCATAAGTAAGCAGTCATAAATAAAAAATTCAAACTGCACTAAAGGTTAAACTCCCATGTTCTTACCATGCCTCAAACTCTCGTGTTTTTACCATGGCTTGAGATCTGTAAATAAATAATCAAGGGTTATTAATAGGATTTAGATCTCCCCAACCCCGCCCACATTTAACTAAAGGGGGGACTGAAAAGTTTTTTTACATGTTAGTGCCTTTTACGAGAGGTCACCCTCCTGTCAAAATGGAGTTTCAAAATTTTATGATGGTTTAAATGTTAGTTCCTTTTACAAGCGGTCACCCTCTTGTGAAAATGGAGTTTCAAAATGTTATGATGGGAAGCAGGGTGAAAATATATTTCAAAATAATTCAAAAATGGAAGGCTAAATGAGTTAAATGAAATCACAAGCTTAGGTGATTTTACAACTACAGGTAAAATGGAATTCACAAGTTAAAATGATTTTATAGCGATAGGTGAAATGGAATTCATGGATGCAGGGAAATTACAAGAGAAAATACAATGAATATTTTGCAATCATATGTTTATGTATGGGTGAGGAAAAACATGTAAACAAAGAAAAGTAAAAAAAAGTTTTTACAGAGAAGAAATATATTTTTGTTTTTACAGAAAGTTCAAAATATAAATATTTTACTAGCCATGGATTTACAAAGAGAGAACAACCTATGGTTTTTGAAAACAACAAATGGTTTGGGAATTTATCCACATATTCTACAAGGGTAAAAGGAATTTACACGTGAATTTACAGAGGAAGGTGAAATGAACAACACCAAATGGATTTGAAATACATGATGGTTTTATAAATAAATATGTTTAAATTTCAATTATAAATTTCATTCAAAAGTGTAATCAAAATATTTTGGAAAATATATTTATATTTTTCCAAAATATATTGTGACAATAATGAAATGATGAAAAGCTTATAACCGTCATAAACAAATAAATTGAAATAGCGAGACATCAAAGCATTTCTGAAACAACATTGCACATTTGGAAGGCCAGTCACCACCAACAATCCACAAAGATAGGGCCAAGTAGATTCATTAGTTTTGAATGTCTAATATTTCAGTTCTATTTCTGTAAAAACAGTTAGATATATTTGTAATAAATCTTGATATTTTTTCAAGATATTTTAGTTAAGAATTTGTATAAATACTTCATCAGTTGAAGTAATAGAGGTTGGATTTGTAATAAGGAAGACTACCATTCATTGTAAATTTTTTCACTGAGTTCAAGTGACCATTTGCAAGTAATACAAGCCAACTGTTTCAGGATTCATATGGTGTATTCATTGGTGAAGTGCTTCTACTGTTACTGTGTTATCTATTGTTTTTCCTTTTCTCTATGTATCAAAAATACTTAATTGTAAAACATAAAGTGTGATGAATAGGAAATGTTAATTAAAACACCTTATTCTGGTTACTTTTACAATTTATATGTTTTCCTCTAAAGTCGGATTGAAAAATACTTAATTGCTTTTCAGTCTCAACTAAAATTCACTTACCTGCCATCTCTATTATTCATTTAAAAATCTACGAGAATCTAGTTAATTCAACCTAGCTTGCCTTGTTTCACTAAAGCTTGTTACTTCTGCAAATTGATCACCCCAAGCCTCTTTGACTGCATTTCCCATGGCCTTCCCTTGCTATTCCAACCAAAACAATTCAAAAACCAAACTTCGATCCCATTAACTAGCCTAAAATTTCCAAGAAAACAAAGCTAAATTTTACAAAGATATCCCTCTCTAAACCTGGCAAGGCTAGATCCCAGCTTCCAAAGCGGTTTTGATGTTACCTTCTGTTGTGGTAAAACACAACCCCCCATTTTTAACTTATGCACTTCAAATAGTGGTGACCCTTTCTACAAAATTTTAGCTAAACACCTTTTAAGATTTTTATTAAGTTAATTATCTTACATTTTTTGTCATTTTTTTATCTTCCTTGAAATTTTATTTTGATTGCTTTATTGAATCCACTTTTTCACAAGCTTTCCAACGATACTTGTTTCACTTCATTTGGTCAATCGGTTTGTAAATGGCACTCCTTTGAAGTTTTGACCATTTTCTCGCTTGGGTTAAAAAATGTATAAAGTGTATGATATTTCAATTTTTGTAGTTAAAATAGTATTCATTGTAAATATTAATTTTTAGTTAATTTTTACTAATTCTTTTAATTTTTTCTAACGGTCCTACAAAAATGACCCAACTAAATCGCATAATTAACTAAAACGTGTGTTGAGATCTTGGTAATTTACTTTACTTGTTATTTTAAAACAAATTTCCAAAATCAAAACTCCAAAATTGCAAAAATATGAAGTCCAAAATGTAGGATGGTTAATCCACGTGGGCCCCACTTCACCTCCTGTAACCTCACCCTCCACGAAACATTTTTTGCATCACAAATAAAAAAATTTCACATCACGAAACATTTTCGCATCACAAAAGAGTTCAGGTTCGTATTGAAAATTTGTGATCATACATTATTTGCGATATGCGATGAACTCCATATCACAAATAACATATGCTAATCCTCCACCTCATGTTCTCTCCACCTTATAACTCCTGCTTACCTCATGATCCTCTCCTCCCTTATTCCTTCTCTCTCTTAATATTAATACTCACCTCTCGACTCCACTTCTCTCTCTCATGTGGATTTTTGGTTATCAAATTTTCATTATTTAATATATAAAAAAATATTCTAATTTTATTCTAATTTTATATTTTAATTATAGTATTTTATTATAATTTTAATATAAATAAATTATAATATTAATATTTTAAATAAATTTTAAATCATTTATTTTTATTAATTGATTTCTGCTTATAATAAATTAAGATTAATAACATAATTATAATTAATTAGCATTAATGAAATTAATAACATAATCTAATTTAGGATTAGAAATTAATTAAAAAAATTTGATTTTTAGTCCAAGCAACCGAAATTCCAGAATTTTGGCAATTTTAATATACAAACTTTGGAAGCTCATAAATAAAGTTTTACTTGGTCAAATGAGGTCCAGGACGGCTCATTAGATAGATAAGATCACGGAGAACATTTTTGAAGTTGTTTCATTTCCAGACTTGATCATTTATTGAATCTAAAATTCAGTAGAAGATCATGCTCTGAATTTTTAACAAAATAAATTTTCTGAGTTTTACTTTTCTGCATTTTAATTTGCCCACAACTTCTTCTAAATGCAGATTCATTCGTCAATGATATCCTTGGCCAATTATATCAACGCAGAAATCAAAACAAATCTTATATTTCATTTTTCATTTATTTATTTAGTTAAGTTTTGATTGGATTTATTTTAAATTCTTTTTGCATTTTGATTTTATTTTTACATTTTTATTTTGTTTTGATTTTTTTTTGCAAGAAAACAGTTGAAGAGATGAGAAAAATAAGTTCTCAATCAATGAGAAGGCTCCAACAATTGAAGAATATGATTTTAAACCAATGAAAAATTGATGGAGCAAAACCACTCTTCAACAAACTTTCCTATGAAGAATTATTTTGTAAATATTATAAATAATAGATTGCAAAATGTAATAAGGGCTTCTCTCCTCTGCAATTTTGAAATTATAAAAGCACTTATGTAATATGAATTTAGAGGTGTAGGGTGAGAGGAGAGAAATCTCAGATCTGGAGATTATTGAGGTTTTTCTTTTACATTCTGAGTTATGTATAATGAACAGAGTTTTGCACTAATGTAGCTCTGATTTTGGAAGCAGAAGTTCAGGCATTGTAAAAGATTGTTAGAGTCCGGAGCTGGAGAAATGGACTTAATAAATTGGTATTTTCATTTTAAATGTTGGTTTCATTTTATGATAACAGGAATGTGTCAATTTACTCGCATACTTGTGCACTTCTATCGATATTATTAATTTTCTTTAATTCATGTTATTATTTATCTCTACTCTTATGGGCTGAATTCTGATTTCTGAGTAATTATTTACTCAGAAATATGTCTTATAAAACTAATTTATTGAATAGTGATATGTTGTGAACTATTTCCGCATATTATTGTTTAATTATTCAAGTTACTTATTAAATGATCAATATCATTTTGAGAACTATTTCCTGAGTGTTGTTGATTGATTATTTTAGTTAACAGGTCTCTAGATAGAATGTGCTTGGTATTCATAATATCAATTAATTGAAATACTTCGTTAGCTTGATATTAATTTAAAACAAACATATTTAAATCTCAATTATTTAAAATATCTTGCTCTCGGTTAGGATAGATCTATATCTACCTAATTGAGATAGGATTAAAATAGCTTCTTTTGCTTGCATCTTAGAATAATATTGCATTTAGATTAAATTATACATCCTTAAAAAGTCCTCTTCCCAAAGAGGCAAAATTTTAGTTGTGGCTTGGCTAAGCCCAAATTAGCTTAAGGATCACTTTCTTTCCCAATCAGCAAGAGAAATTATTTGATGTCTCTTTCTCATTGGTAGACAAAAGTCATATTTTAAGCCAATGGAGATTGAGAGAAGGTAACTAGACCTAGTTAAACTAGTCAGAGCCATCATCCCAAATGGAAAAGGAACTGCTTTAAGGTCCGGACCGGGTGGTCATCCCCCATGTTGTTGTAGCGAATTTTGAGGCCTCAACATTTTTGGCGCTAGAAGGAGGGCCTGAGACTTGTTTTCCTCTAGAGTCTTTGTATTCTAACATTTTATTTTTATTATAATGGCTCCTTTAAAACTTCCAATTTGGAGCTGTATTTCCGGACGAGCATCTTCCAATACTCCACCAGAAATAGTAAGACACTTGTCTTGGGTAAAATTTAATGGTAAGAGGAATACTTCTGCATTTAATCATGTTTTACAATTCATTCAAAATTTTTCAAATTCTGTTTTTCATGAAATTGATGAAGGTATTTTATGTAGGATTTTTACTCTTACATTCTTGGCAAAAGCTAGAAACTGGTGTAAATCACTTCCAGTTGCTTCAATCCACACTTCGGAACAATTTATTACAATATTCCTTTGTAATTTCGATGGATATATTTACGAATATGTATGTGACACTTTTTCAGATCTACGAAGGTTTGAAGGTGAGTTTTTAATTGATTTTACCATCAGGTTTCGCTTAAATTGTTTAAAATTTAAAATTGAAGATAAACCTTCGAAACAAGAATTATTAGATTGGTTTGAACATATTTTCTCTCTTCCTTCCATTCATAATCGATGTGAAATTATTTCAAACTTTGATCAATCTCTTTCTAACTTCATTGACATAAGTAAGAATTCCAAAATGGAGGTACAAACAAATGATGATGAAACGACCTCTATTTTGTATAATGAATTCCTTTAATTTCTGCACATTTCTTATAGTATTGAGAAAGATAAAGGTGCATCTTCACATGTCCACAAAACTCAATCATGAAGTTTGGAAAATTTCACTGATAAATTGCAAGAAAATATTAGCAGCAGTATTGAAGAAGATACCACTTTGAAATTTGAAAATTAGTATGCATTAGAATCAAAAAATAAGATCCTAATTCGGCAAGTACCAGTAATGATTAAAATTTCCAATAATATGCAATCTGCTATACAAATTTCTGAATTATTTCATGATGAGCAAATTCCAAATTCAGAACAACAAAATAACATTCTTCAAGAAAGCATAAGTAGCCAAGAAAATGATCTTAAATCTGAAAATTGCAATGAAGAAAATATACCAGAGTGCTCAAATAGAGACATTTTCAAATGCATTGTTTCGGATTCATATTTTTCTCTTTATCCTGATAATTTTTCTAATGGCAATTTAACCTCTCTTCACATTAAATATATTTCAAAAAATAGAGAGTTTGATCTAAATGAATTTCCAATTAGTTTTTATCAGGATAGAGAATTAATTAATGATCATTCTTATGGCTTTAATGAACATGAACTTAATATTCCTTCTTGTTTTGATTCATTGAATAAAATGGAAGGGAATTCTAATGAATGTCTTGAGGTAATTTATGATAACTACTTTTGACATTGAGGATATTGATCTGTCTTCTTTACAATTGAATCTTCATGATCAAAATCTAATCACATGTGAAAAGGAAGAACGATCTAATTCAGAAATTGTTCGAAACAATTCTCATTTTCAAACAAATAATCATACTGGTGATTTCAGCATTCAAGAAACTATTCCAATCTATGATTTATATGATGATCAAGCTCGCATTCCCATTCATAGTCATACCCTTTTCTCTAATTTAGAAATGGGTATCAACAATCATTCTAATTGCATTATTCTACCCAATTCTTGTGAAGAGTAAATTGCTTTAAGTCACTCCCAATTGAGTTGTAACAATAATTGTAACACTAGTGTAAAATATGATTCAATTTTGTTATTAATTCAACATTCATTTTTAACTTCAAATTTATTTTCTGTTTTTAATTCTAGATTTTTAGATACTTTGTGTTGGCATATTGAGTAGTTCAAAATTGAATACTCAATTGATGCATTGCCTCAATGGAAAAATGAAGTTTCAAATCATAATTGCGAACATCAAAATTTATTGAACTTCCAATTTCAAGTGATGTTCATTTCTTATCAATTAATTCTTATTTCTCAAGAGCAGTGCCAAAAAGAGAGTTTATTTTCACTTAATGACCAACAGTCTAATTCAATTAATAATCTTCTGTGGGATTTATTAGACTTCCATCCAATTTTCATTTATCAATTTGAAATACCTTTGGAAGGTTTTCCTTCATGGAATATTGTTAATAATTTAGCACTTAAACATAACACTAACAAAAGCACACATGCCATTGTTTCTGAAAGAACATTTCTACAGCCTAGCTTGTCAACTTCTCTTTTAAACCTCTCCCACTCAATAATGGAAATCCATCCATATTTCTATGATCCAATTGAAATTCAATTGGAAAGGACATTTCAAGAGAAGGTAACCGTGATTCTACTAACAATAAAAATACATTTTGCTTTCAGATTTATTTTTTGTAGCTTAATTATATTTGAATTTTTACTAATGTTTAACATGTACATACATGCAGGAATTAAAATTCTTACGTGGTTTCATTGGAAGTATGTCTATACCTAGTCATATTTCCTCCATTGAGTTAGAAATAGGAATAGATTAATTTTCTTTTATGTTTGCATGTATTTCATTATTTCAGATTTCCAATAAAACAAGTAATGAATCCAATTTATTTTGGGCATCCCATTTCAATTATAGAAAAGCAGCCTAGAGAATTTTAGAAGGTCTTAAATTATCTGATCACAATTATTTGTCAAGCCTTCAATTTTAATATTGATCATACATGAAGAAATTCCAAGAATTTTTACTACTTCACAATTTTTTATTCACAAGTAATTCTAAGAACTCATTTTTACCACCCTTGTCTTCTGATGAAATTTTGGAAAGGATGCAATTTGAAAAATTCATTACTTAACATTTTAGATTAAAATAGGAAGGTGATGTTAAACTTATGCAAATTTTGTGAAAATTTGGGAAAAATTGAAGCTTCAAAGAGGTAAAACTTACAATCAAAATTCTTCCAGGTATGTGTTTACATGTTCATCATCATCTATTGTTTATTTTTTCAAACATTGTTTCTTATTTCTATTTTTTTCTGTGTGTGATCTTCATTAACTTGATTATGTAGATGTGAGATAAGCAATTAACGAACCCTTGTTTTCAAAATCCGCAACATGTTCAGGGAAGTATTTATGATTTTGTCTGAAATTTGAAGGATATATAAATTTGTTTATATTCATTGATATACTTATAAGACTTAATAAATTGTCAAAATAATCATATTAGATCATTTTATATCATAGCTCTCTTTATAAAAAAGCTGTGATAAAATTAATTTCCAATTAAAAAATTTCGACAGTTAATTAAATTATTAAAGGGTTATTTATTTTAAAAGCAAAGTTAAATCACTCACTTTCATTTTTGAATTGAATACTTTAAATAAATCATTGACCCCACATATGGCTCATTGTATATCGCAAATCGCATATTGGAGGCTCTGAAATGAGCATACACCAAATATTTCCGATCTCCCAATATTCTCATTCCCTCCGATTTCTGATGATTCTTTTGTCTAATATCACATCATCCATATCACAACTATTTGTATCGCAATATTCCATCAAAAGCGATTCTTAGCATTTACTCATAAAAATTGTTAATGAAATACCTTTGATGTTCTTTTTCACTCATTCTCTCGCATATCGCATTTCGCGTTTCATATATCCGATAGTTGATTTCTACAAATATTGCGATGACCATACCATTCTGGACCTGATATAAAATTTAAATCAAGTTCATAAAAATATTACATTCATTCAATCAAAATAATGGTAGGGCCATAGGTTTAAAAAGTCCTGATGTCCCAGACCCGATATAAGATTAAATCCATATAATAAAAATATCGGGTCCTTTCTCAATCAGCATATCAACACACAATAAGTTGTTGGAATTGTGATGTGAAGCAGAAGAGTAAGGGAACAACGAGGACCATTAGATCTGAGTGATATCAACGGTTGATTTTAAATCGAATCCAACAAGGTTTCACATATCGACAATTTTAGTGGTTATTGTTAAGACCTCGCCCGGTAAATTATATTAGTTGTGATGCGATAAAAGACAAGGTAAGAAGTTTGCGATGCGATGACACACATATCACATATCACACGAGATAAGTAATATGTTAAACGATAAAAATTGCAACGAGTGATGTGGAGTTCGTTGCAAAGTGCGAAATCGCAAAATTGAAAAAGAGTTAAGTTTTGAAATATGTGGGAAGGTAAGAATTAAAAGATGCGAAGTGAAACTGTGTGTGATTGGTCACCATTTGTTTGGGCTATAAAACCAAAGTTCCGCACATATATTTTGATATTTTCATTCACGTTGCATCAGTCATTTACCGCATTAACATTATCGCAAGAATTATATCGGTGTTTCAGTTCATTCACAAGCTTTAATCTTCCGATATGACTATTCTCCGATATCACATTCATCTCTTTGCAGTTTGCTATCACATATGTTCATATCGCAACTTTTCCATCGCAAAATTTATATTGCATCGCTAAACTTAAATGAAGCTTTGTCTTGAAAATCTTTTGATGTGATAAACTTTGATATTTGACTTTCCACCTATTCCTTTTGTTATATATATAAAATTCTCAATCACATATCGGGAAAAGTGAAAGTCGTAGATTTTAAGTTATGCATGGCAAAGAATCTTGCGATGCGAAAAATTTAACAAGGTAAAATACCGATGATTAATTCAAATTTTTAATTTTCTTTTATTCTGAATTTTTCTCCATAATTATCATATAAAGATTCAAATCCTCTTTATATACTGTTACATTATTTTGGATTTTGAATCAATTTTCATATTTTGGGGCTGATATAAATTCAGAATGGAAGAATAAAAAAGGACATTCATCATTTCAATTCATAAAGAAGCACATCTTTATCCTCATTTCTGATCGATTCAATTTATTTCTGATTCCTTAAACATGAAACATTGATTTTTCTTAGTTAACTGCTTGTTTTAGTTTAGATTTAATAAATAATGATTTTTGGTCACTAAAGCTTCTTTATGCTTTTAATTCTAATTAAAGAAAAAAGTTAACTTGCATTGGAGAAAATCATCTTTTTCAGATAAGATTAAATGCAGTTTTCCAATGGAAAGTTTCATGTGCCCACTTGCATTTATTTTCATTTCTTCATTGATGTTTTATTTTTGTTGATCTTGAACTCTGTTTCTACAAGTATATAAACCATTCACACCTCTACCAGATTAGTTTTCAAAATTTATTTTTGCCCTATGAGATTCTTGAGAGAAGTAGTAATGATACTCATCGAATTAGCTAGACTGGGGAGTTTCTAAACCTTTAGTCTGTTTTTTTAAAGCATTAATTTTATTAGAAAATAGTTAAAACGCTTTTATGCAAGTTTTTCCTTGAAAAATAAAATTTGCAACAGTCAGAAACTTCTCATTCAACATATTATCTATCATAACTGTTATTCACCTTCTACATTTTTGAGAGCCTCATTTTTATATAACTCTGCAAGATAAAAAATTTAAAATCTCAATATAGGAATGAACATACATATTCTTATTTTCTTCTATAACCCTTTGTTGAGAAATTCATATAAGTGGTCTTGTTAGAGTTTAGCTTTTAAATTTTGTTTTTATTTTAATTTTTTCTTTCTTCATTTTTTATTTGCTAATTTATTTTCTTACTTTAGTTTAGGAATTATTTTCCTTTTGTTTTCAATTTTGATTTGATTTGATTTTGGTGACTTTGTCATGATTTATGTGAAATAAATTTTCTCTTACTTTACAATTGTTGACATACAAGTAAAATGTTTTACTCTATCCATTTAAGTGAATTTCATTTATCATTAAAGGCATATCTTTATGGAACCATAAAGCCATATTTCTTTAAATATTTATCATGGAGGAACACACATTCTTTCTAAGTGATTGAGTTTACTTTCTAAAGGAAAGAACTATTTTGAGTTTAATTCAATGAATCCCTCCCACCCCTCCACATAAAAATCCTCTGATTAATAGTTGCAGGGAAAGAATTTGGAGCAAACATTATGAAAGTACTATGTCCATTAAACATAAAATCTCTATTGCCATCCCACCTCTTTCACTGAAATACATCATAAATAAAAAGCTTGAAAATGCGCTTATCAAAAGAGTGATAAAAAGATGAAGCATGGGAAATACAAGTAAACTCGTCGGGGCTATAGACGCTCGCTGGCAGCGGGACTAAGCTTGTATGGCATAAAAAACAACTTCGTTAGGGTATTGTTCAGGCTCGCTGGCAGTGAAGCGATGTCAGAGACAATCTTAAAATGGATATATGCTTTATCATAACTCCTATCTCTACCTTATTCTATTTTTCATATGAGGAAAATTTAAAAATCAAATTTCCCCAAATTTGGATACATCACTTTTACTCAAGTCTGTTTTAAGTACTTATCTTTACAAACTCACATTGCTTAATCTATTTATGTGGGACCTATGGAAATGTTTTACTGTTAGACGATTTCGTGATTTCCATTATTTTTAACCTTTGGGTAAATTCAAGTTCATTATCTTTAATCAGAGATAACTGGTTCTTCTCCCGTATGTCGCCATTGTTGTGGTAGAACACAACCTCCCCATTTTTAACTTATGCATTTCAAATAATGGGGACCCTTTCTACAAAATTTTTAGCTAAACACCTTTTATGATTTTCATTAAGTTAATTATCTTACATTTTTTGTCATATTTTATCTTCTTCGAAATTTTATTTTGATTGCTTTATTGAATCCGTTTTTCACAAGCTTTCCAACGATACTTGTTTCACTTCATTTGGTCAAATGGTTTGTAAATGACACTCCTTTGAAGTTTTGATTATTTTCTCGCTTTGGTTAAAAAATATATAAAGTGTATGATATTTCAATTTTTGTAGTTAAAATAGTCTTCATTGTAAATATTAATTTTTAGTTAATTTTTACTAATTCTTTTAATTTTTGCTAACGGTCCTACAAAATGACCCAACAAAATTGCATAATTAACTAAAACGCGTGTTGAGATCTTAGTAATTTACTTCACTTATTATTTTAAAACAAATTTCCAAAATCAAAACCCCAAAATTGCAAAAAGCTGAAGTCCAAAATGTAGGATGGTTAATCCATGTGGGCCCCACCTTACCTCCTATAACCTCACCCTCCACGAAACATTTTTCGCTTCAAAAATAAAAAAAATTCACTTCACGAAACATTTTTCGCATCGCAGAAGAGTTAAGGTTCATATTGAAAATTTGTGATCATACATTATTTGCGATATGCGATGAACTCCATATCACAAATAACATATGTTAATCCTCCACCTCATGTTCTCTCCACCTTATAACTCCCGCTTACCTCATGATCCTCTCCTCCCTTATCCTTTCTCTCTCTTAACATTAATACTCACCTCTCCACTCTACTCCTCGTGGATTTTTTTTTTTTTTAATTTTAATTATTTAATATATAAAAAATATTATAATTTTATTATAATTTGTATATTTTAATTATAATATTTTATTATGATTTTAATATGAATAAATTATAATATTAATATAATATATTAATATTTTAAATAAATTTTAAATCATTTATTTTTATTAATTGATTTATGCTTATAATGAATTAAGATTAGTGACATAATTATAATTAATTAGCATTAATGAAATTAATAACATTAATCTAATTTCGGATTAAAAATTAATCAAAAAACTCTGATTTTTAGCCCAAGCAACAGAAATTCCAGAATTCTGGCAATTTTAATATACAAACTTTGGAAGCTCATAAATGAAGTTTTACTTGGCCAAATGAGGTCCAGGATGGCTCATTAGATAGATAAAATCATGGAGAATATTTCTGAAGTAGTTTCAATTCCATAATTGATCATTTATTGGGTCTAAAATTCAGCAGAAGATCACGCTCCGAATTTTTAACAAAATATTTTTTTTGAGTTTTATTTTTCTGCATTTTAATTTGCCCACAACTTCTTCTAAATGCAGATTCATTCGTCAATGATATCCTTGGCCAATTATATCAACACAGAAATCAAAAGAAATCTTATATTTCATTTTTCAATTATTTATTTAATTAAGTTTTGATTGGTTTTATTTTAAATTCTTTTTGGATTTTGATTTTGTTTTTACATTTTAATTTTGTTTTGATTTGTTTTTGCAGGAAAATAGCTGAAGAGATGAGAAAAATAAGCTCTCAATCAATGAGAAAGCTCCAACAATTGAAGAATATGATTTTAAACCAATGAAAAATTGATGGAGCAAAACCACTCTTCAACAAACTTTCCTATGAATAATTCTTTTGTAAATATTATAAATAACTGTTTGCAAAATGTAATAAGGGTTTCTCTCCTCTACAATTTTGAAATTCTAAAAGCACTTATGTAATATGAATTTAGAGGTGCAGGGTGAGAGGAGAGGAATCTCGGATATGGAGATTATTAAGGTTTTTCTTTTACATTCTGAGTTATGTATAATGAACAGAGTCTTGCACTACTGTAGCTCTAATTTTGAAAGAAGAAGTTCAGGCATTGTAAAAGACTGTTAGAGACTAGAGCTGGAGAAATGGACTTATTAAATTGGTATTTTTATTTTAAATGCTGGTTTCATTTTATGATAACAGGAATGTGTCAATTTACTCGCATACTTGTGCACTTATGTCGGTATGATTAATTTGCCTTAATTCATGTTATTATTTATCTCTACTCTTATGGGCTGAATTCTGATTTATGAGTAACTATTTACTCAGAAATATGTCTTATAAAACTAATTTATTGAATACTGATATGTTGTGAACTATTTCTGCATGCTATTGTTTAATTATTCAAGTTATTGATTAAATGATCAATATCATTTTGAGAACTATTTCCTGAGTGTTGTTGATTGATTATTTCAGTTAATAGGTCTCTAGATAGAATGTGTTTGGTATTGATAATATTAGTTAATTGAATTACTTCTTTAGCTTGATATTCATTTAAAACAAACATATTTAAATCTCAATTATTTAAAATATCTTTCTCTCAGTTAGGATAGATCTATATCTGCCTAATTGAGATAGGATTAAAATAGTTTCTTTTTCTTGCATCTTAGAATAATATTGCATTTAGATTAAATTCTACATCCTTGAAAAGTCCTCTTCCCAAAGAGGCAAAACTTTAGTTGTGGCCTGGCTAAGCCCAAATTAGCTTAAGGATCACTTTCTTTCCCAATCAGCAAGATAAATGATCTGATGTCTCTTTCTCATTGGTAGAAAAAAGTCATATTTTAAGCCAATGGAGATTGAGAGAAGGTAACTGGACCTAGTTAAACCAGTCGGAGCCACCATCCTAAATGGAAAAGGAACTGTTTTAATGTCCGAACTGGGTGGTCATCCCCCATGTTGTTACAACAAATTTCGAGGCCTCAATACCTTCGAGGTTTTTTCTTCAGCCTTGAAATTACGGAGCGATAACATAGTGGCGACCATACTGGGGAAGAAAAACATTTTATCTTCCTCAGAAAAGTGTATCAGTTTGAGATATGATTACAGATGGTTGACATTGATCAGACATAAGAAGGCTGATTTATTCACCTGGCGACTCCATGTTCAAAGTATCCAGAGCTTCAAAGTTTTTAGGGTGACTCCACTGTCAGAAATTCCAGGTTTTAGAACATTCATGGCGACTCCACTACATGTTGATCAGATTTCTTGCTGAACGAGATGACAGGGTATGTGGAAAATCCTCTATCTTGTGAATTTTTAAAAGATTTCAGGGATGAGTTAGCAGAGTTTCAAATTGATGAATAATTTTTAACGACCTTGTTTCGTTGTTTGAAATTGAACAAAATTTCTCCTGAAGGTAATTTTTTTTCTTGAGTTAGTTGCTGAAAGATTTGAGAAGGGTATTGAACTTTTGGATTTTCAGATTCAGTCATATAATTTCCAAGATCCTAAATAATTCTTGGAAAATCTTCCTTCTCCAGAGCAAGAGGAGATTGTATTGCCTTTTGATTTGCAGGTTGACGAGAATTATGTTTTCAAGTATAAGACTGAAACTTTAGAGTTAGAATCAGGGTTTAACCTTAAGGATACAACTGATGAAATCATATATGATCGATTGGTCATTGAAGGCTTGAAATCTAACATAATAAATCGTGTTTTTATTGATCTTATAGCAGACTATATGGAGGTTCTTTTTAGGTTAAGTGTTCAACCAGATTTTCACTATAAGGAACAGATCCATCAGCAGTTGCCATTACATGTTACAACTTTGATTTTGTGGACAAATAGTCAAGCTGTCCTTTTGATTATGCTAACAAGCAGTCCACTTTTTTCAGCAGCTACTTGACTGGATTCATTAGCATTTTTTTATTACTTGACTCAACATGATTATCAACAATATAGGGTAGGTATCAGTGTGTAAATAAGCTCAGTTCTTTGAGCATTTTACAATAATTTTTTCTAGTTTCAGTTTTAGATTGTATTTCAGATTTTAGTTCATTGTGTTTTATATTTCAGTGTGTAGAATAGTTTTAATTTCAGTTTGAATATTTTTAGTCACAAAGGTTTTTATGACATAGCAGGTTGCAGATTCGGGATCAACCCAAATGGATCAGGCTACTACACCACGGTGTTCTTGGCACTTCACAAGGACATTGCCACCCCTAGCTAGAGCCTATGTTAGGGTCCTATAATTTTTATAGGATTATTGATGATTATTATGTTTGAGGTGTTGTAAATAATATTTCATCCTTCAAATTATTTCCAAGGAGAATCCAAGTATTAAGATCAGAGAGATTTTTTATAGGAATGGTTGGATCAAAACATGTTGCAAGTGTTCCCATCACGAAGTGCTTAGAAGCATCTTTCCAACAGTATATCTGGCGCATCAAACTGGCTTTTTGATCACAATATCAATAAAGTTGAAGTTTGCTCCTGAGAACTTGAGAACAAGAGAAATTATTTATTTTGAATTATTAAAATTAATTCAAAAATAAATAAATAAATACAAATTATAAAACATTGGAAACATATTTATCTTAAGTCAGGAGTCATAAATAAAAAATTCAAACCTTATGGCCCATCGTGCACTAAAGGTTAAACTCTCATGTTTTTACCATGTCTTGAGATCTGTAAATAAATAATCAAGGGTTATGAATATGATTTAGACCCCACCCCTCCTATATTTAACTAAAGGGGGGTCCGAAAAGCTGTTTTAAATGTTACCACATTTTACCATCTGTCACCCTCTGGTCATTTCACACCCCCCTCACAATACCTCTTACTACCTACCCCCTCCGAAAACCATTAACTATATTGTTGACTTTTATCAAATGTGGCAGGAATGGAGTTTCAAAATATTATGATGGGAAGCAGGGTGAAACGATATTTTAAAATAATTTACAAATGGAAGGCTAAATGAGTGAAATGAAATCACAATCTAAGGCGATTTTATAGCTACAGGTAAAATGGAATTCACAAGCTAAAATGATTTTATAGCTACAGGTGAAATGGAATTCACCGATGCAGGAAAATTACCAGAGAAAATAATTCACGAATGGAAGGCTAAGGTGATTTTACAGCTACAGGTAAAATGGAATTCAAAAGCTAAAATGATTTAAATACGTGAAATGAAATCACAAGCTAAGGTGATTTTACATCTACATGTAAAATGGAATTCACAAGCTAAAATGATTTTATTGCTACAGGTGAAATGGAATCCACGGGTGCAGGAAAATTACAAGAGAAAATAATTCACGAATGGAAGGCTAAGCTGATTTTACAGCTACTGTTAAAATGGAACTCACAAGCTAAAATGAGTTTATAGCTACAGGTGAAATGGAATTCACGGATGTAGGAAAATTACTTTATCCACATATTATACAGGGGTAAAAGTAATTTACAGGTTAATTTACAGAGGAAGGTGAAAGGGAAACATGACTTTGAAATACATGATGGTTTTATAAATAAATATGTTAAATTTCAATTATAAATTTCATTCAAGAGTTAAATCAAAATATTTTGGAAAATATATTTATATTTTTCCAAAATATATTGTGACAATAATGAAATGATGAAAAACCAATGACAGTCATAAACATAATATCGTGAAATAGGTAGACAACAAAGCATTTCTACCAGCAAAGCAACATCATTGCACATTTGGAGGGTTACTCACCACCAATAATCCACAAAGATAGTGCCAAGTATATTCATTAGTTTTGAATGTCCAATATTTCAGTTCTATTTCTTTAAACATAGATAGAGATATTTGTCATAAATCTTGATATATTTTAAAGATACTTCAGTTTAGAATTTGTATAAATAATTCATCATTTGAAGTAATAGAGGTTGTATTTGTAATGGAGGAATATTGTCATTCATTGTAAAGTTGTTCATTGAGTTCAAGTGATGATTTTCAGGATTCATGTGGTGTATTCATTGGTGAAGTTTTTCTACTGTTACTGTGTTTTCCATTGTTTTTCCTTTTCTCGGTGTATCAAAAATTATTAATTGTAAAGCATAAAGTGTGATGAATAGGAAATATTCATTAAGACACCTTATTCTGGCTACTTTTACAATTTATATGTTTTCCTCTAAAGTCAAATTGAAAAATACTTAAATTCTTTTCAGTCTCAACTGAAATTCACTTTCCTACCATCTCCATCATTCATTTAAAAATCTAAAAGAATCCAGTTAATGCAACCTAGCTTGACTTGTTTCACTCAAGCTTGATACTTATGCAAATTGATCACCCGAAGCCTCTTTGAATCCATTTCCCAATGTCTTTCCCTTGCCATTCCAACCAAAAAAATTCAAAAGCCAAACTCTAATCCCATTAACTAGCCTAAAATTTCCAAGAAAGCAAAGCTAAATTTTACAGAGAGATCCGTCTCTGAAGCTGGCAGGGCTAGATCCTAAATTCTAAAGCAATTTTGATGTTACCTCCAAGGTTTTTTCTTCAGCCTTGAAATTACGGAGTGATAATAGATAGAATCCTCCCAACATCTAGCTCGGATCTCATCTTAGATAGATATTTTTTAAGGAAATCATGCATGGATGTAATTAATGTCTCTTTAGTAGCATATGTATGGATTCAATTGGCACCCTTTTTATGATACACTAGTTGATTTACACCTCTTGCGGAGACCATGCATAGATATGTTAGTACCATGGTGATTTGGTATTGGATGATTAATGATGCCGGTGATGATGAACTATTAATGATGTTGATCTAATATGGACTCTTCCTTAAAAAACTGTTCAACTTGTTTGAAATATTGACTATAATTATGAATACCTCCCAAGCTAAGAGGTAGTGTTGAAATTGTATCAATGGTTAGTTTTCATAAAAACAATTATTGTCTTAGCATATTATTCATATTTTTGTTTTGGTAAAAAATGTGATTTTTAAAAGAAGAAAAACATTATTTTATTTTTAATTAAAAGTGGCTCCACATGTGCTAAGTCATCCCTTCTAAATGGTTGAGTTTGGTTGCCTAGAAACTCACTCATTCAGATCAGATCAACCTTTCTAGATGGTCGAGTTGGCTTGGTTAGAAACTCACCCAGATTAACCCCTCTATATGGTTAATTCTATTTTTCTAGAAAGGCACCCATTCACACCTCATGATGGATATAAAAAGAGCTCCATTCATCCTCATTTAAAGAAAATTCGAACACACATACATCACTCATTTGTTCTCTTATGTGAATTGGTTTGAGATCTGCTCATTATTCTTATGATCTGAAGTTTGGTGGTCTGAGATAAGCTCATTATATCTGAAGTATGGTGTTTTGAGATCTACTCATTACTCTTGTGATCTAAATTCTGGTAGTCTGAGATCTGCTTCCTATTATTTTGATATGATATTAGGTACTCAGTCCCAGATCTAGAAGGGTACTTTAAGTAAATTTTCAGTGGACCTACGAGAGCCTACTTATTCAAAATATTTTGTCTCCTAAAGGTGATCTCTAGGCTAAGCCCTAGAAGGATATTATAACTCTATTTGAGACATTTTATTAGCTCAAGTTTGTAGCCACTTCATGCATGTAATTAGGCTAAGATTCGAGATATATTTCCAGGACTGTAACTAGGCCGCTATTTGAGATATATTTCCAGGACTGTGGCTAGGATGAGATTTGAGATATATTTCCACGACTATAATTAGGTCAAGATCTAAATCAGATATATCTCTCATATTTTTAACTATGTCGACATGTAACTTGTTAGTACTGAAAATGTTAATAGTGTAATCGCCATTGTATTACTGTTTTCAAATTTTTATTGTGTCCTAGTCCATGTCCAAAGTTTCAGTCATTTCCAATAAAAGTTAAAATGTCCCAACATCAAGGTGGTTTTAAGGGAATAGTTTTCATAGTGTTTTAGAGTCCCAAAATAAGTTAAAATCTCTATTTTGGCTTATGTTAGTGTTGAAGTTCAGTTAATGTCTGGGTAATAAAATTGCAGTCATATAGTCTGGAATAATAGCTACCTTTGTTCCAAATTCATTGTCAAAGAAATAATACAGTAAAAGGCAACTATTTCTCAGAAATGGAAGTCATATATTCCACACACTAAAAAGTGAAACTATTTCACTGAGATTTTGGTTATCTCAGAAAAGAGGCTACGGGTAAACTGGTAATCAGTTTTCGAAGCAGGAAAATTAAGGCTTCATGGCAACCAGAGTTCTTTAAACTCAAAGCAAAGCCGTAAGAAAACAGGCTAACTAGCAAAGTGGGAGATCCAGAGAAGAGCAGCAGATAATATTTAAAGGAACCTGGCTGGGAAATAGACTAAAGAATGAAGCAATGGGGAAGAACCGCTTGCAAAAATAACGGACATCCATGATCTAATTGCAGATCCAAAGGGGAGCAGACCGACAACTGAGATTAAAGCGCACATGGGGAAACTTCAAAAAGCATAGTTTTTAAGATTTATCGTTAAGTCAAATCGCATGGTATTTAAAGTGATTTGCGATGCGATCAGGCTAAGGGGAAAGCAAGGAAGACCATTATATATGGGCACAGATCAATGGTGGATATTAAAGTGCAGATGGAGCAATTTTGCAAATTGCAGTTTTAAAAGTTTATCGTTAACGCTTCACATGGTATGTTGAGCGATTTGCGATGCGATGAGGCAAGGGACACGTGTCGGTGTAGCACACCAATGTGATTTCTCAAATCACAAAGTTTATGGTTTAGCCATTATCAGTGTAAATTTAAATTTGTGGGCGACTGATTTGTGATTGCTTCCTATTGGTTAACTGGTTGTGGAGCCCAAGAACCACAATTCCGCAGGAATGCATATTGTTTGGGAGCAATTGTAGTTTTGTTTAAAGTTCTGATAAACGTTGTTGATTGCATGAGTATGTATGTTTATAAAAATTATGATGCAGGATCTGTGATCGGTCCCATTTATTTGCCACGTCACCTCCACCCTCATCGCACATCGCACTTCACCATTTTCAACATTTAACTTCCTGCATTTCACAATAAAAATTCCGATGCATGATCTGCGATTGGTCCCACTTCTTCACCATGTCACTACCCCCATCACTTATAATTTATTACGCTCCATGTCTCCTCTATCAATTAAACCCGTTTCAAATGATTTTATTTGTAATTTATCATAAAATGAAACTCCATCATTCTATCCAAAAGTTTCGAGTTTTCCGCCATTACAAAGGGTCTTCAACCAAAAAAAGGAAAGGAACAGCAGAACAACGACAAAATTTCTCTCAAACATTTTTCTACCACTACTCTTAGTACTAGCACTTTTTTACCAGACATCGGGCAGCATTCAGGGAACAACCACACACCATTTTCACTATTGTTTTCACTTTTTATGGAGTCAGGGTTGGTTGGTGGTTATTGAATTTTGACTTATATAAACTGTAATATTTTTTGTGAATGAAATGGAATGATAATACTGAGGAATTATTACCAATTTTTTGTGTGTATTGTATACTTTATTTATGTTTCCATATCTCCTTTCTTCCAGCTCCAGTTTGCAAATCATCATACCGTTATGTGTTTTTATTAGTCTCCTAAGGATGTCATGTGTTTTATCATTTTTTTTTAGTCTCACACAATGAGAATTCCTGATAAAATATATCTTATAACAGTGGACGAGCATCACTCATGATAGTTATTCTTCATGACATTTTAGTGAGAATCTTGTTAGACTAGAAATAGCTTTCTCTCAATGGAATATTTTCAAATTGCTACTTTGTTTAATTTATACTAAATCAGTAGATTTATGTTTTATAGACCTATTGATTTTCCTCTCATCTTTCAATTTCCTCTCATCATAGACTACAAACTTTCACCTTGCTACCACATCAAGTTACAGTACCCTCTTTAGTACAACTGTGGATTTGACCGAAATATCTGTTCAGTAAATCAGAGTTTATACCATCTTCCAATCCTATAAAACAAAACATTAAAATTTCCTTATAGTTTAATATGTGTCTGGTGAGGCGCTTGCTACAGTACAAGTGCTTATTCCAGTGCCAACATCTTTTGGTGCGTCTACCGGGAGACGAAGGCCTTGTAACGAAGTATTTTCCCAAGTCTATTGTTATGAATTGTTGATAGTCAATTCTTTATTGTGAACAAGAATTGGTGACCTGAAGAAGACTGAAAATTTGTTCACCTGACGACTCCACGAAGAGGAAGAGGAGTTTCAAGACCTCCTTCTACAAGGAGGAATCAGAGATCTCCAACTATGACTCCAGTTGTTGACCCAGAGAAAATTGTCAAATATGCTAAAGGAAAACAGAGATCAGTTGAAGCCACATCTCAGTCAGTGAAGAAGGTACACAAAAAGTATGTTCCAAAGCAAAAGGTAACTCTATCTACTTTAGAATCTAAAGAGGTTTTAGTTTCAAAATATTTTGCTGAAAAATACTAAGTTGAAGCTACTCCCCTAGAAAATAAAGTGGATGATGTTAACCTAGGCTCAAGTGAAAAATTTTCTTACTCATCACCTAGTAAATCTAAAATAAGTATTGTTCTAGTCAAATAAGGAGAAACTGAATTTCCAAGTGTTGATAAGAAATCAGAAGAGGTTGTGCTAACTGAAGGGGAATTAGAACAAGTATTGGCTATTGTACCTTTTCTTGATAGGGATATTTTGACTAAAGAATACTTCAAGACTATTTTAAATTTCCTTCAAACTCATCCTGAATACCAGTCTCTTGTCACCCCTCAACAAGAATATTTTCCTTTCTCTCAAAACCCAGATGTTGGGTCATATTCCTCTCATCCACTTAAAGAGACTGTACTTGAAGGTCTTACTTTTAGTTTATCTGATTTCCTTGCTCAGCAAAACAAAGTTGAATTAACTCCATCCCCTCAAGAGACAACTTTAGATACTGAATATTCTGCTGAAGGAGAAGTCAAGACATCCTCTATTCATCTTTGTCCATAACTTCTAGGTTCAACAAAAATCATCTTAAGGCCCTCAATTTTCCAATCTTCGTCAGGAATCATGGTCACAGCATGGCTCAGCAGCTGCCACAAGGATAGATGAATGGTGTTTTGTGAATGCCACACTTGTTCTCCCTCAACATTTACATCCACTTTCTCAAGGAGATTACTTGAAATATATTCCAAAATACACTAGGGAGGGAGAAGGATTTTCTGCCGAGGAAAATTTAGTGGCTTTCTATAGTTATGCTGAAAATTATAATATTAAACATGAAGATGTCTGGTCAAGACTATTAGTTCAGAGTTTGGATGGTGAAGCTCGAAAATGGCTTAGAAGTTTGGCTCCAAATTCAATAGCAGTAATTGATGAATTAGAAGAGATATTTGTGAAGAATTGGGGTGATAGGAAATACTATGTCTATTATCTTACAAAATTTGAACTCTAAAGAAGAAGGGAGATGAGTCATTAGCTGATTTTACTAAGAGGTTTAATAAGATTTATCAGAAAATTCTTGAATAAATTAAACCTACTGAAACCACAACAATGATAAATTTTTCAAATGCTTTAGATTCTGAATTTAATTTATGGTTGAGGGCTGAAAAAGCATAGACACTGACAAGTATGCAAGAGGCTACAACTGGAGTAAAATCTAATCTCATGGCTTCTAATAAATTAAAAATGGAGGAAGAAAAGGAAAAAGACAAAATGAAGATGAAAGAAGAAAAGCCTTCTTCTTCTAAGTCTCTTTCAGCAGAAGAAAATATCGATCAAATGTCCAATTTGATCAAGGAACTTGCCTCTAAGATTTCAAAATTACAGGTAGAAAATAAACCAGCTGCAAGAGCCAATCAAAATGAAGCTAATAGAAATCAGGCTCCCTTCAGGAGGCCTTTTCAGCCTCAAAAAATATTACAATGCCCAAGGAGGAATACTGATGATCAAAATGTTCAGCCTCCTTTGAATAATTTCGCTGAAGAAGAACAACAAGGAAATGAGGAAGAAAATGAAGAAATAAACCACGTGGGAGAAACTTCATAGTCAACATGTTTGACATTGCAGGAATATGAAGATAGATCAAGAATTTGTTTGTTTTCTGATGACATGAATGCTCAAATTTATGCACAGAATGATAAAAAACAACAAGAAGTTGAAAATAGAAATTACCCTTTGAGGTCAAAAGGTCCTATTCAGCAGCCTAAAAAAAATCATATTTAGATAAACAAGCTGCTAAACAGAAGGCCAAGGTAAATGAGGTTCCTCCAACTCAAAATTTTTCCCCAATTGTTAAAATTACTACAAAAAATAAGGAATTAGTTCCAATTTATTTTAGTTTCAAATTTGAATTGAATAAAATCAAAATTCTGGTTCCACTCCTGGAATTATTGAAAAATCCAACATATAAAGAGTCTGTTAAGAGTTTTCTGCAGCCTCCTCTCGCCCCTGATTCAGTCAACCTTGAGGATGAGCATCCCACCATTTATCTAGGTTGTCATGTCCAAAGACCAAAATGATAATAACTCACCTCCTTTCTACATGTCACTCAATATACATGACAAATTACTGCATAATTTTCTGTTAGATTCTATAGCTTCCCATAATCTCATGCAAAGAAAGTAATGGATGAATTGGGATTAGATATCACCAAGCAATGCCATAACCTTTACACCTTTGACTCCAAAAGAGTTAAGTGTCTAGGAGTGATTAAGTATTTGGTTGTTTCCCTTACCCAACTGCCTATGAAGAGCTTAGTGATGGACATTGTGGTTACTGACATTCCTTCTAGATTTGGGATTTTAATTTCCAGATCTTAATCTAAGAAATTGGGAGGTACCCTCCAGATGGACATGTAATATGCTACCATCCCAGTATTTGGAGGGGAATTTGGAAGGTTGTATAGGGAAACTCAAATGGCCTACATCATTAGTGATAAGCACAATCCATCAAACCATCCCATATGTGCTAAAGAAAAAGAATTGGGGTCATCAATTTTGCACCTTTCTGCTGATGATAATGATTTCCAGCCTGAATTAAGTGAAAAACAACATTTTCAAGGTGCAAATGCATAACATTCAGAAGGAGGAAAGATCTGGAACTTGTACTTTGACAGATATTATTCAAGAGAAGGATCGAGTGTCGGTGTAGTCCTCATTTCTCCTACTCAGCAGAAGGTAACCATATCATACAAAATGAAATTTTCTACCACTAAAAACATTACTGAGTATGAAGCACTTGTGTTGGGTATGAAGGCAACAAAATATTTGGGAGCAGAACAACTAATTTCCTTTGGTGATCTAGAGTTGGTGATTAAGCAAGTGAGAAATAATTACCAAGTGAAAAATTCCAAATTGAAGAACTGTAGGAATGAAGTCCAGGATTTGATTGAACATTACTTTTCAGCATTTAATATAAATTTTGTCACTAGAGAAGAAAATCAAATTGCCAATTCACTAGCTATTTCTGCTAGTAATTTCAAAGTTCCTCTAGATGTCAAGGCAGTATATGATGTTCAAATAAAAAACAATCCTTGAATTCCTGAAAACATCAAGCACCAACAAGTACTTGAAGATGCCAAGGAGATTCATAAATTTTTGGAATCTCTAGAAGAGTTTGTAGACATACAAATTGATGATGAGCAGGAAATTGTTGAAAACCAAAATAGCAGCCCTTTTAAGAAAACTATGGCTGGGAAAAACATTACAGATCTGAAAAATAACTTCATTCCTAAGGGTTTGGTTCCTTTAGAAAGACTGTTTGATAATAATGGTGCTTTTCTCAAGCCTAAAAGCAAGGTTGATGGAGAGAGTACAATAGAGTGTAACATTGGTACAGAAGATCAACCAAGATTAGTCAAAGTGTCCAAATTCCTTCCTCTGGAATCCAGAACAAAATATATCAAAATGTTGAAGGAATTTGCTAATATTTTTTCATGGTCTTATAGTGAGTTGAAAACTTTTTATAAGAGCGTAATGGAGCACAAGATCCCTTTGAAAATAGATGCAAATCCCGTAGTGCAAAAAATCAGGCACATCAATCCCATGTTGCTTACAATCATTGAGAAAGAAATAAAAAAAATTATGGGAAGCAAAGATTATTCTTCCTTTGAGATTTTCTAATTGGGTAGCTAATATAGTCCCAGTCCATAAAAATAATGGAGAAATATGGATTTGTGTTGATTTTCGTAACCTGAACCAATGCTCCTTGAAAGATAACTATCCACTTCCGAAGATGGATTATATCTTGCAGAAGGTTGTAGGATCCAAAAGACTATAAATGATTGATGGATTTTCAGGCTATAATCATATTTCAGTTGACAGGCAAGACAGATAAATGACAACATTTACCACACCTTGGGGCACATTCATGTACCAAAAAAATGCCATTTGGTTTGATGAACGTAGGTGCAACCTTTCAAAGGGCAATGGATATTTCCTTTGCGGGAGAAAAGGATAGATTTGTGGTCATCTATTTGGATGACATCACAGTATATTCAAAATCTGATGAAGACCACTTGAAACATCTGAAGCAAGTTTTTGACAAATGCAGAAATTTTGGTTTGTCCTTAAACCCCAAAAAGTCGTCCTTTTCTTTCTAAGAAGGTAAGTTATTGGGACATATTGTAATAGAAAGTGGCATCTGTATTGATTTGGGAAGTGTAGAAGCTATTTAGAAGATTGGTTTGCCAAGAAATAAGAAGGAATTATAGCCATTTTTAGGGAAAATCATTTTTTCTGAGGGATTTTGTTCCTAAATTTGCAGATCTGATCAAACATATAAATGTTTTACTAAAAACAGATGCAAAATTTAAGTGGCAAGATGAAGCTAAAGATTCTTTTTTCAGCAATTAAGTCTGCCTTGACTGAAGCACCAAATTTGATTAGTCCTGATTTTGAAAAGAAGTTTCCGATTTTTTCATATGATTCAGAAGAAACAATTGCATTTGTCTTACTAAAAAAGAAAAAGGAGGGTTTGGAGCAGCCAATTTCATTTTCTAGTCGTGCTTTAAGGGATGCTAAATTAATGTACAGCTTGACTGAAAAAAACCATATGCACTAGTTAAGGCTTTGAAGTCTTTTTGAGTTTATGTGTTGCATTCAAAAATAATTTATTTTGTGCCTGATATCATTGTTAAAGATGTGTTGCTGCAGCTAGATAAAGATGGAAGGAGAGGAAGATGGCTGACCAAGATTTTGGAATTTGATGTTGAAATCAAACCAAATAAATTAATAAAGAGTCAGGGTTTGGCTCGCTTGATGGTTGAATCTAACTGCAAAGCTTTCAATCTGAATGTAGACGCAGCTGAAGGAGAAGATGGAGAAGGTATTGCTAATTATCATGAAATATTTAATTCAAATTGGTACAAGTATATAGTTTACTTCTTGTTAAATTTCAACTGTCAACCTGAAATGGAGAAATCTAAAAGAAGAGCTTTTAAAATGAGAGCCATGAAGTATTTAATTTTGGAAGATCATCTTTACTAGAAATATCCTGTTGGAGTCTTGTTAAGATGTGTAGATGAAGCTGAATCCCAGGAGTTATGACAAAGATACATGCAGGAGTGTGTGGAGGGAATTTGTATTGGAGAGCAACTGCAAAAAAAATCTTAAGAGCTGGATATTATTAGCCAACTCTTTTATGTGATGTCTTTGAAAAAATGAGGAGTTGTGTTGAATGTCAGAAAATTGCTGGTAAACGGAAATTGCTACCATTACCTCTCATTCCCATTTCAACAGATGTTCCTTTCCAGCAGTGGGGGCTAGATTTCAACGTTGAAATTCATCCACCTTTATTAGGAAAACATAGATGGATTCTTACAGCTATAGTCTATTTCACTAAATGGATTGAAGCTATAGCAACCAGAAATGCTACTGATATGGTAATTATTAAATTTATGTTGGAAAATATTATGTCAAGATTTGGTTGTCCACAGAAAGTAACTGATAATGCAATGGCCTTTAATTCTGCTAAGATGTACAAATTTTGTCAGCAATATGGGATTGAATTGACTCATTCCATGCCTTATTACCCTCAAGGTAATGGATTGGCTGAGTCATCCAATAAAAGTTTGGTAAGGATTATTAAGAAAATGCTGCCTGAAAATAAGAAGAATTGGGACACTTAACTGATACATGCTCTGTGGGCAGATAGAGTAAGTGGTAAAAACTCAATTGGAATGTCTCCATTTCATCTTGTATATGGTACATAAGCTATAATGCCTTTGCAATTAGCCCTTCCTGTGATGAAATTCCTACAAAATAAATTTGATCACAAAAACCCAGTCCAAAGGAGAATGCTACAGTTGATAGAGGCACACCAAATCAGAGAATCATTGCTCGAAAAATTTCAGAAGTATCAGGCTAAAGTCGAATCTGTTTTTGATAAAAGAGAAAATCTGCAGTTGTTTCACGAGAATGATTTGGTGTTGCATTGGAGTGCTAGCCTAAAGAAGACCATGGAAAGCATGTTAAGTTCGACAATCTGTGGTTTGGGCCATTTAAAACTACTGAAGTTTTGGAGAATAATACTTTTCTGCTCAAACATATGGATGATGATCGGCTGACTGGAGGCCCAGTCAATGGTCATTTTCTTAAAAGGTTCTTTATTTAGTAAATTCAGTTGATTCACTCCATTGTAAATATCCAGTGTGATGTGTCAATAAACTCCATGCCTGATGGTACTTATGTCTGTATATATATGGTCAGTCTTGAGTCGAGTATGTCAATGGTCAATCCTAGTCATTATTTTCAAAAAGTCTTCTAAGTTTCGAGAGTTTTTGAGGCACTGAGTCTATAGTCCTTGAAGCATCATAGGGAGGACTTCATCCCCAATAGGAGCCACAACTAACATTGAAAATTTTAATGGTGTAATTTCCATTGTATTACCGTTTTCAAAATTTTATTGTGTCCTAGTCCATGTCCAAAGTTTCAGTCATTTCCAATAAAAGTTAAAAAGTCCCAACATCAAGGTGGTTTTAAGTGAATAGGTGTCATAGTGTTTTAGAGTCCCAAAATAAGTTAAAATCTATGTTTTGTCTTACGTTAGTGTTGAAGGTCAGTTGATGTCTGGGTAATAAAATTGCAGTCATCTAGTCTGGAATAATAGCTACCTTTGTTTCAAATTCATTGTCAAAACAATAATACAGTAAAAGGCAACTATTTCTTAGAAATGGAAGTCATATATTCCACATAGTGAAAAGCGCATCTATTTCACTGAGATTTTTGTTATCTCAGAAAAGAGGTTACGGGTAAACAGGTAATCAGTTTTCGAAGCAGGAAAATTAAGGCTTCGTGGCAACCGAAGTTCTTTAAAATCAAAGCGCAGCCGAAAGAAAACATCTTAACCAACAAAGTGGGAGATCCAAAGAAGAGCAACAGATAATATTTAAAGGAAGATGGCCTAGAAATAGACTAATGAATGAAGCAACGTGGAATAAATGCGTGAAAAAAGAACATACGACCATGATCTATAGATCCAAAGGGGAGTAGACCGACGACTGAGATTAAAGCACACATGGGGCAACTTCACAAAGCACAGTTTTTAAGTTTTATCGTTAAGTTAAATCGCATGGTATATTAAGTGATTTGCGATGCGATGAGGCTAAGGGGCACGCAAGGAATACTTTCAAATATGGGCACAGAGCAGCAGTGGAGATTAAAGCGCAGATGGAGCGATATCACAAATCAGATTTTTTAAAGTTTATCGTTAAGGCTTCACATGGTATGTTAAGAAATTTGCGATGCACTGAGGCGAGGGACACGTGTCGGCGTAGCGCACCAATACGACTTCACAAATTGAAAATTTTATGGTTTATTCATTATCGGTGTAAAGTTAAATATGCGGGTGACCGATTTGCGATTTCTTCCTATTGGTCAACTAGTTGTGGGGCCCAAGAACCAAAATACCACGTGAATGCATATTTTTTGGGAGCAATTTCAGTTTTGTTTAAAGTTTCAATAAAAAATGTTGATTGCACGAGTATGTATGTTTATAAAACTTCCAATGCCGGATCTGCGATCGGTCCCATTTCTCTGCCACGTCACCTCCACCCTCATCACACATTTCACTTCGCCATTTTCAACATTGAACTTCCCGCATTTCACAATAAAACTTCTGATGCGCGATCTGCGATCTTTCCCACTTCTTCCCCCCCCCCCCCCCCCCCCCCCCCCCCCCCCCCCCCCCCATTTATTCCGCTCCATGTCTCCTCTATCAATTAAACCTGTTTCAAACGATTTTTTTTATAATTTCTCATAAAATGAAACTTTGTCATTCTATCCAAAAGTTTCAAGTTTTCCGCCATTACAAAGGGTATTCAATGAAAAAAGGGAAAGGAACATCGAAACAATGACAAATTTTCTCTCAAACAGTTTCCTACCACTACTCTTAGTACCATCACGTTTTCACCAGACACCAGGCAACATTCAAGGAACAGTCACACACCATTTTCACTGTTGTTTGTGTTGGCAATATGATGCAGAGTGTTGTCCTTGATGGCAACCCACTGAATGAAGATGAAGACATGCGACTGTTGACATGTGTTGTCCTTGATGGAAATCCACCTGATGAAGTTATTCTTGACATGATGGACTTGGTAAATGATGTTTGTTAGCAATATGATGATGAATGTTGTCCTTGAAAGGCAACCCTCTTAATGAAGATAATGGCAACTTACTGGATGAAGTTGTGCTTGATAGAATATGTCTTGATGAACTAAAACTGATGTATCTACAGTGAGTACAGAAGGCAATGAAGAAAGAAATTCAGCATGTGCTAAATATATGATGAAAAGAGTATGTTTCAAGGAATACGCAGATCTGACTAGAGGAAGTCGCGTATGCACGTGGAAAAGAACGTTCCAAGTCGCGTATGGGAAAAAGCGCTCATAAAGTGCAAAACCAGGGGCAACCCCCATGGTATTGACCCATTTTATTGGGTAATGATTCGTCTAAATGACCCCGTCCAGGAATACCATCAGAAGTAATGTAGTTTTGGGCTCATGGTATTGTTTTGGCTCATGGTATTGAAAAAGGGGCTCATGGTATTGAAAAAGGGTAAACCTATATAAGGAGAAGAAATTCATTGTGCAAATGATGAGTGTGGTGCAAGATGTCTGAGCTTGAATGAATACTTCTCTGTGAAGTATATCTGTATGGAAAGGGTAAAGGTTTGATGATAGATCTGAATCTATGATGCACCTATGAAGAAATGATGAAGCGAGATATCTAGATCTGAAATGTATTTGTATCTACTAGATTTGTTTATGGAGTGATTAGATCTATGATGAGGCGAACATCTGTCTGAAGTAAAGGGTTGAATTTGAACTGAATATCTGATCTGAAGAAGTATGTAGCTCTGTAATGGTTGAAGATCCATACGCTAGTTAGCCGCAGAGGAAGCACGTATATACGCGGCTTCTCTGAAGAAAAAGCGCGCATGCACAGTGAAGTTTATGTGCAGATGTATACACTGGTTGATGTGGACGGAAGCGCGTATATACGCGACATCAGTGAAAGAAAAGCGCGTATGCAAACTAGGGTTTGCTGAAGTATGGGGTATGAAATGTCTGATCTGATCTGCTGTGTTTTAGCTATCTGTTGTTGATGTTTGACTGTGCTTAAATGTATGGAGAGGGTCCAGTCTGAAAATATGATGAAACATGGCCTGCAAGTGTTGTCCTAAAGGATGCTTTGGATCCAGTGTGAAAATTGATGAAACGTGGTCCATAGAGGTGCTGAGGGTTGTAGCCTTCAGTCAGGGGGTCGTAGCTCCCTTCCAGGTGAGGCTGGTAAACGAGATTGGGGGGTCGTAGCTCCCTTCCAGGAGAGGCTGGTAAACGAGTCAGGGGGTCGTAGCTCCCTTCCAGGAGAGGCTGGTAAACGAGTCAGGGGGTCGTAGCTCCCTTCCAGGAGAGGCTGGTAAACGAGCGCAGGTGGGTGCCTGCGTGCTGGTCAAGTCTGCGCCAGCACACATGTTGTAAGATGTTTTCTCTATAATAAAATATTGAAGGCTGAGCAACTGCAGCGGTGGTTTTCTCCCGATTTGGGTTTCCACCTAAAAATCCTGGTGTTCGTGTGTGATGCTTTGTGTGATGGTTTATTCTGTTCTTACTGCACATGTTTACTGTTTATTAAACATCTGATGAATGAATGATGGAATGATATAAGTGAAGAATTAATGACATAATTAGATCTCTGTGTATACGCAAGTATCATAAAGGGTATCCGCGTATATACGCGAGTCTGTATCAGGAAAGTAGCGTATGTGTTTTAGAAGCAAGAAAAAGTAAAAGTTTTGAATATGCAGTAAATACTGATTCACCCCCCTCTCTCAGTATTTTTCCCAACAATTGGTATCAGAGGGAGGTCCTTCTGCAGAAGCTTGATCGCTTGAAGGAGATCCGTCGCAATGGGAAGTCAAGAAGGAGTAATGTCTATAAAGCCACCTCTATTCAATGGAAGTAATCTGATATTCTGGAAGGTACGTACAAAAGCATATCTGTAGAGTCTTGGTGCAGACGTATGGGCAATCGTGGAAGAAGGTTATCAATATCCAGCAAGTATTCCTACTGATGCAGCAGAAAGGAAGAAGTATGAAATCAATGCCAAAGCGGTGAATGTCTTGTTAGGAAGCATGTCTGAATCAGAATTTGCTAAAGTGATGCAGCTACATTCAGCAAAAGAAATATGGGACAAAATAATTCTAAGCTATGAAGGAGACACAAAGGTAAAAAGTGAAAAACTCCAAACTCCTAGAATTGAATATGAAAATTTGAAGATGCATAGTGATGAAAGTGTTGCCAGTTTCTTTCTTCGTCTAGATGATATTGTAAATCGGATGAGAAATTTGGGTGAAACCATAACCGATACTACTCTGGTGGAAAAATTCTTAAGATCCTTGACTTCAAAATTTGACTCTAAAGTTTCAACTATTGAAGAAAGGCAAGATCTGCAAACTCTTACTATTGTTCAATTACATGGTATTCTGACTGCTTTTGAAATGAGACAAGGAGGTCCTTCTCAAATCAAAGAAGCTTCTTTTAAGGTATCTGCAAGAGGAAAAGAAAAGGAAGTTGTCAAAGAATCCAGCTATATATCCGATGAAGAAGAAGGGAATTTCGTGAGAAAACTCCAACTAGGAACTGGAAGATTCAAAGGTAAGCTTCCCTTCAAATGTTTTGAGTGTGGAAAAATTGGTCACTATGCTGCTAAATGTCCTTATAAAGAAAAACAGGGTAAAGGAAAACAATTTGAAAAAAGGAAGAGTTATTATGAAAATGAAGATGATGATGAAGTGTCCAGTGAAGATGAAGAAGATTCTGACCAAGCTCTACAAGTGCTCATGGCAAAGAAGAAAAAGAAGAAGGTTACTCGAGGAAAGGAGATACCTCAGAAATCATGTATAGCAAAAATTGAAGAAGATGAAACAGATTCTGACGAAGCTCTACAAGTGCTCATGGAAAAGAGGAAAAAGAAGAAGGCTACTCGAAGCAAGGAGATATCTCAGAAAATTGAAGAAGATGAATCTGATAGTGATTTGGGCCCTTGTAATCTTCTTTGTGCAAGCAATAGTGTAGAAAGTGAAAGTAAAGTTGTGGATCTTGAACAAGCTATTAAGATCAAAGTTGAAGAACTACAAAAGGAAATTGATAAGAAAGATTCTATCTACAAAGAGATGATCTCTCAAATGAAAGATCAAATAGAAATGCTGAATGGACAGGTGGAAAAGTATCAAAGGTTTCATACTTATGCATCCAATCGAATTAAAGAACTAGAAGCAGAAATCAACGATCTAAATGCAGATCTCGAAAAATCAAGCAAGAAGAATGAAGGACTTGAAGCTGCAATCATCTTTCTACAAACAGATCTTGAAGCATCAAATAAGAAGAATGAGGAACCTCTACAAACATTTGAAAAGGAAGGCCTTGAAGCAGAAATCATCTCTCTCAAAGAAGATCTGGAAAAATCAAATAAGAAGAATGAAGAGCTACAAAAAACATGTGAAGAAAATGAAAATTGGTTGAAAGAAGAGATTCTAAATCTGAAGGATCAAGTAGAAGATGGAAGAAGGAAAGAAGAAAGCTTGACGAAGCAATGTCAAGCCTTGGAGGTTGAGGTAAACATTCTCAAAGGTAAATTAGAAGAAAAGGTTAAACTTTTGAGGTTTCAAGATAGTACTAACATTTTGGACAATATTCTGAGTAATCAAAGGTCTCCTGCTATCAAACTTGGTCTTGGTTTCCATGAAAATGTTAAAGGAGAATCTAGCTCACAAGGAAGTGCTAAAAATTCAGAGGATGTCAATGCAAAACCTGAAGTGTTGAAAGAGACAAAAGGCCAACCAACAATGATGAAATCTCAAAGGAAATCAGTCAATAATGGTGAATGCTTTAAATGTCATAATTATGGGCATGTTGCAGCAAATTGCAGGAGCAGATCATTTCAGCCTCAAACAAACAGTTCCTACATAGAAAGGTACTCTGGTTTCTTCAAGGGATATTGTTTTTCATGTAACAAGTATGGACATAAAGTAGCTGATTGCAAAAGGAGGAAGATTAGAAATACTCATTATGATTCTTATGCTTATTTCTCTGGACATATGAGATGTTATTCTTGTAACAAGTATGGACATGTAGAAAAGGAATGCAGGTTGAATAGATATGAGAAATTGGATAACTTCCAACACACAAATAGAAAGTTCAAACAAATCTAGAAAAAGATGGAGGACCGATAAGAAACGTAGGGAATTCTGACCCTACTGCAGTCATCCGCTTCTGAAGCTGACTTTCCTTATTGACTGCAGGAATGATGTGGGATACATTATGAGATTGAGTAATGTATCGTCACAGGGGGAGCAATGTATGATGACTCTCATGATTGATTTGATTATTCTGGTTATATGTATTTCTGACAGACCATCTGATATGAAGAAGACAGGTACAGGAAGTACAAGTTCAGGGGGAGATGAAGGAATGTGAAAAATTTCTATGCTTCACTTTCCATACACGGGTTATATTAACAAAAGTCGCGTATACACGCGAGTTTCATCAGACACAGTTGCGTATGCATTGATGATAAGAGAATTTATATGCTAGCTGAAGATCTGGAGCAGAGGTTCAGGGGGAGCATCAGTCTGATTGTTAATGACTATATTATTGACTCAATTTCAGCTTAGTTTCTCAGTTCTAAAAATGAGGATACGATACATGGTTTCTTGTGTTGAAGATTGTGGATGAGTCTTGTTTGCTTGTTGATGAAGAGTATTCATTGTTGAGATGAAAGTCCTATAATTCGGAGATAAGGGCAGCCCTTGCAGAGATTGTTGCTGATGACTTGCTGATGAATGTATTCAGGTTGCACAAGTTAAGGAGGAGCACTGGTTCAGGGGGAGCAGCAGGTTGAATACTAATGATTGCATTGTTGGCAATCTAACTGCTTATTCTTTGGTTTGTGTGATACTCATGCTCAAATGATGATGACTTGGTACATGGTTTATTATGATGAGATTTTGAGCCTTGTTTTCTGAAAAGTATCTTTTGTGCTCACACATGGATGAAGTGGAATAGATCATGCAGAGTTTGTTACTATGGTGGAAATATTTTCCCTACATATGTTACTTCATGTTAAATCTTGAAGATCTTGATGATATTGGACCACATGGATGATTGCTTGACACATATTTGAAGATGTTGTTCTGGTATGACAATCTCTCTTGGAAAGATTGTATTGATGCTGCAAAGAATCTGAAGGCTTGGTTACTAATGTGCTTATGCTACAACTGTTGGATGACGCTTGAAGACTCAACTACACTGTTCTATCTATCTGTAGTCCAGGGAAGCATTCAAATATCTCAGAAAGAAGCTGAACACTGTCTTTTTCTCACAGAGGATCAGATCTGGTTAAAATATAAAAGATGGTATTGGATACGCGGGTTTCCTGAAACACAGTCACGTATATACGCGAGTTCATGCACAGAAAACCGCATATGTCTGATTGCTGACATTTTTCTGTTTGGAGTCAGCTCTCTTCAGCACAGCTGCAGTACTGTTTGGTATCTCTGATACTGTTTGGTCTCTGGTGATGTTCCTGTTCTCATAATTCTTTTTCTAATGTTTTGATAAAGATTCCTTGATGATTTGTTGGTGAAAGTGTTCAGGATGCACAAACTAAGGGGGAGCCTTAGTCATATGGAAAGGTTGCTTGGATGCACAGATTCAGGGGGAGCATTATCTTTGATGAGTATAATGCATTGTTGGCATTATGGTGGTTCTGATATATGATCTCTCTTGAGGTTTTTCTGGTTTTGGTCATGAAAAGTCATATTTATAATTTGATGAAAAGGTCATGTTGAGACCCATGATGTAAAATTGTAATATTCAGTCATGTAAGGACTTGTCAAATTTGTAAACCCACTTGGTTGGGTAGCTGAGTCAAATTTGTAAACCCACTTGGTTGGGTAGCTGAGTTGAAATGTGTAAACCCACTTGGTTGGGTACTTGAGTCTTATATGTAAATCCACTCGGTTGGATATTTGATGTAAGTATGAGTCTTTGGTGATAGGAAGTTCATAGAGTCTTGTACTTCATTGAAAAATATGTTTGAAGATTTAGCATGAACTCAGGGGGAGCTTGGTCACTTCAGTATATATCAGATCTGCAGAATGCTTCTTCCACATAAGGAGAAAAGGGGGAGAGCATGTTGGTTTTTGATCCGCCCTTTGCCCTTGATGTCAAAGGGGGAGAGTGACATGGTGTTTGAATGAAAAGAAAAAATGGTGTCAAAAATGGAGAAAGTGACATAGTGTCATTGTATTCTTAATGTACCTATCTGTTGTAACCAAACACCATCGTGGTTGCCATCAAGTCCAAAGGGGGAGATTGTTGGCAATATGATGCAGAGTGTTGTCCTTGATGGCAACCCACTGAATGAAGATGAAGACATGCGACTGTTGACATGTGTTGTACTTGATGGCAATCCACCTGATGAAGTTATTCTTGACATGATGGACTTGGTAAATGATGTTTGTTAGCAATATGATGATGAATGTTGTCCTTGAAAGGCAACCCTCTTGATGAAGATAATGGCAACTTACTGAATGAAGTTGTGCTTGATAGAATATGTCTTGATGAACTAAAACTGATGTATCTACAGTGAGTACAGAAGGCAATGAAGAAAGAAATTCAGCATGTGCTAAATATATGATGAAAAGAGTATGTTTCAAGGAATACGCGGATCTGTCTAGAGGAAGTCGCGTATGCACGCAGAAAAGAACGTTCCAAGTCGCGTATGGGCAAAAGTGCTCATAAAGTGCAAAACCAGGGGCAACCCCCATGGTATTGACCCATTGTATTGGGTAATTATTCGTCTAAATGACCCCGTCTAGGAATACCATCGGAAGTAATGTAGTTTTGGGCTCATGGTATTGTTTTGGCTCATGGTATTGAAAAAGGGGCTCATGGTAAAAGATCTACACTGTAAGTGAAAGATGAAGCTTGGCCTTAAGCCCGAAAGTGGAAAATGTAGTACAAGACTCCTCCAAGAGCTTCTCAATGGAAGAGGTGGGATTCCAGACCAAGAACACCCAATGCTAAACAACACTCAATCTCAGCTAAACAACTAGAGAAAGATATATGTCTAAACAAACCATATATTTAGAAATATCAAATACATCAACATCCTGAATATGGCTGCCATCCTCTTCCTTTTATAAGATATGAACTTCCAAACCCTAAGCCCCATCCAATAATGGCACTACTTCCATGCAAAGAATCTCCATCTAAAATTGTGTTGTCTTTCATTGATGGCCACTCCTCCATGACAACGATGTTGATTTGGTCAAAGTTGACCCAGTCAAGGTGTTCCAACCCTTTTTCACACTTAAAGGTGCTAAATTAAGCTGCCAAGATATATCCTGTTCATATTGGCATTTATTTATTCATTATTAAGGAGAATTATGGACCTCCATTGTCCTCTTATTCATAAAACAAAGCTACAGAGAAAAATTTAATATTCCAACTAGGTCACGGCTAATTGGGAATATTACATATTCGCTAATGTTTTTAATATTTAAGTAAAAATTCTATTCTTAAAATTTTCTTTGAGTCTTACTTCTTGCAATTTTCTAGTTTCCTATCTCTCTTGGTGGAATGACCTATTCAACCTAGGGTTTGGTTTTTTGGTAAAGTGTTAGTTTTTGTGTTTGGGTTCAAGGATTTTTGCTGAAGTTCTTGACTATTCTAAGTCTTTGGAACATGAAATTGGTATAAATTAACTTATAACCCAGCCTTTACATTGATTTGCCTTTGCTTTCTTAAAATTTGGCCTTTTTGGTTTTTCTTATTTTTTTTAGAAAGTGCTTCTTGCAATATTGAAAAGTTTTCTTGGTATTCTTGAATTTTTCTTGTTTGTTGGAGTTTCTATACTGCTATTCAGATCAGTTTATTTGATTTTGTAGCCTCTTTTTTCCTTAAGTCTTATCATATTGATGATTTCTATGGCTTCTGAAATTTGAGGTTATTTATGCTTGAATTTTATCTTGAAGTCCTTTGGTAGTTTTTGTTTTCTCAAGAACTCTTAGTGTCCTTAGAAAGTAAAAAAGATAAAAAAAATTGTGTTGCCTTTATTTTTATTTTGGTCTTCTTAACATTTTTGAGCAAGTGTGAAGTCTTTTCATTTGGTTGAAATTGCTTTATTTATAGGAAGTTCCTGTTTGAATTAGTTCCTCCATTTGTCAAGTTTTGGCCTCTTGATATATTTGAGAAACACATTTGCTTGTTCTTAGAGTAATTCTTAGAATCTTGCATTAAGAATTTTTAGTTTGCAATAGGATAGTTGCATTGTAGAAATTTTTAGTCTTGTTGTAGAGTATGAGTGTGCGAGCATGCATTTAAAAAAATAAATTCTTTCATTATTTTGTTCATAGAACCTTTTGTAGAAATAACTTTCATCGAAGAAAAAGTTGCATTTGCATGTAGCAAGGTTTTCTATTGGTTTCTTCGTGCATCAAATAACACCATAAGTTGCACCTCCATTTTACCCTTGAACAGAGAACATCCATTAAAATCAAGCACTAAAATTAAAATGAACTATAATTTTTTGGTTTTTCATTATATACATCAACGATGCTAGGTCATTTAGGGCCTTGGAATATGTGTGTGGAGTGTTAACTCTCCAAGGCCACTCTAAATTTAAACATAGAAGTTGATTAAAAGAGTGAAATCCAGTGTTGTTAAGTTGTTCGGGAAATCTCTCCTAATAAGGGAGTCAAGCACGAGGGTAAGTGAAAGAAGGGAAGAGATATACTGCCTCTCCTACTTGTCAGATCCTGACCAAAGACTATTCCGTCCGACTTCCGATACGAACTAGTGACCTAAGTTTCCATTCCTAGGTATCACATAGGGGATTTCGGGGGGGGGGGGGGGGTACCCATGGAACCTGAGGCAGATGTTGCATCAATCTAATTAGTACTTCTGGAGGGTGCCCTTGAAAATATTGGGTACTTGCACCGACAAAGGTTTTTTTTTGGAGGTCAGTGTAATTTTTTCTGTTAGCTTCGCTAGTAGGCCTGGTGTGTAATTACCCCAGACTATTTTCGGAAGGTCCTTATATTTGATTTATTGAATTTTGGTGTCCGGTCTTAATCACCCGGAGTGGAAATACCTGAAATTAGCTTGATTGGTTGCATATTTAGGGATATTTTAGTGATTTATCTTTGCTCCTAGATTGCCATAGCTTTATAATTTTTTGAGTCTTTACAAGTTCTCTTAGTAATTAAAAGTGGTTTATCGACCTGTTCGTTGGTCCAGGAGGATTTTTGGGCTTTCACCTGCGAGTGTTGTGCCTTCTCCTAGAAGGCGTAGGAGAAATTATGCTGGTGATTTTCAATCAGTAGCAGCGAATGCATCTAATATTGATCCTCCGCTTAGGGCTATATGTTAACATGGTGATCCTATTATAAGTCATGATTTAGGCAGGAACACTCTAGTTCTTTCTAGGGTTCTCTTCCAGTCGGATGATGAGGTTCAGGTTGAAGAGATTTATGAGTCCCCTATGACTCCTTCTTCATCTCTTTCTCCTATTTTTCCAGATGTTGTATTATACGTTGGGACCTCGACTCACAAGTCGGAAAGCCATGCTTTTTATCCTTATTTTCTTTTGATTTCCATTGTTGGGGGCATGATTTCGGCTATGAGTACTACTAGTGTGAATAATCCTCTTTCATTTGAATTAGGAGGTACAATTTCTATATCTACTATCACTCCTAGTACTCCCATATTTGGCTCTACCTCCATTCCGTCATCAAGTGGGGGCACCTAACCTTTTGCTTCCCACACTGGTTCATTTTCTTTTGGGATGCCTTCAAGTGGAATTCCCTCTGTTCCTTTAACCATTTTGTCTATTTTTTCCACACCTATGTCTTCTATGACTAGTGGTTCAACATCTTTCCAAAGTTTTCCTTTTGAGAGTGGTCATATCCATCATTCTAACCCTTCTTTAGGCCCTTTTCATTTCTCCACTCAAGGTCATGGTTTTAATCCTTTTGAATGAGGTTAAGGCTTCAATCCTTATCAAGGATGGACTAACCATTCTTTTAGTGGCTTAGGAATCGGGAATTAGTTTGTTTCTGGTCAACATGGGAACATACCTTTCTCCTCTGTAGGAACCTCTCAGGGCTTTTATCCCTTCGCCAAAGCATGGAACCTTTACTAAGGGCTTTCCTCTCGGGGGGAAATTTTCTTGGTTATGGTAACCATTCCATAGGAGGAGGTCATACTACGAATTTTTTTGGACCTCAATATTTTCCTTATGGTTCAGTGTCTTCTACGAATAATCCTTGGAAACCTGGTGCCTATGAAAATCTAGGTTATTCTTTTCAAAATGTTGGGAATCCTACTCATGGTGGGTGGAATTCTCAAGCTCCTCCATGCTTACCATTCCTGGAAACATTGAATTTTCTAGATATTTCAAAATTGACTAACAATACAATCTAATATAACCAAGCTTGGCCTCTAGTTCCCAAAAAAATTCCATCGGATATTCCAAAATTCAAAGGAAAGTATGGAGATGATGCAACTGACCATGTAACAAATTTCCATTTATGGTGTTTATATAACTCCATAATTGATGATTCAATCAGGTTGAGATTGTTCCAGTGCACCTTAACTGGAAATTATGCGAACTGGGATATAGAGCTTAGTGGGAATACCCTTTCTTCATTTGGCGAGTTGGCTACTATGTTCTTGAACCATTTTAAGTTTCTCGTCTGATATGATGTTGGAACTGAGCTATCAGATAGTTTCCAAGAAGATAAGGAAAATCGCATTTCTGACCATATTCAGGAATGGCGAAGAAGGATGAGGCTCATCAAAGCCTATATTCCTAATGAATTCCTTCTAGAATGGTTCTTAAAATATTTACAACCAGAAATATCGAAGGATTTATAACTCTCTAGATTTTTCACGGAGGAGAATGCTATCTTGAGATCCCAACATTTAGAACTTATATATGCTCAGTCTGGGATTCTTTATAATATTTTTCCTGATGGTCCTCGATCCAAGATATATTTAGCCCAACCGAATCTAGGTCTGTATGCACAAGGGCTAGTCAGTTCGATCATAGTATGGCTAACATGTTAATTCAATTGTAGCAGTTGTCTTTACAAACTGCCTCTTAGATTCAAGCATCGTCGGTAGTTCCTATGCCTTCTCAACCATTAACTATTAACGTTGTCCAATCTTCTAACCCTAAAGGAAATAAAAAATCCAATGGGAATAAAAAGGGATGTAATAAGAATAAATATAAGGATGGGAAGGGTAATGCAAATAAACCGAGTAATAATACCGGGAGGGTAAGAAAGATTCAAAAGCAAAAGTTAATTTTCCTTGTAAATTGTGCACTGGAGACCATTTAACTCATCTTTTCCCTAAGATTCAGGATGCTCAATGCTTTTTAGCTCAGCCAGGTTCTTCTAGCTCCCAAGATGTTATGAATATCCCTTTTCCCCAAGGGAAACAGATGATTTCTAGCATGAATACTAATACTGGAACCACCATAAGGGGGCAACCAGGAAGGGGAAAATCCATAAAACGCATACATGATGGGTTCTCATGTTGATGGTGCGACAAGTTCATATGATTATGGTGAACCTGAATCCTCTAGGGCTGAGTCCACCCCTGATTTTACAAAGATGCTCCATGTTGAGAGGGCCATAGTTGAGCCTATACCTTGGATTCCAAAAGGCTCTGCAAAAGAATTGACGATTAACCCTAATGCCAAGGCAAACAAAAAATACTCCATTGTTGAATATCTGGCCCAAATTCCTTGTGCTATGTTTGCGTTAGAGGTATTCCATTTGTGCCCAACACAAAGGAGTCTGATTCTCACTGAAATATAGGCAATAGAGCTAAAAAATTCTCTTATTAGTACATATGACATGTCAAATATTAAGAAGAGACTCCCTCATCACATGGTTTTCTAGATTAAATCTACATATTAGAAGATGAATATTTTTCGAACTATAGTTGATGAGGGAGCTTCTGTATGTGTCATGTTTATTGCATGTTTGAAATCTATTGGGTCTCCTCAAGTAGTCCCTTCACCCACTCTCTTGACTGCATTTGATTGAATTCTCATAGGCTGCATGTCATTGTTCTAGCCATTCCCATCTATGTTGGGGGAAAGGTGGTCAATATTGAGGTGGAAATAGTCGATGCTAATTTGGAATATAATATTCTAATGGGACAAAATTATATTTATGAAATGGATTCCATTGTATCATCATTATTTCGCATCCTATGCTTTCCTCATGAAGGGAGAATTGTTACTGTTGATCAGATGGATTATTTTCTGAAATAATCCAACGCATCCTCTGACTCTATTGTTCTCATGGTGAAGAATGCCAAGAAACCCATGCATAACTTAGGAGTTAGAATGTATTCCTCTTTGATGGGTATTTTTTATCTTCTGTCTCCTACCACTTGAATAAATTCCATTTCATCATCCAAGGCCCCTTCTCGAAGTGTGTTCTTCAGAACTCATTATTTTTTAGATCCTTGGCCCTTACCCTCTTCTACGACCACATTAGAAGAAGGGAAAGTGGGTGGAATGGAATATCCCATGTCTGCAGCTGAAATTTCTTATCAATTTATAGTTAAAATTGACGATTTTGATCCTACTCCTCTTTCATCAGGGGATTTGGATGGAGATGTGGCTCCGGCTTGGACTCTTAACTCTACTTCCTATATGGAATGCCTTGATATTGTTATACCATATGACGAGCAAATCCCAGAATAAATTATGGGTGTGGAAAGACCATGGGATAACTTGCATCATCATTCATATTTTCCCCTAGACTTGTGTGAAGTAGAATTAAGTTTTTCTAGCCCTTCGTCAACTGGTGGTGTTCATACAATTTTAAATCCCTTGGCTCCAGCACAAATTTCCACCAAAGGTAACATGTCTATCATTTCAGAAACAATTCCAATGAACATCTCCAAGGATCCCAATATAATTGAGAATTTTTTCATCAGAGTCGAGTGTTCCCCCTGAATAAATTCAAGTTTATACCGATATTTTCAAATAATTTTGTGATGTGTTCACTTGGTCTTATGAGGAAATTCCTAGAATTGATCCATCAATAGTCCAGCATGAGATCAAGACTTACACGAATGATAACCCTATACGACATAAGGTTCAGCCAGTAAACCCTAGGAAAGAAGCAGCTATCAAAACCAAGGTTGAGAAGGTGCTTAAGGCAGGTTTCATATACCATGTTCCCTTGACTGAGTGGGTTTCAAATCCAGTCTCGGTTGATAAGAAACAAGGAACGATCCACATGTGCATATACTTTAGGGATTTAAATAAGGCTTGTCCAAAAGATAATTTCCCCACACCCTTTATTGATTATATTAGAGATGAGTGTGTAGGAAATGAGATTTTATCCTTCATGGATGGTTTCTCAAGTTATAACCAAATTACTACCCATCTTGAAGATCAACATAAGACAAATTTTATCTGTCCTTGGGTTACCTTTGCATACAAAAAGATGCATTTTGGCCTTAAAAATGTTGGAGAAAATTTTCAGTGGGTCATATCCTATGCTTTCCACAATATCAAACATATCATCGAAGCTTATTTGGATGACTTAGCTACTCATTCTCAAAATAGAATCAATAATCCTCATCATCTTCAATTGATTTTTGAGTGACATTGTTATTATAAAATATGGTTGAATCCGAATAAATGCATTTTATTGGTCACATATGGTTGGTTATTGGGATTCATAGTGTCTACTGAAGGGATCTGTGTAGATCCCTTGAAGGTTGAGGAAATAATTCAATTTCATCCCCCGTCTATCATCTGTCAACTTTAGAGTCTACAAGGAAAAGCTAATTTCTTGAGGATATTTATTGTAAATTATGATGAGATCACAAATGGATTTATGAGATTGATGAAAATAGGAATTCCATTTCTATGGGACGATTTTTCTCAAGCTTGTTCGATGCTTTGAAAAAATCATTTACCTCTCCTCCTTTACTGAGTCCACCCGATTATAGCAGGTATTTCTTCTTGTATCTCATAGCGGAAAAATCAACCATTGGTATGGTATTGGTTCAGGAAGAAGATGAAATCTGTGAGCATGTGATTTACTCTCTAATCCAAGGCTTGGTAGGTCCTGAATTATGATACTCTACTGTAGAGAAATTAGCTTTGGCAGCAGTTCATGCTGTCTAGCGACTTAGACACTATATTCAGCTTCGAATTTTTTTTGTCTTAGCAGCTTTCAACCAATTTCAATTTGTTCTCAGTAGGAAAGTGATTTGGGGAAAATATAATAGGTGGATATTCATTTTACAAGAATTCGATCTCAAGTTATTGTTATCCAAATCTAAGAAATATTTAGTATTTGCAGAGTTAATTTCAGATTTTCCTTGTGAAGAAAAAATGTTTTATGAGGAATCATTCCCTGATGAACATCTTTCCCTTATTTCTTCACAAGATCCTTGGCATGGAGATATTATTATATATCTTAAGAGTTTTAAGTTTTCCCTCATTTTTTCAAAGGATTACCGGAGAAAATTTTGTCACTTAGCTAAAATGTATGTTATAATCGGTGACACTTTATATCGTTGCGGGGTTGATTCAATCCTTAGAAGCTTCTTAACCATATAAGAAGTTGAGTTCGTACTAAATGATTGCCACAATCGAACTTGTGGTGGTCATCCATTTGGGCTTGGTACATCCCAAAGAAAATTATGTGAAGCCTATTTTTGGCCTCCGATCTTCAAAGATTGTGTTGAAGTGGTCAAGAAATTCCATCCTTGTCAAGTTTATACTCATAAGATGTGCATTCATCCAGCTCCGCTATTTCCTGTTGTTACCATTGGTACATTCACAAATTGGGGCATCAATTTTACAACTTGTAACCCACCTTCGAAAATGGGTTATAAGTATATCATTGTAGCAGTCGTATACTTTACTATGTGGGCCGAGACTATGCCCAACTTTGCGAACGATGGTGAAACAACAACCTTGTTTCTATTCAACCAATTCATTTCTCATTTTAGTATTACAAAGGAGATTATCACTGGCCATGGGAGTCATTTCCAAAACAAGATGATGGCTAAATTTTCTCTCAAGTTAAGTTTCCGGCAGGAGCATTCATCTCCATACTATCCTCAGGAATATGGTCAAGTGGAAGTCATGAATAAATCCTTGAAGGTTATCCTGTAAAGGAAAATTAATGAAGCTCGATCCAATTGGCGTGTCATGTTGTACCCTGATCTTTGGGCATACTCGATGTCAGTCAAGGCTGCAACAGGGTTCACTCCTTTTCAACTAGTTTATGGTTTGGAATCGATCTTACTCGTGGAATGTGAAATTCCTTCTCTTAAACTAGTTGTAGAACTTATTCCAGTCACTTCCAGTCTTAAATATCACCTCATTTATTTGAAACTTCTTGATAAGTAACATTTGGATGCAGCCAACCCGTGGGGCATGATCTAGTGGTCAGCGGACGTTCTGTTAAGGCGTTCGTGCTGATAAGCAGGTCACAAGTTCAATCCTCGACCGTGATGCCAAAAGCGTTTACGTGAGTAAGTTGAGTCGATTACCCGGGAAGCGTGCGTGCGGGCCTTGCGTTCTCCCCTAGGGGTTATAGTGGTAGCCGGGGGGATTCGACCCTGTGTTACGCGAGTACGATACCTCCGCCATTGCTGATTCCTCTAGATACACACAAAAAAAAAAAAAAAAAAAAAAAAACATTTGGATGCAGCCAAAATTAATTAAGCTCATAAAAAGAGAGTGAAATTCTAATGGTTTTCACTGAAGGTGACCTTGTCCTGGTCTATGACCAAGACAAAGGTGCCTTGGGGGTAGACAAGTTCAAATCCATGGGATATGGTCCTTTTATCATTAAAATGATTTTAAAAAAAGGAGCATATGAATTGGTTTATTTTGATGGAAATGAATTGGCAGAGCCTAGGAATGGGCTCTATCTTAAAAAGTATTATGCCCAGGCTTCTTCCTAGAATTTGTTTGGTTTTGTAGACATTTTATAGATTTTTTCATATTTATATATAGGTTTAATAGTGATATCGATATTTTTTATTTTCTTTGGCAGGTATTGATGGATGATTTGATATATATAGGGTTCACCAATGGTGCTAGTTGACATGCCCGTAATTTGTCTTCTGCGGCTTGGGTGATTTACTATCCATCCGATCAGTTGTTGGTTTTAAGGGGCGTATGCGTTCGGAGGTATAAATGCTAGATTTAGACCCAAATTTAAATTTTAAACCTGGTTGGACGTAAAACCTAGAGACGTAGCACAATATATGCCAGAATATGGCCTCGGGGATTTGTCCAATCAAAACCCTAGAACTAATGCAGAAAGGAAATCATGCGGGAAAAGAAAGAAGACATTTTAAAAGAACATACTACAAATTAATAATCTATGCAGGAAAAGGGTGCAAAACTTCTTAATCAACTACAACTACACTTGAGAATATGAAAGCATGAAATAAATAACTATTTAAAATATATACTTAAAATGCTCCTTGAAGATTTGTACTTAAAATGCCGCTTTAAAATCGGTACTTAAAATGCTGCTTCCAAATGATGCAAGTATTTTCGATGGAAGGAAATCATAAGTGTATGAAAATATTCAATTCAAATTGAGTGAGGATATCTTCAAGGGGAAACTTGGACACTTTAATTATGTTAAAAATATATTTAAACTAATCTTGGTATTTAAATAAACATGATCTCCTTGCAATCCCAAGATCAATTTATATAATAATTTAAATTTTTTATAAGTTCCCAATAATGAATTAGATGAAAACCTTGTTGATATTATCCTTGTCTTAAATCCCTGCTACTTAATATATATTTATAAAATAACTTGAACAGGGCAAGAAGGAAATTGAGAAAAAGAAGCACTTACTAATTGATAATCTATTTAATTGCTAGAACGAAAATAAACTCTAAATTAACACCGACATAGAATTTATCTAGCCTATGCAATTAAATGTAAAGGAAATTATGAAATGGAATTGCAATGTTCAAATTAATTTATTGATTGGAGATATTATCAAGTAGTTTTTGCTGAAAGTCTCCTCATGCTATTTCTGGCAATTATAATGACAGGTATTTAAAATTTCAGGGAATGCCCAAATAACATCGGATCAATTAAATCAAAGTTTTAAATCATCATATCATCTCTATTATAAATCTCTGCAATTAAGAATATATTGATAAATCTCCGCAACAAAGAATATATTGCGTTAGATAATAGATGAACACGGAAAATACTGAGAATGGAAAACAACAATGTTTTCTAATTTGTATTATATTTGTAATTGAATTGCTCAACAAAAATTAATTCCAAACCAATTAAATTGAATCTATGACTCAAACCTATGCGTTTAAATAATGTAAAGGAAATGGAAAAATTCAATTGACGCACACCACACCATTCAAAAAATGAAACACAAAACTCAGAAAATGCAATCAAACACCATCAAGCAACTAAATAAACCATTCTTAACAGGAAATGTAATTAACTGAACTAAAAAAATCTTCAGCAATCCAAACGATGAGCTAATTGATGGGCCCAGTCATCCAGCTCAATCTTTCTGCGGAAAAGAACTACATTAACGCATTAACTCAGAAATTAAAGAGCTCACAAACATAATTTAAATGCAAATTGGTATTACAGTGGGAATTGAATTAGAAATAAACATTCAATTAAATAACATAAAGTTACAATGTTGGTTGTTAATAATCCAACGTTCTCTAGCAAGCTCCAACATCTCCTATCTTCTATGCTCCCAACCTCAATCTACCTCTATGCAATCCTCTCTCCTACACTATGATAGATCCATCTTACCATACTATTGTCTCCCAACTCTCCTATCATATTACAAAAATCGATCTTAAATATTTTTTTAACATGCTTCCCCTATGTGTTGATGACTCCTTACATTTCTGCCTTCCGGCTTTTACAACTCATGTAATCGATTTTTATCAAACTTGTTGGAACAAATTGATTAAACATGAAAGTTCATGCTTGATCTCCGTTATTTCATTAACTGATTTATAAAATTGAGGGATTATGCTTCTTTGGTGCAATGAGGAATTGCCTTCTGTTCCTTCAGCTTCACACAATTTGATTCATAATTGTTATTGGAATTTTTTCAATTAATTACAATTTCTTGATTGAATTGTTGCTGTGAAGTTAGAGCAGTGCCACATTGGGAGCTTGAACTTCTAATTTTCCTTCGTAAATCTCATGCCACCAGATTCGATCACCCACCAATTGGTCCATATCACAACGAGAAGATTTATTTCCAAGCAAATTCGGCTTCTAGAAATAATTCCGACTCCGTCATATTGCTGGCAGAGGAAACACACAGTTGGAAAACTCCGGTGGTTTGCGTGAGAAAGATTTTTGTTGTTGAACCAACAAGCCGGCAAGCTACAAAATCTACGCATTCCAACGAATGAGGCCAGCAAACCATATCCTTCTGTTTGGATTCACTGCAAATCAGGGAGGAATGTCTGCTGCCGGATTTAATTTCCACACCTCCAAAGAAATACAGCCACGTATGAATTATTTATAAATAAAAAATTAGCAGTCCAAAAAATTCATGTTTTCCTCCTTCAATATTGTTTTCCAAATTCCCATTTTATGCTTTTAGAAAAAATCATGGGTTCTTATGCAACAAATTTTATCTATAATAAACTCCAATCCAGTTTGTATTGACATGAACTACATTGCTCGGTGGCAGATTCTGGATATTGGAATTCGATGGCGGATTTTGGATATTGGAATTACATTATGGTTGACCGATATTGTCTCACGTAAAATATGTTCTTTTCCTCCAAATCCCAAAAATTATTTGTGTGCTGGCATCTTTGGAGGAAATTCCGTAGAAAGGATCTGATCCTCGGGCTTGGACTGTCATTGGTTCACCTCTAAGGGTCTAAGCAATAAAATTTCCGATAACACGACCATTATCAATGTTCATTTGTCACCCATAGGTATTAAATATTTGAGCAATATGGATCTTTGACCCAAAACCGTGGCCAAGTTTGCAAAACCGTTCACATTTAGCCCATTTTTGTACTTAAAACCGCACTTAAGAATTTCCTTAGCCTTCACTCCCTTTTGGTGATGAGTTTTTCTGAATGATTTCTGGGTTATATGAAACATGGTATTCTAAATGTTGAGATTCCTCATCATTTGATCAAAAACTTCATAATTTCACCTACAACAATCTCATTCCGTACTCAACTTTGTTTATGCACTAGACTTATTCACCTGCCACCAAGAAAGTACGTTACGAATGAAATTTACCCAAAACACTCATCGAATTACTGATTAAGAAGAATTCATAATCTAAATCATCAATGTCTCTAAATTCCCATAATCATCAACATAAAAGGACAAAAACAATAGGTACAATCATATAATTATTTGATAAAAACCATAAAAATTTGGACAAAAAGGCGGCTCAACATCCCCCCACGTTGAACTTCTTGCACGTCCTCGTGCAAGAAAAAAATATAAAACTATGACAGAATGTAGGGGAAGTGCCAGCAAAGATTTCAGCAAGTAAGGATGAAGATGCCTGATATTTTAAAATATTCATTAGCCTGCATCATAACTTATTGCAATGCCAAAGAAAACCATGTTACAGTTCTAATGAAAGTATCAGGTACCGAAAGTAGACTTTATGGAGAAAATTTCACATACCTGTTGTCTTGTCTCGAATGAATTCCCTATATTTTTTATGCCGAGAGACTTATGATAAAAATCAAATTTTGTTGAAAAGGTGCAATTTCGAGAAGACTACCACAAGATTACTGCACCTACTATAAAAATCTTGTACCTAGGTCATGCACTTCATATTTAGGGGCAACTAAAATAAATACACATTGTTGTCAACCAACATCTTGTGAGTAGTCATCATTGAGTAATTCTTCACTCTAAATACCATGAAGATCAAAGTGAGTTATTATACCAATAAGCAACCTCTTTATTGAACACTCTAGATTTCGTTGTCATCTGGATTCCAAACTGCATTTCCTCTTAATCTAGTACAAAGAATAACCTTCCCTAAGGGTACCACATCATTAAATATTCTTGATTTTTGAAATATAAAACCCAAAGAATCATGTTCAAATCATCTTAAAACCATTGCACAAGAGTTAAAATGATGAGTTTCAGGGGAAGAGAAGGATAACCAATAAAATCATAGTATGCAATTAACTTTAATACCACAGACATGGCCCTGTTGCCCGCAGGTGTCTATAACCTCGACAGGGATGTCTTTTGACTCGACGAAATGTCTTTGTCCCACTTACTAAATATAGATTCAGAGTTAGCTTATTTGAATTTTAGGTGAAGGCCATTATCCTAGCTTTGTAACCAGCTGATGGTAGTGCCACTCACAAGAAGTAACATGGATGAACATGCCAGCTCGTGATGAGACCTCCTGTCTTCCAGCTTTTGGCTGAAAGCCATTACTCTGGCTTGGTGACCACCACCAGCAATGTCATGCATGTTAGATCTCATGATCATGGTGGGTCGAATCATCATGAGACCTCCTATCCTCCCCCAAATATTTTGTAAGCTCTGATTATGATTAACCTTAAAGGTTACTTAATAAGTGGGGAGACAGATCTAGTCCTTAAGAGTACGGGATGGCGTGAAAAGCTTTTAATGACTAATAATTACTGGCTAGTTCCTCTACCTTAAAAACTTATTAAAAATATCCCAGATAATGACTGAAAGATTCTTTGAGTCAACAATGCTAGCATTCACATGACAACTCATTATGATCTTTACTAGAGTGGTCCACCATATGGGGCTCTCAAATAGTACCTTCTAAGGGAAACTGAAAATATATATCCTAGATGACAACTTATTAGAGTGATTAATCATGGTTACTTTTGAAAAATCATGAGGTATTAGAGTGAATTGTACTCAACAACATTTTTCAAAAATATGTGTGTTAAAAACTAATGCAGATCAAAAGAAATTTCAATGGCTATGATTTAAAATTCAAAACCCTAATAGCATTATAACAGCTTTATTCATTTATTCTTCTACCCTACCCTACACTAAGAAGCATAAGACTCCTAAGGTTAAGTATAGGAGTACTTCCAATGCATCCAGGTGCGCAACAGAAGGATAATTATGCTCATGTTCAAATTTGAAAAGTATATGCAAGAAAATACCAGAACATGAGGTACCAGCTCCACTAACTCATGTGATGCAAAAAAATTTCGAATGATAAACGAGGAGTGGATACTGACAGTCATTTGGAACCAATATTCTGTGGGATCCATATACTCTTGGTCACTTGATTCATGAGTAACATTTAGTCCATCATGCAAATCCTCCACATTTCTTTGTTTATCCTCTAAAGTGAAGGTCAGATCAGATAGATGTTATGCTTCTAATGGCTCCTCCTCATCATGCATGGTCCAAAACTTCTTGATCTCCTTAGGAATATCTTCCGGATCTTCATGAGTCTTCTCTTCCAGAGGAATAGACCTTTCCCTGATTGATACCAAAATATGATCTTTCTGTGAAGTAGAGACCCCAGCTTCTGCTAGGATTTGAAATAAATCTTGGAAGAACATCACAGTTCCTGACATTTTATTGCTAGCTGGAAAGTCTTATTAGCACCAAAATTTGGAGTGACCCCAAGCAAAAGCGGATGTGTGGCTCTTCACTCACGTCTTTCCATCATCTCCGCCCTCTAGTTTCCCTACGAAGGTAAAAGAGAAAAATAAATCAACTTCAATTACAATAAAGAAAGCAATCCACACTTTGCAGAAAAGAAAATCACACCTTGCAGAAAGTGAATAATCTAGATTGCAGAAAATAAAGTTACCTAATGAAATAAATGACTCCTTAAAAACTCAATTGCAGTAAAGAAACAAAACTCACTTGCAGTAAATAAAATTACTCATTTGCGGAAAGGAAAACTTGGCTTGTGAGCTTTCTGGAAATACCGTCCAGTATGCTTCAGCAAGCAAGGGGAATACCATTAATCTAAAAATTTGATTGCGAAAGAAAGGGAAAAATCATAACAAATCACGAGACCTTATCCTACAATGCGTCCCCAGCAATGGCGCCAAAATGTTGGGAGGCATAAATGCTAGATTTACACCCACATTTAAATTGTCAACTCGGTTGGACGTAAGACTTAGAGACGTAGCACAATATATGCCACAATATGGCCTCAGGGACTTGTCCAATCAAAAACCTAGAACTAATGCAGAAAGGAAATCATGCGGGAAAAGAAACAAGACATTTTAAAAGAAAATACTGCAAATTAGTAAGCTATGCAGTAAAAGGGTGCAAAACTTCTTAATAAACTACAACTACACTTGCGAATATGAAAGAATGAAATAAATAACTATTTAAAATCTATACTTAAAATGCTCCTTGAATATTTTTACTTAAAATGCCGCTTTAAAATCGGTACTTAAAATGCTGCTTCCAAATGATGCAAGTATTTTCGATGGAAGGAAATCATAAGTGTATGAAAATATTCAATTCAAACTGAGCAAGGATATCTTCAAGGGGACTCTTGGACACTTTAATTATGTTAAAAATATATTTAAACTAATCTTGGTATTTAAATAAAAGTGATCTCTTTACAATCCCAAGATCAATTTATATAATAACTTAAATTGTTTATAAGTTCCCAATAATGAATTAGATGAAAACCTTGTTGATCTAATCCTTGTCTTAAATCCCTACTACTTAATATATATTTATAAAATAACTTGAACAGGGCAAGAATGAAATTGAGAAAAAGAAGCACTTGCTAATTGATAATCTATTTAATTGCTAAAACATAGATAAACTCTAAATTAACACCGGCATAAAATTTATCTAGCCTATGCAATTAAATGTAAAGGAAATTATGAAATGGAATCACAATGTTCAAATTAATTTATTGATTGGAGATATTATTAAGTAGTTTTTGTTGAAAGTCTCCTCATGTTATTTCTGGAAATTCTAATGACAAGTATTTAAAATTCAGGGAATGCCCAAATGACATCGGATCAATTAAATCAGAGTTTTAAATCATCATATCATCTCCATTATAAATCTTTGCAATTAAGAATATATTGATAAATCTCTGCAACAAAGAATATATTGCGTTAGATAATAGATGAACACGGAAAATACTGAGAATGGAAAACAAAAATGTTTTCTAATTTGTATTCTATTTGTAATTGAATTGCTCAACAAAAATTAATTCGAAACCAATTAAATTGAATCTATGACTCAAACCGATGCGTTTAAATAATGTGAAGGAAATGGAAAAATGAAATTGACGCACACCACACCATTTAAGAAATGAAATACAAAACTCAGAAAATGCAATCAAACACCATCAAGTAGCTAAATAAACCATTCTTAACAAGAAATGAAATTAACTAAACTAAACAAATCTTCAGCAATCCAAACGATGAGCTAATTGATGGGCCCAATCATCCAGCTCAATCTTTCTGCAGAAAAGAACTACATTAACGCATTAACTTAGAAATTAAAGAGCTCACAAACATAATTTAAATGGAAATTGGTATTACAGTGGGAATTGAATTAGAAATAAACATTCAATTAAATAACATAACGTTACAATGCTGGTTTTTCATAATCCAGCGTTCTCCAGCAAGCTCCAGCATCTCCTATCTTCTACGCTCCCAACCTCAATCTACCTCTACACAATTCTCTCTCCTACACTATGAAGGATCCATCTTACCATACTACTGTTTCCAAACTCTCCTATCATATTAAAAAAATTGATCTTAAATATTTTTTTAACATGCTTCCCCTATGTGTTGATGACTCCTTACATTTCTGCCTTCCAGCTTTTATAACTCATGTAATCAATTTTTATCGAACTTGTTGGAAAAAAATGATTAAACATGGCAATTTCATGCTTGATCTCCGTTATTTCATTAACTGATTTACAAAATTGAGGGATTATGCTTCTTTGGTGCAATGTGGAATTTCCTTCTATTCCTTTAGCTTCACACAATCTGATTCATAACTGTTATTGGAAATTTGTCAATTAATTACAATTTCTTGATTGAATTGTTGCCATGAAGTTAGAGCAGTGCCACAATGGGAGCTTGAACTTCTAATTTTACTTCATAAATCTCATTCCACCAGTTACGATCACCCACCAATTGGTCCATATCACAACGAGAAGATTTATTTCTGAGAAAATCCAGCTTCTGGAAATAATTTTGACTCCATCATATTGTTGGCAGAGGAAACACACAGTTGGCAAGCTCTGGTGGTTTGCGTGAGAAAGATTTTTGTTGTTGAACCAGCAAGTCGGCAAGCTACGCAATCTACGCATTCCAGCGAATGAGGCCGGAAAACCATATCCTTCTGTTTGGATTCACTGCAAATCAAGGAAGAATGTCTGCTGTCGGATTTAATTTCCACACCTCCAAAGAAATACAACCACGTATGAATTATTTATAAAAAAAACTTAACAGTCCACAAAATTCATGTTTTCCTCCTTCATTATTGTTTTCCAAATTCCCATCTGATGCTTTTATAAAAAATCGTGGGTTCTTATGCAACAAATTTTATACTTAATAAACTCCAATCCAGTTTGTATTGACATGACCTACATTTCTCGGTGGCAGATTTTGGATATTGGAATTTGGTGGCGGATTTTGGATATTGGAATTGCATTATGGTTGAATGATATTATCTCATGTAAAAGCTGTTCTTTTCCTCCAAATCCCAAAAATTATTCGTGTGCTGGTAGCTTTGGAGGAATTTCCATAGAAAGGATCTGATCCTCGGGCTTGGACTGTCATTGGTTCACCTCTAAGGGTCTAAGCAATAAAATTGATGATAACATGGCCATTATCAATGTTCATTTGTGACCCATAGGTAGTAAATATTTGAGAAATATGGATATCTGACCCAAAACCATGGCTTAGTTTGCAAAACCATTCACGTTCAACCCGTTTATGTACTTAAAACGGCACTTAAGAATTGCTTTAGCGTTCACTCCCTTTTGGTGATGAATTTTTCCGAACAGTTTCTGGGTTATATGAAACATGGTATTCTAAGCGTGATGCAAGTCTCAGAATGTTGAGATTCCTCATCATTTGTTAGGTCCCTATATTACTAGTATAGTCCCTTATTATTGTTAGCGTAACCCCCTTATTGTTATTATTGTGCCCTTAAATTATTATTGTTAGGTCGGCTAGGATTACATTGTGTCCCCATGGACTCCTATATATAGAAAGGAGGTTTTGTAATTTGTATCATCCAAGAATTGTTCATTCATGTAATGTATTGGAGGTTGCCCCCTCGAAGTGGCTTATTTCTAAGGCGTTGATATCTCTTTTCTTCTATTTTTGGAGCTGACTTCACAACATTTGGTATCAGATATTTGGATTCTAGGGTTTCGCTGCTCCAAACAGGTCATCGTGGCATTTTCTCTATAAATTTTTTTCTACAAAGTTTCAGAAGCTGAAATGTTTAGGGTCAGAAGCTGATATTTTTAGGGTGCGAAGCTGAAATCCTGAGGAACATCGTCGAAAAATTTCAGAGCTTGGTTTGCAATATTTTCGGAGATATGATCTGTGGACGTTAGGTATTTTTGCAGGCTCCTCAATTTAATATAAAAAGGTCATCATGGAATTTGCGCTATAACTTATTTTATATGAAGTTTCAGAATCTGAAACTTTTAGGGCGCGAAGCTGAAATCTAGAGGAAATTCACCCCAAAATTTCAGAGCTTCGTTCGCAATATTTTCGGAGATATGATCTATGGAAGGTAGTGCTTTTTCAGGCTCTTGAATTTCATTTCAAAGAGGTGATCGTGGGAAAATATTCATAACTCTCTCTTTCTGAGCATCGGATTGGAGTGTCGTAAAAATTGGTCGCAAGTACATGGACTGTAGTTTCTTTGCTATCAATTTCAGAGCTAAAATACGAAATAATGACACGTGGAAAGTCATACAAGTTTGCTCTACTGAACCAGTCCATAATTAGGTCATTGTGGGAGATTGGACATAACTTTGTCTTGGAGAATCCAAATCAAGTAAGACCTGTGGCATTTGAAAGATAATTCAGAAGGCTACCTCAGTGCAAAATTTCATATATTGAAGAGTCGCAATCACAGAGATAATCCAATTTCAATATCGAGCTCCTCAAAAGCAAGAAAAAGGTGTGTATTTTTTCCGAATTGCATAAGTCTTGTTTGAAGAATCAATTTGAATTGATTCCAAGGGAATATTGTAGAATAGATATCGCATTGGTTTCTAAAAATTTCCCGCAAAAATAATTCAACACCCATTAAGCCTTCAAAAGGCTCTACTATGACTCATGAAGATGAATAACTGCAACATGATCTATCAAAATTACAAGAGCAAGTGCACTAAAATTTCGCTCGCAAAGAGCAACAAAAAATGAAATGGAAGTTTTGAAGAAAAAGGCGTGGAAGCGAATATTGATGGTTTGAAGAATAATATGGATGGTTTGAAGAAAGGCGTGGAATCTAAGATAGATGGCATGGAAGCCGGTATGGAATCTAAGATGGATAACATGGAAGCTAAGATCGATGAGAAAATGGAAAACATGAAGATTGATATAAAAGCAGACATGGAAGGTTTGACAAAGTTGATACAAGAAATGTTTCCTAATGGTGAAAAGATAGTAGAGGAAACTCATGATGAGAACAAAATAAATGTTAATCGTGATTTCATAAACTCTAATGTTGGCGGGAAGAACCACCATATTCCAAAATGGATATGAGGAAGTTTGATGGAAAGGATCCTGTAACATGGATACTACAGATGGAGCAATATTTTGATCTCCATAATGTGAAAAACACACAAAAGGTACGCATTGCAACTTTACATTTAGAACAAAATACATTTGTAGGGTATCGATGGCTTTGCTCCCATAAAAAAATTGTCACTTGCTCAATTTTTACGGAGGAAATGATAGCACATTATGAGGATACAAAGAGCAACACCTTCTTTAGCCAATTGATAAATCTCAAACAAAAGGGTTTAGTGGGGGAGCACATTGAGGACTTCCAAAAATTGAATATAAGGGTAACTGATATTCCAGAGGAACACAGGATTGATCACTTCATAGGTACTTTAAAGGATAACATCCAACATGACGTTCGCATTTTGGAACCTGATTCATTGGAGAAGGCATTCAGGTTGGCAAGAAAAATTTAATCTAAAATTATGGCAACAAGGAAGCCTACCACTCACTTCTATAAAGAAGGAAGTGTTGCTACGCCTAGATTTCCAAAACCTACAAGGTTGACACCACAACAATTGGAAGAAAAAAGAGAAAAAGGGATTTGCTACAGTTGTGATAGCAAATACACTAAAGGTCATAAGTGTGCTGAGAAGAAATTATTTTACATAGATTGTGAAGAGGAAGAAGAAAATTAACAAGAAGAGGATATACACCAGGAACCAACCCTAGAAGAGGAAGAAATGAATCCGACCATATCGTGTAATGCACTGGCAGGAATTACCACTCCTCGAACTCTCAAGATACAAGGACAAATCAAGAAGAAAAAGGTAATAGTGTTGATTGATTCAGGTAGCACCCATAATTTTATTCATTGTAAGGTAGCCAAGGAATTAAATTGTTTCCTATACCCAACACGAGAATGTCAAGTGATGGTTGCAAATGGAGGAACTATAAATTTCTCTGGAAAATGCCATAATATCAAGCTAACCATGGGGGAATATGTATTGAATAGTCCAATGCTTTCCATTCCTATGGGAGGTGCTGATGTTGTACTAGGAGTACAATGGTTACAATATTTGGGGATGGTAGCTTTTAATTTTCAATAACTTTTCTTGAAATTTTTTCCAGAAGGAAAGGAAGTCGAATTATGGGGTATCATAGGGAAGCCAGGAAAGATAATAAGCTCTAATGTCATGAAAAAGCTTCTAAAGAAATAAAAATGTGGCTTAATTTCACAATTATGCTCTCTAAAAGTTCCAACATCAAAATCATCTATTTCTGCAGATCTCCAACAAGTCTTGGACAATCATTCCAAGGTGTTTGAAACTCCCAAAGGACTCCCACCTATTCGTGATCATGATCATGCTATTCATTTGATTCCAGGAAGTGTTCCTCCAAACATCCGGCCTTATAGATATCCTTACTTCCAAAAGAGCGAAATTGAACGCATGATTGCAGAAATGTTAGAGGCGGGTATAATTCAACCTAGTCAAAGTTCTTTCTCTGCTCCTGTAGTATTGGTACACACGAAGGATGGATCATGGCGAATGTGTCTGGATTATAGGGAGCTCAATAAGCTCACCATTAAAGATAAATTTCCCATTCCTGTGATTGATGAATTATTGGATGAATTACATGGAGAAATTTATTTTACCAAGTTGGATCTTCATTCAGGATATCATCAAATTAGAATGAAGAATGAAGATATTCCAAAAATAGCATTTCGAACTCATGAGGGTCATTATGAATTTTTGGTCATGCCTTTTGGCCTTAGAAATGCACCTTCTACATTTCAAGGGTTGATGAATTCCATTTTCAAACCCTTCCTTAGAAAATTTGTGCTAGTATTTTTTGACAATATACTAATCTACAGCAGGTCTTGGAAGGATCATGTTGAACATGTTGACAGGGTGCTCAAACTATTGCAGGAGAAACAATTATATGCAAAAACATCCAAATGTTTCTTTGGAGTACAAGAGGTGGAATATCTGGGTCATCAGTGTATCTCACGAGGGTGTTAAGGTAGACCCTAACCAAATTAAAGCCATTAAGGAATGGAAAGTCCCCACAACCATAAAGCAGTTGCGAGGATTTCTAGAGTTAACAGGGTATTATCGCAAGTTTTTTAAGAATTATGGGAGAATAGCAGCACCTCTAACAACATTATTGAAGAAAGATGCATTTTCATGGACTCGTGAAGCAACTAAGGCCTTTGAACATATTAAAGAGGCAATGTTCCTAGCAACAGTCTTAGCTACACTAAACTTCACAAAAACCTTTATTGTGGAATTTGATGCCTCAGGAAGTGGAATTGGTGTTGTTTTAATGAAGGAAGGAAGACCCATTGCTTTTGAAAGTCGTCCAATCAAAGGAAAGTATTTACAGAAACCTATTTATGAGAAGGAAATGTTAGCAATACTGCATGCACTAAATAAATGACGAACTTACCTAATGGGAAGACACTTCAAGGTAAAAACTGATCATGATAGTCTTAAAAACTTTTTGGAACAAAGACTATCTTCAGAAGAGTAGCAAAAATGGGTCACAAGGATGTTGGGTTATGACTTTGAAATAATCTACAAAAGAGGGAAGCTGAATGTTGTTGCAGATGCACTCTCAAGAAAGAATGAAGAGGTGGAAGCATTGCTTTGTGCCATTTCTATTATCCAACCAGATTGGATAACCGAAGCAAGAGATGAATGGAAGAAGGACAAAGATGTATGGACACTCATTCAAAAATTGCAACAAGATCCTAGTACATCTGATACATTTAGTTGGAAAAATGATTCCTTATGGTACAAAGATCGCTTATATCTTTGTAAGAATTCCCAACTAAAAAAAAAGATTCTTCTGGAATTGCACACTTCTCCTTTAGGAGGACACTCGGGATTTTTTAAAACTTACCACAGGGTGAAGAAAGAATTTTTTTGGGATGGCCTTAAATCTGATATTCAAAAGTTTGTGGCGGAATGTTTGGTTTTCCAGCAGAATAAAGTGGAGACAATTAAGACCTCGGGACTTCTACAACCTTTATCCATTCCAAGTCAACGTTGGGAGGAGATTTCAATGGATTTTATCACGGGTTTACCTAAGTCCGAAGGAAAGAGTGTCATCATGGTGGTAGTTGATAGACTTACCAAGTATGCACACTTTTGTGCATTATCTCATCCATTTAAAGAAAGTACAGTTGCTACTACATTTATGGACACAATTCAAAAGATACATAGAAACCCAAGGGTTATTGTGAGCGACAGAGATCCCATTTTTACTGGAAATTTTTGGACGGAGTTATTTTCTTGTTTGGGTACTCAATTAGCTCATAGCTCATCTTATCATCCTCAATCTGATGGTCAAACTGAGATCGTAAATAAATGTTTGGAAGGATATCTTCGTTGTTTGTATCTGATAAACAAACACAATGGGTCAAGTGGTTACCTCTTGCTGAATGGTGGTATAACACTTCCTTCCATACTGCAGCAAAAATGACCCCATTTATGGCACTTTATGGATATCATCCATAATCCATCACATCATCTTTAAGAGAAAATTTGAAGGTTCAAGCAGTGGAAGATCACATCGAGCATCAACAAGAAGTTCTCCAACTCTTAAAGGATAACCTGAATTTGGCACAAAATCGAATGAAACAACAGGCAGATTAACATCGCAGTGAGAGAAGTTTTGATGTAGGAGACTGGGTATTTTTACGGCTACAACCATATAAAAAAATGTCCCTCAAGCAAGTTAATAAGGATAAAAAATTATTGCCAAAGTACGATGGTCCTTACAAGGTGTTGCAAAATATTGGTACTATGGCATACAAATTGGAGCTTCCTGCTTCTTCACGAGTGCATCCAGTTTTCCATGTTTCATGCTTAAAGAAGGTTATAGGTGAAAATCTTCCAGTTCCAACGATATTTCCAGAACTTTATGAGGAAGGAAAAATCATATTGGAACCTGAAGCAGTCACGGAAACAAGAACTCGACAGCTATGGAATCGATCAATTTCAGAGTATCTCATCAAGTGGAAGAACTTACCCACCGAAGATTCTACATGGGAGGATGAGAATTTTATACAGAAGCACCCAGAGCTACTCAAGCGTTGAGGACAACACTTTTTTGAAGGAGAGGGGCATGTTAGGTCCCTATATTACTAGTATAGTCCCCTAATCATCAACTTAAAAGGACAAAAACACTAGGTACAATCATATAATTATTTGATAAAAACGATAAAAAGTTGGACAAAAAGGCGACTCAATAGTATGTATCAGTGCTGCTTCAAATAATGTTGTCGAATATATTTTTGTTTTTAACCGACTATCTGAAGCAATATCTCTTAGTGTTGATTAATTAGTAGTGTAGTTGGATTCACAACTCGTGGTGTCTCAGTTATATAAAATATATCGTGTGAGAGATCCTTATTTATATCTCCAATTTATAAGAGTGTGTTTATAAGAGAGATCATTTAATTTTATCACACTTATTCATTTTCCACAATCAGAAAATTCATTTGTTGATTCCATAACTAATCAAGCATTTCATTGGCATATTAATCATTCATCACATTAAAATAAAAAATAATCAAACATAATTTGTATATATGGTAATCACATCATGAAACCATATGTATATAGATAGAGGTTATATGTTAAAAAATATTATACAAAATCGGGACAAATTGTCCTACAAAATTAGCGCTTAAGACCAATCATGTCCATTAAAAAGATCAGATCATCTCTAAGCTACATATGTGGGCCTTGTCCCGGATGTGCATCTCAGAAGAAGACAATGGCAGTTGCCACCCGTTGGAAAAGCCACACCCAATCTCGTGGTACTCCTACCACACGTCTCTGTATTACCTCTGGTAGATCCTCCACTGATGCCATAGGTACTTGGAGAGTCAAACTCTCCAAGTTCCCCTGGACAACATGAAGAACTCTTTCAGTCTCAGCAGTGACATTCTTCGTTTCCCTTTCATGACGCTTATGCATAGGTAGCCCCTCTAGTCTTGTTGATCCCACATCTATATCATGATCAAACAATTTTGTAAGAATTTTTTTTCCCATCAGAAATAATTTCAATTCATATCTTTGAAATCCAAAAAATCAAATAATATTAAAATATTAAAAACAATTTTACTGATGGCTTGCCATGTAGTGTTGTGTGGAAGTACTAGATATGGATCTACTCTGAAATCCATGCCTGCATCTGGATATTCCTCAATGGATATGAATTTTTCTCCCCACCAAAAGAAGAAGCCATCATCCAATGCCATTCTAGGGACCTCACAACCCCCTAGTATCTTCATTAAGTCAGCCCATCTAGTTATCTGTGGATCTCTTAGGTTGTTGATGGTGGAAATCACTTTGGGTCAAAGCCCTGGTAGTCTCTCAAAAAATAAAGTACATAGAATAGTACCATACCCAAAAATATTTGTCTTGTTCTTCTTGATGGAAGTTAATTGTTTTTTTATGTTGGTTAGAAGGGTTGTACACCAGTCAAAAAATGTGGTAAGGAAATCTACTTCCAAACTCATTGCAATATGAGAATTTTGGTGCAATGAGGTTGATCCAACTACCCTCACAAAATTAAAAAGGAGAATCCTTAGGGGAAGTCCCTCCACATCCTTAATTGAGATTTGTGACCCTACCTTTTAAGTGTTTTCTGGGTAGTAAATGTGAATGTAATCATCCACATTAAGGCCTCCTCGAGCCTTCCCTTTCAAATTGAATGAATCTCTTCTTCAGGAAAGTCCAGTAATAAAGTATATCTCTTATACTTCAATGCGCAGGGGCATTTGATCAATCATGAATGTATCTTATTTTAGATCCCAGTAGTTGACAAGCATTTCTAGCAATCTTGTATTGGTTTTCATGTTTGGAATTTTGAAACATTTCAAGAATACACATCCTCTTAGTGCACCCAGTGCCAATGGATCATTCATAACCTCATTATCTATTGCACTATGCTCTCTTTCCCTCTATCTAATTAACATCAAGGACATTCAAGTATTTTCGTCCATTAAAAATCTGTATTATTAAAATATTGGACTATGCGTACGTGGGTTCACTTCATACACAGTCACGTATAGGGATTCCAAATATGTGACTTCAATATGACCAACCCGCGTATGCGCAGAGTTAAAACCCAAAAATCAATTCCTTACGGTTAGTTTTTTTTTTTAAACAGTTGAATTGAGCGAAATTACATTGAGAAATTGAATTAGGAGATGACCTAGACGATTGATGGCTATTATGGATGAGAAATTCAGTGGATTGTGGTTGCTAGAGGCTTTTCTCTAGTGCTCTTGCACTCAATTGTCTAAAACACAAATGAGGATTTGTAAATCAAAAGGTCTATTTATAATTGAAAATTCATTTTTTTTTTTTTTTTTGTAAAAACCACTTTTACAAAGTTTATGTTTTTATTTTTAATTGTATAAAAACTTTGTGACCATTATTACTTTGAGCACTGGCATAGGTTGATTTTTAGGAAAAAATGAAGAATTTGAGATATTTTTACAACTTCGATTCCATGATTTTTAACCCATCATGCAAGTATCGTTTTCATCCCTAGCATATAGGTTAGGGAAAACCACTTTTTCCGTTGCATTATGCGTTCTAGCTTCCATATTGCAATATGCTGCCATAGGGTCAACCCCATTGTGTTATGATTATTAAAACATTTTCACTCACCGACTTATAAAATCATGACATGATGGTAGAGCCATCCTTTACATGGGCTTCCTAGTTAGATCCTTGCTTGCATATGTTTCCCATGCTGCAAATATTGAGTAGATTTGGGAGTCATCTTTAGTCCTGCCATGACTTTTGTGATCAAGCTTCATTCTCCTTCTTCTTTTCTATATTTATAGCTTTATACCCTAGAGGCTCCCACATGTTGAGTTGTACTACTACATTGCATGTTGACTATTCGTACCTTTTGGCCTTAAGCCAACTTCACTTGGACTCATGTATAAGCCACTTTTTGACCATGTATTTTTCCAAAATCAACCCTCAATCACTTAGCCTCTACAACTCGACACCTTATTCCCATGGAAAGAAAATTCCTTTGAGTGTCCTTGACCAGTTTCATCACCTTACATTAAGCATAGGAACGTTCCAGTCCCGGGAACTAGCACATCTATATTCATACAGTTGTTCTCTCCACTATACCATAAGGATTATTTTATTCTTTTTCAGGCTTTCAAATATGAAAAAAAATAAAAAATCATATATTTCAAAAAGAGAGGTAACGAGACATTAGTTCCATAATTGATGTCAACATTGAGTCAGTTGTGTCGCCCTTGAACAACACTTAAAAGCAAGTCTTTCATCCATTGGGATGGGCTTTAGTTTTACTTAGGAGAGCCATAATCTTGTCATTGAGTCAATACTCCTCCGGTTGGTTATCTCTTCCAATCATGTGGAGAGTTTATTTATGCATCCTGCATGACAAGCTTATACAAATTTATCATATGTTTCCATATAGTCACATTTGAGTCGTGCGTTTGTTCAAGGGAAGTAAACCTGAGTCGGCCTTTCTGTAGTGTCTCTTGACTTATTTTTAGTTGGCCATACCCAATCTGTCAGACTTATGTTTATTATCACATCAACTATTTTATCCTTTGCTCATGATGGGTAAGAAGGTCTCCATTGACTTATTTATGGCAGGTCTTCTCTTTTTGACATCAACAAAATTATCTGAGAGTAGGCATAGAACCAAACCCTAGCCCTATTTCCATCATTTATAGGTGACCTTGTGCTCAAAATAGATAAACATCATGGGTCTTTGACTGAGTGGTTTGCCTTGTGTTCTACATCAGCTTACATTACAAATTAGGATTCATGTAATACCTTGGTTTCCATTTGACCCTATTGGTGGATTCCTCGCATCTGTGTCAGCCTTCATTATGGGTTGGTTCACTAGGGTTTCTCTCGTGCGCTAGCCACAACTTGTGTATGCCAGAAACGTGCTTTGATATTGATACTTCATATTTCTTCATCTGATTCCTTCCAAATTATTGGCTTGCGGGTTCTAGTCATGATGGATTGATGTGGGATGCCTTAATGCCTTCCTTCTAGAAAATATTTTCCCATCTACTCCAACTCATTTCTCTGGGAATAAGGTCTACAGTATTTTTTTAGTACCTTAGGTTTTACAGTCATCAGTAGTAGACTCCTTTTCTTTTTACAGTGAGAATACATCAATGTATCTTGATTGGTATATTCTCTCAAGTGTTTTACTTCAACTCATTTATTCGCACTTGTTATATTTTACTGGGGTACCTTGACTCTCATCATCATTATCATTGAGTTGTCTCGCGTTTGTTAAAAATATACATCAATGAATGGTAATCAAATGATTTCTCACATGGTAGAATTCAGCTCATTTATTTCCATAGTGTAGAAATGTACCATGGCAATTGGTGAAGACCTCGGGTTTGCATCATCATGTTTTGGTTCACTTGTCAGCTCCTCCAGTTTTTTTCTAGTGACACCATCAACCCTATATGTTGAAGTTCATCACAGTAGCATCTTATATGTTGGCACCCGAGTTGTGTCTAGTACCATTATTCCACTTTTATGACTTGATACTTTTAGGATGAGTTATGTGACATTAGTGATTAGATATCTCCTTCGACATCATTGATCAATTCTTCTATATGTGATATTATGACATGACCTTGATATGTACTTTTGTGGTTGTGATAAGAAGATCCACTATGTATTTTCAGTTTCCTTTGTACTTGTATCCATATTGGATCCACTCTACACTTGATATGTGGACATGCTATACTATCTCTGAGCATGGGTATGCCCGCCTCAGACATGAGCTTTCTTTCTGATCTCTTCCATTGTTTTTTTGCAAGTTAGAATCTGGTGATCTCCTCCCAAGTTCTCGCATGATTCCTTCTATAAACTTAATACATTTCGGCCATCATGTACCCCTTCTAACATCAGATATTAAGGGGCATATGTTATAGCATCATTTTCCACCCTTGTATACTCGATGCTCTGAGTTATGGCCTTGGGCAACCCTTTCCTTTTAGAATTTGTCCTTTTACTAACAAAAAATATTTTAAATTCCATAAGCGACTCTGGATTTCAAAAATCACATACACACGTGGGTCCATCTATATCAAAGCCACATATATAATTTGAAATATGAAAAAAATATAAAATCCCTATTTTTTGGGTGGGGTTCACGGGTTACACCAAAATCCTACCTATAGAATCTCGTGGCCTAACTGTATCCAAAATGAAACAAATATTTTGGGGTGGTATAAATACACCTCATGGGAAGGCCTAAAGGGAGGAGAAAGATATGATATTGATATTATAGCCAATTGTCACCTGATCAAGTCTGATTTATCCCTGTGCCTCCTACACTCCCAGGTATAGGAAACACTTATTTCCTCATAAAGATGTTCATCTCATTTATATGAAATATACATGTACACATTTGGAAGAGGATTGTTGAGGCTTGGGCTGGACAGATCTAGAGGACAGTTTCTCTTGGATCTGTGGTTGAATCAGGTGGTATTCCTCCACATTTCTTTGCAAACATCAATAAGAATGTCTGTCATGTTCTTGATAGTTAATATCTTCATTCTTTGAATCATTTTATGATATAATTATGTATTATTTCATGTTTTATATCTATATGCTTATATTATCTAACATTCATATCTTGAACATGCTTTGAAGTACTGCTAGTATATATTCTTTTCTTGAATGAGTTGTAGGTTTTGAAGCATTGGAGGAAGTCGAGGGTTTGAACCCTTCAGGAACATCTTCAAACGTAGGAGCTATAGGTACTATCTCTTCATCCTACTTTAGTAGTTTAAGCATTAGGATTTCTTGTTTGTTTGATTCTTGTTGTTGAATTCCATTTGCTCTGTTGGGGTTTCCAAACCAGACCCTAGGGTGTTTTATCTCGTAACACAATTATGAGATGAGGGGTTGATTATGCTCTAATAAAAAGTGGCTCTTCTACCTCCTTGGCCATGATTATCTTGATTTATTTTTCCCTAGTTTCCTCATAATTTAGCCAGGAAGCTAAAACCATTAGTTGAACATAACCTTGTTGAAAATTAGGGTCCCAAATATTCATATAATTCAATACTAGGTTATGCATATAAAATTATGCAAGCCAGACCCTATCTTTGATATGGATTTATAAAATAATGAAATGAAACACAAATATAAACATGAACACATAGCTACAATGATAATATAACTTTAATTCATTAATAACAAAGTACTAAAAATTGATACATGCTTAATGGAAATAAACTAGTTTGGGCGATGACAGCTTATCTCTAAGAAGAGATGTGGCGGCTACATGCTCAAAAAAAATTTTATCATTAAGAAACAATGGGAAACGATAAACATCCAAAAACCTATCCCTAGGATATGAAGCACCAAAATCTTGTGGGCCCCATTGGGGTTAGTTGGAATTTCAAATTACCAGGGTCGTAACTTTCACATATGATCTTCGTTTGACTATCATAATACCTCATTTTGAATATATCCAAGAGGAGGCCGAAAACATACCAAAATAATTTTATTACACTTTTCTGGACTATTTTATTTGCCAAAGAACCCCTTTTGGGCCCTCAAAATGACTCCAGAATTTTAGGATCCAAAAAAATTCAAAAAGTAGTAAGTTGTGCTAAAGTTAAGGAAATTGAAAGACACAATGGATGAAATCTAGACCGACTTGAAAGGGACTATGACCAGTTAAGCTATGGAGAGCTCTGTTATAGCTATGATGCACATAGGGAAGTCTCTCATGCAAGGTATGTGGATGCTTGGAGTTTTACATGCGGGGTATGTGCACTATCATCATGTTGATGACATCTATCTAGCGATCAGTCTGGGGATGGAATGTTGTCCAATAGTGTTTAAAGGCTTTACCAAAATGTGCTTAGGAAACTATTATCCCGATATGATATAATGGTCTTCGGGATCCCAAATTGTACCCACACTCGTTCAAAGAAGAGTATGGTGATGTCCTCTACCGTGATACTCTTCTTGCAGGTTTCCAATATATCCATCTTAAAAAATATATCCACGACCACAAATACACAATTATTACCATGCTTGGTACAAGGGAGGTCATACAGATTTTCCACGGAGATGGATTCCGTGGTCTGGATGGCAGTAGGCAGTGGAGTGTACAAGCCTTGCTTCTCGATGGTTGGCTTCAAGATGGAACATTAAATGTAGGATATGACATATTTAACAACATAATGTCAGAGTTTTGGCCAATAAAAACACTTATGTAGTATGACCAAAATTTTCTGCACACCAAAGTGTCTCGTGATCCAACTATAATTTGCCTCCCAAATCATTTTGGCACGCTTACTTGAAGGAACACAAAGGAAGCCCAAGTAGCATAATAATGCATTCTGGAGGTGGAAATATAGAAATTTCTTACCATTCTAGTATGTGGTTGAAAAATATGGATCATTTTTTGTATAATTGCGGCCATGTAGAGGTCTGGTGGCCAAAAGAGTTGAAAATAGTAGTCAGTGTTGCAACTGTGCGTCGACTAAGGAAATCTGAAACATGATTGGTTCTACCATTTTTGTATTTAATGTTCAAGTGGAATTGTTGCAGATATGTAGACCACTTCTGATGGAAACTATTCTGCAACTTCCCTTGTGTCTATATAAACTAAAGAGCTCGATGATCTGCATTGATGACTGTATCCTTCCCCAAATTTTAATCTTTCTATTGTCAAAAATATTGCACGATATAATACATCTCTTTATCATAGGTGGGGTACTTCCGAATTGTATCAAAAAGTGTCTCACTACGATAAGCTAACAATTCCCATGATGGGTGAGGACTACACAAATAACATAATTAGAGGCATCCGTCTTAATTTCAAATGATTGTTGCAAGTCTAGAAATGCAAGTACAGGTGTAGAGTAAAGGCAATGCTTCAACTCAACAAATTCCTTCTATTGGAAATCAAGCTAGGAAATTTTTTATTTCACTTTTCCCTTGATAATCTGACTCAAAGGCCAAGTTATATGGAGAATCCCAACATGAAGCTCCGATAAAAATTGGCAAGGCCCAAAAATATATGAGGCTCTGTTAGAGTGGTCAGGCTACCCAATCCTGAATGACTTGTATCTTAACAAGATCCACATGTAACATAGATATTGGACCTGGATCATGCCAAAGGTACATTTATCCAAGTTGGCACATAGTTTGTGCTGTCGTAGGTTGAAGGACTTGTTGAATGTGTTGCAAGTTCCATTCCAAAATCTTGTTGAGGATGAGGATGTCGTATAGATAAACAACCACAAGCAAGTTTGTGAAGGGCTGAAAAATGTCATCCATCAACCTCATAAAAGTGCCAAGGGAATTTTCCAACCTGAAAGGAATGACCAACCATTCTAAAATTCCTTCCTTGGATTTGAAGGTGGTATTCCATACATATGTGGGCTCTATTAGAACCTGGTGATAGCAATATTTCAAATCTATCTTGGTAAAATACTTGAACACCTTGAGTTGGTCCAAAAGGTCATCAATCCATGGGATTAGATACCTGTTCCTCACAATGATTTTTTTTAGTCTCTAATAATCAACACAGAGCCTCTAGGTCCCATCCTTCTTTTGTACAAGCACAAATGGGCTCCCGGAAGGTGAGGAACTTGGTTGTATGTACCCTTTTTGCAACAAATCCTAGATTTTCCGCTTGATCTCTTCATTTTCTAGAATGGAGCGAAGATAAATAGTCCCATTGGGTAGAGGTGATATGGGAGTTATATCGATCAAATAATTTACCTGACATTGCAAGTTTACCCCTATGGGTGAGGAGAAGATGTCCTTTTATTCGTCCATGACCTTATCCACCTACTTCTACTATGTGGAGGAACCCTTCTCGGGGGCCATGGATGTGGCCACAATCTTCCCCTTAATTTGAGAGAAAATTAGAAGGAAAACAAAATTCCCAGTCTAGGAGATGATCTTACTACATTTATTAATAGAGATCAAAGAGATGGTGGTAGGCGGGGCTACCTCCAGTATCATGTATAACTTATTTCCCAAACTAATAATAATAGTTTGAGGCCTAGACTCATACATAGCATGGTCAGCCTAATAATACATCAGAAAATTTAAGAGGAGAAAAATCACAGAGTACCTCATCTGTGAAGGGTTTGATGCTGTAAGAAGGCAACATTTATAGCTGACAGGGAGATCTCGTCCTTGGTGGAGAAACCTGATGGTGTATGGCTATGGTTGTGGTGTGGTCGAAAAATGCAAATTCTTAATGAATTCTACTATTTGAGATTATTTTGTCTCTCACTGTCGACAATGAACTTCAGTGGCGACCCCTTAAACCCACATATATGAGTGGAAGATATTCTCCCCTTCCTTTGGGCCTTCGGGCTCAATCTTTTGGACCTTGGTGGTGGAATTGGTGTAACTGGGATCCACATCAATAATATTCTTCCCTTTTTATTTCCCCTTGTAAGGGTCTGAATTCAATTCAGAACATGGATCTAACTCTGAATCATTTAGCTCTGTCACTAGTGACTACTTCACATGGCACTCACTTGTGTTGTGAGTGGGGGTCTTATGGAAATCACACCACTTCCTTCGGTCCTTATTGATCTTTGTGGTGTTTTTCTTTAATTTTTGACTTAGATGGGTTTTATTTGGTCACCTTGCCTTGGATTTGTCCCTTTTTGTATGATTTTGAGGCACCTTTCCCTGCTATAGATTTGCAGATCCAAAGTTTCGCTTCATCTTTTATTTATTTTTTCTTAATCGTGGAAACATATCGATATGCTGCACCAAATGAGGTGTCCATGAAATCAATTTCTTCCTGAATTTATTTTTGCAAACAACCATGGTACTTGATCACCAAGTGTCACTCAAAGTCTTTTATCCCCAACTTTGTGCATAAAGTATGAAAATATTTGTGAACTAATGCACCTCTTAGTCCCTTTATTGTCGTAGTATGGTCCATTGTATGTATTTATACTCAAATCTCACCACGAGGTAATATTTTTCCTTGAATACGTCTTAGAAACAGTTCCAAGTGGGTGAAATCATGAAAAGAGACGATTCCTTGACCCTTTTATCATAGTGAGTTTCACACTAGTCCTTGACATGGGGAGTGGCCTTAAGGAGTGAAAAAGTAATCTTCTCCCTATTGGAGAAATTGTGGACTGAAAAATAATCCTCCATCATATTCAACCATTTATCTAAAACATATGCATCTATTTGACCTTCTAATATAAGGATATCGAATTCCACTTATACCTTAAAGGGGGTGGCACCTCTGAAGTGTCTGCTAGATGAAGATGCGTCGTTGGTGGGCATGCACCAAAGGATCTAAGAAAAATTGTCCATCATCTCATTCCTTTGTCACTCAAAGGCTTCTTAAAGAAAAAAATTGATAGGATTTCCTACTCCCTCGTATTTTTTTTCTTCTGCCAAGGGAGGTCGTTGGTGTCCGGAGGGATGGTATTGCAAGGGTTCAACCAGTTCAGGTCCCAACTCCTTATACCCCAACCTCGTTGGGGACATGCATAGAAAAACAAAGAAAGAGAAGACCAATTTTATACCACTAATCCATATTTATTCAAGAAAAAAATGAAACAAAAATATAAATAGAAACACAGACCTACATTGAAAATAAAACTTTAATTCATTAATAACAATGTACTAAAAGCTAATACATGCAAAATGGAAATAAACTAGTTCGAGTGATGGTAGGTTATCTCTGAGAATAAATGTGGCGGTTACATGCCTTCTGAAATGTGTTACAATGAGGATGAGAGGAATTTTTGTCATTAAGAAACAATGGGCAACCCTAAACATCCAAAAAACCTAACCCTAAGAGATGAAGCGGAAAAATCTTTGTGGGAACAGTTGGGGTTAGTTGGAACATCAAATTCCTGGGGTCATAAATTTTGAATACGATCTTAATTTGACTATCATAATACATAATTTTTAATATATCCAAGAGGAGGCCAAAAAAATATGGGAAATATAGTCTTTCCCTTTTTTTGTCTCTCCATTTTGCTAAAAAACCTCTTTTAGTCCCTCAAAACGGCTTCGAAATTTTAGGACTCGAAAAAATGCCAAAATGAATAAGTTGTGCTACAATTTAGGAAACTGAAAGAAACAAATATGGGGTTCTAAGTGGAATAGGATATTTTACACCAATATCCACATGGATTAATATTCAATGTTACATTTGAGACTAAAATCAATGAACTTTCTGATATCTTGGAAAGGAAAGTAACCTTGTTGGGCCAATGTCCTAATCTAAAACTGGAACCATTGGTATTTTAGGAACATGTAATATGTTTTTGATGGGTTCCTACAATGTATGGCTTCCATGGATAAACTAGCCATTGTGGTTATTTGTTCTTCTTTCTCCTCTAACAACCTTTGACTTTGCTGGAACAGGGCTTTCAGTTATTTGTTCTACTTTTTTAGATGGTTCCTTATGTTTTGAACCTAAGGGCATCTATATCCTACCCCAATTTCTTCATCTTTTCCTCCATTATGAAAACATCTTCAACCCCTTTATATGTCCTACCCCTTTGCATCCATTTATATGTCCTACCCCTCTCTTTTTCCAATTCAAAGAATAAATGAAATGCAAAGTGCATAGGAAGTACCTTCCTTGCATCAATCCGAGCATAATAAGATTTGAGTTTTGGTTGAAGTTTTGGTTCCTATAGGTTAGGGCTATGTCTCTGTAGTTCAAGATTTTTATCTTGTGGCGCCATAGTCCCTTCTTGTAGCTTCTCAGTTTCTTCCTATAGCTTCGCAATTTCTTCTTGTAGCTTTACAATTTCTTCCTTTAGCTTGATAGATTTTTCTAGAAGCATTGTTTCCTTAGTGCTTATCCTTTCTTGTTTCACTTGTGGCTATATCCCTTTGAATGATTTGGAGGTTATTTAAAATTGTTGTTTCTTTTATTTCATGCATTCTTCCTACTGATGGCTAAATGATTCTTCAATAGTGATTAGATTTGGAGAAGGTGGCTGAGGTTTTCCTTACCATATTCTATTACTCTTTCTCCTTTTGAAATACAAGGGGCTTCCCTTGGTTCCTGCCTTTGGGTTTGATTGGGGTACTTAAAGATGCTAGGGTAACATAAATTTTGTCTTTTAAATTTCACTCTGAAGTGCTCTTTATCTATCCCATTTTCATTTTCTTTGGTTTCCTAGAGGATGTCCCAATAGATTCTGGAGTCTTTTGAGCTTTTAGTTTTGTCAAATCAAGCTTGGCTAGCTCTTCCTTGGCCACTTTTGTCTATTTTTTTTATTTATCTTGTGTATTTGTTCTTATTTATATTTCCTTTTTAATTTCCTCTAATTTTCCCTTTTATTTTTCTTCATCAAACTCAACTTCCCCTTCTATTTATGCTTCAAGTTCCTCATCTATTGCTACATCTTCTATCTCCAACTAAGGTTGGGCTCGGGTATCTAGAAATGATTCTCTATACATATATATAAAATCAATCCAAGCTATAGGATTTTGTAGGTTATCTAAAACATAGAGGACTATTAAATTTACCAACCCATGGTGAGATAGGTACTGGTGTTTTAATCCTTTCACCCTTAAGATCATTTCTTTGATAGACAGAAGGAGGAAGTGAGGGATTATCAACCTCTGTTGGAAAAGATAGCCTACATGGAATCTGAGATGATAAATAAATATAAATTGACATGCATACACAATAATAAGCCTCCCTTCACATGAGTTATACTTGAGATCATGATAGGCCACTTGATCCCAAGGATATGGAAAACTCTCCATCCTTAATCCATTTGTATCTTCTATGGGATCCACATCCTGAAGGTAGAAATTATTCTCCATTGTAGTGGCCTCAAGTCTCTCTTCTTTGTTTAATTTTACTCCAATGGGAAGTGTGGTGACCCTACTAATAATTTCTTCATTTAGGTAAATTATGAAGCCTCTAACTATATTGATGGAATCATGTCCCTATAACTATCGTAGGTTTAAGGTAAATCCTTGGGAAATTTCATCATCAAAGCCTCTTAACCTATCAAAAAATGCTAACCATTGATAATTTACAAAAATGTTCTTGAAATCAGGGTGTTGGTGGATATTGGAGGGGTCTGTAGGCTTCGTTATGTTGAATCCCCATCCCACAACTTTTATAAACTTTTATCAGAGTGGAACAAGGAGTTTCTAGTTTCTACTACAGGATCATAAGGTTTCTTGTGCAATGGAAGGTGTTGAAACAAAGACAAATTGTATAATTTGTTCTACAAGAATAAGGGGAAGGAAAAATTCAAGATGCACTCTATTGTTTCATCCCACCATATTTATGACATAAATACTCAGTTAATTTACTACTTTTCCTTTTTGAAATTTAAGACTATGAGAATTATAAAGTGTTTTTCCGATAGTTGAAGTGATTCCTTAAGTTCCTATATAAAATTTCAGTGAGGAAAATTTGTAATTACACCCTTTCTGATAAGTTTCCTTTAATTTTTTGGGTTTTGATGGAAATTCTATCCAAAAAAGTGATTCTTGTAGTGCCCTATGATCTTCCTGTAGCACTGATTTGTAGAACTCTAGCATCCTGCATAGGAAATGTTTAGGTTGTGTTAATCATATAGCATTAGTGGGCCTCCTTAGGTATTAAAATATAATTTTCTTTCAAGATTGGATTTAGAGGGTCTGACTTATGTGATTAGTCATTGAGGTGATGGATTCAACGCACTATGTGAGTTGGACCCCACATACCATGTTAAGCACCACATTTCTCAATGAATAGGCATGTTGGCCCACCTCCTTGAGTTATCTCCTCCTTTTTATCTTTTTCCTTTTTCACGTGTGGGTGTCATTAGAGAGGACTGAAGTTGACTACTAAAGATGGACAAGAATGATCTAACTATGTTTAGCCTATAAAAGCTTTTCCTTCATACATTTACAGTGTTTTTTCAAGATAAATAAGTTTGTAGGAGAGGTTTTGAGGATTGTATACCTGAGCCTTACCCTTGATATATTTTTGTAGGTGATGTTGAGGCCACTAATGTGATTGTTGAAGTGGCCTTTAATGGTTCTAAATATGCTTGTGATGATTTTTGGAGGCTTCAATATTACTCTTATTTCTTTTTGAGGTCTTTTGAAGTTGTTTATTTTTGCTGCTACTTCTTTGGTTGATATGGTCAGAGTAATGTTTTTGTGGATGACTTGGTGTTGTTAAATTGTTGGAAATTGAGGATCATGTGGCCTCCTACAAGAGATCCTGTTAGGGTCCTATAATAAATAGGGATCATAATTTTGAATTGGCTATTTTTAAATCTTGTAATATTGTACATACCTTTGATTTTTGCAAAGGTTTTCCTATATTAAACAATGAGAAGAGAGTATGTCCTAAAAGAAAAATCAAAGGACAAAAAGAAAATGATAAAAAAGTAAATGGAAAGTATTAACCCCACAAAAGAGGTAAAAATATATCCTGAAAGTGCTGCACATTTAAATGGCACTACCTTTAGTTTAGTTTACCTGAAAGTGATGCACATTTAAATGGCACTACCTTTAGTTTAGTTTACTTTTGCAAATAATATTGTGTTCAACTTATCAAAAAAATGCCACAATTCATGATGATCAAACTGCTTAATCTTGATTCATTCATGTTTTAAATTTCATGTTGATATTTAGTGAATAAATATCTAGCTAAACTGTTGAATCTTGGTAGATCAGTAAGTAGGTAGAGAATAAAAGAGATCGTCAGTGTAACCTAAGCTTTTGGAAGTTATAATATTAGAAATAGATAGTTTTCTTTAAAAAGAAAAATAAAGGGTCGGCAAGCTTAAATGCACCCAATAAATGAAGAAAAATGTTAGAGTAAATGATGGGTAGGCCGAAGCATTTTTCGCAAAGCATGGAAAGCATCAATTGGTCATTTCATATCGTTGATATCCCCCAAAATCCATTTCCCTTTGCTTAAAAATCATTTTGCCACTTGCAAAAAAGACATTATCCCTTATTAAAATACCCTTTTCCCCTCATTTTAACGTTTCCCCTTCTTAAACCCCTTTCCCTAGCTAAAAACCCATTCCCATTACTAATATCCCTTCCCCTTTACTCATTCCCCTTTTTTTAATTAAAAACAATGTAAAACCCACTTTTACATTGTTTTTAAATGACTTTAATCCATCGGGCCCCACTACACAAATCCATCCCTGATATCATTTTAACCCCCCCTCCTAAAGTACTTCTATTCCCCCACCTTATTTATGTCCCCCCCCCCCCCACCATGTTAATCCCGGGTCCCACTTTAAATAAACTCTATTTATTAAATCACCCGACCCCTATTATGTTAAAACCCTGACTCATATTTATATTAAAGATTCTGCTTTAAACCTTTCCCCTCGCTTTTCATTTCATTTATCCCTCTGATTTAATATATCCCCGGGCCTCATTTTATATTTAAACCTTTCGTTTCATTCAATCCCGACCCCACCTATCAAACCGATCTGCAATCAATCCAACCCCCTACCACCGTCTGATATACACCACCTGATCGAACGACCCCCAATCCTTTTCGCAACCCAAAATACTCAATGTTTAGAACCATTGGGGGGTTGTGAAATGGGAAATTTTTCAACCCCACCCCCCCCCCCATCTGCCACGTGTCGTCCCCATGCTTCATCACATCCCTCAATCATAAAATGGCCAAACCATTTATCACCATGCGATAAGTCGTAAAACCGCCTCCGCGCCATAGGATAAAACCACTAACATTTGAAATATTATAAACTCTGTGCTATTGCGATAAAATCCTGAACCACTGTGATAACCCTTGCGACATTTCTAAAAAAGACCTGGAAGGCCATTTCTAAATGCAAAAATTGAAAAAACCTCCACTATCCAGCATCCTTCCACAGATTTCCCAAATTCCTTTAATCCATATTGCTTCCCTGAAAAAACGATGTGTTTTAAATTAACAATTGTTTTAATTTTGCAGGTGATTAACATAACAGAAGATGGGATAAACAATTTGCGACGCTAGTTCCAAAAAATTTCTTAATCTAGACTCTATGGATTTCAATTTAAAAGCTTTATTGACCAGAGGATTATGAGCAGAAGAACAGATAAAAGTAGGAAAAGGAGCAGTCAAGGTAAAGATGAAAACAGATAAAAGACACAGTTAAAGGACATAGATAAGGAAAAGGCAGATAAAACAGTAAGGTAAAAGAATAATTTACCGTGACAACAAAGGCAATGAAAAGGTATATAAATAAAGATAGGTCAAATTTAAAAGACAAATCAGAGAACAAATCAACGAGGAAGACAAAGCCAGATGTCAAGACCACTGAGCATTTGCCTCTTCAGAACCATGTTGGCCACCTCCATCTTGATTTTGATTTATTAAAAGCTACCAAAATTAATATTACAGTAAGAGATATTTTAGCATTAGTTCAGAAGTTATTATAGAAGTTAATTTTGTAGGCAGTTGGTCAAAGATATTTTAAAGTTAGCTCAGGAGTTAATTTGAAAGTTATAACTAGCCTAAAATCAGAAAATGTAATCATAAAGCTAAATCAGTTAAATCATAAATACAGAGAGAGCCTTCTCTAAGCCCAGGAAGGCTAGGTCCTAGACTTCAAAGTGGTTTGATGTTGTTCTTTGCTATTTTTTCTTATCAATATTGCAAATTAAAGGGAGCTAACATAATGGCTACCATACTGGGGGAATTATTGAGAAAACATAGTATTATCAAATATCAAATAAAAACCCAGTCAAAATATTGTGTGAATTGAGTATTTTTTCACAGATTGGTGTTTTTTCAGCTATTATAAAATTTTCAACCTCTCTATGCCTTGGGTCTAAATTCTGGCTTCTCGAATAATCTGTACCAAATCCCATCCTGACCCAAACCCTCCTGTAATAGTTGACAATCCAGAGAAAATCCTAAGGAAAACTCCTAGATCTGAGAGTTCAACTGTTAGCAAGCCTATTCATAAGGAAAGTTCTCTGCCTGAAAACCTTAAAAACTTGTAGGATATTCAATTTGACTCACACTTTGAACAAATATTTTTCAAGACTAAATCCTGAAATTGGATAACCCAGACATTTTTGGACCCATCCATCTTACAACAGAGTCCCAAAACCCCCACTCATACACCCACTGTTCACCTTCCTCCATTCAACCCTCCACCTCCCTTTATCAACCCCCACTTGTTAACCCCCCTTGGGTTCCCCAACCACCAGCCATGGAAACCTGGTATACCCCATTAGTCCTACCATTTCGTTTAGTGCCTCTACCATAAGACTATCAATCCAAAATACCCTTATTTGATGAAAATAGTTCTACAACTGCTCAACAACATGTGGATAGAGTGGATGATTATTTTGATCGTCAAGATATAGATGATGAAACTATTAAATTAAGAATTTTTTCTCAAATATTAGGGGGAGAAGCAAGAAAGTGGTTTAAAGGCCTGACCCCTAATAGTATACACGACCTCCCTACTTTTCACCAACTATTCCTAAATAAATGGGAAGTGAAGAAAAATCCTCTCCAAATCTTGTTAGAATATGAAAACATCAATAGAAATGTTGGAGATAGTGTCCAAGATCATTGCACTAGGTTCAACAGTCTATATAACGCCCTCCCTCCTCACATGAAACCCACACAAGGTTTAGCCCTAATGAAATTTCTAGATGGTTCGACCTAGAGATGGCTTATTAGCTGAGAGAGAGAGACCCTCCTACATTAGAAGACATGCAGAGGGGTGCAATAAGTGTGGAAGAAAATTTGATTGCCAAAAGGGCTAGAATGAAAAATGAAAAGAGAGTCACATATAGGGAAGAGATTGTAGCCTCCACATCTGATACTAATATTGATAACCTTGTTAGAACCATGGAGAGGATGATGGAGAGAATCAACCTAAATGATAGAGCTTTCCCCAAAGAAAACCAAGCACCTCCTCACAATAGAAACCAGAAACAAAACCAAAACTTTAGGAGAAACTCCCCTTCAATAAGACAGAGGGAACAGAGAGTACCTGACCAGCAAATCAGGCCTCCTTTCGAAGAAAACTGTGCTGATGAGGAGTAGGGGGTGATTGAAGAGCCAGAAGAAAATCAAATTAATCTAATGGGAGTTAATGATGAGGATACTGTTTTCCTCACCAAGGAAGAGAAAGGCATGTTCACCCCAACTCAAATTGAAGATGAATGCAAATAATCCGAGGATTATAAACAAGGATTCCAAAATGCTATCATGGAGGTGCATAGACAATATGACCTCAGAAGTAAGAAAACATAGGACATTCCCAAGAGAGAATTCTGGAAATTCTTCTAGAAAGGCCCTTGAAACTGATCCTAAAAATACAACAGAAAGTTAAAATAAAATGATTAAAAGTTCTGATAAAAATAAAAAAATTCTAGAAATTAGAACTAGAAAATCAACTATTAGCCCTAACAAAACTGATCCAACTGATATCCCTAATGCAAATCAACGATCTGAAGTTGCTGCAAAAATAATGTCTGATAAAACTGATTCAAATCTGCCAAAAATACAGACACCATTTAGTATTGAGAATGAAATTTCCAAGATAAATATTTCCATACCTCTCACTAAATTGGTAGGCCAAGATTTATATAAATCCCAAGTTTTGAAAGAATTAAACATAGGAGAAAATACTGATACTGTAAATTTGAATGATGACAAACCTGAAATTTTGTTTGGGCCCAAAGTAGAAGGTAAATTCCAGGAGGGAGGTGTTCCCCCATTTTAAGTCAGTTTGAATATTCATGATAAAATCCTCCATAACACCATTTTAGGTTCAGGAGCATCTCATAACCTCATGCCAAAGGTAATTATGGAGAAACTTGGCCTTGAGATAACTAGACCATACAAAAACCTGTACTCTTTTGAATCTAGTAGAGTTAAATGTCTAGGCCTGATCAAGGATCTCTGTGTTACTTTAGCACAGATACCAACCAAAAGTCTAGTAATGGATATTGTGAGGGCTGACATTCCCCCTAAATATGGCATGCTTCTATCATGCTTGTGAGGAGGTGTTGGAATAGGGTCTCCTAACACTGCGAATTTCGTCCATTTTTGTATATTTTTTGTATTATTTAGTCTAGCACAGGGTTTTTGGGGTGGGTCAAAGCCCTGAAGGGATTGTTATGGGTCAAGGGTAGACCAAGAGTCTACAAACCATAGTTTGTGGACCATTGGATGCGTAGGCTAAATCGGTATAAATAGATGAATCTTTTTTAGTCCTAAGGCAGAAAATAATTGAGATTGATGTTAATCACGAATTGTTAGATCTGTTGTTGGGTTGTTTGGGTAAGGACTCCTGTTGGCTATGCGTGCAGAGATCCTCAGTCTTGCTGTGTGCGGACCCTTCTTGCTATGTGCGCAAGACGTATTTTGGGATTGTAAGAGGGTTTTGGTATTAATATGTATGAAAATTATTGTTGGATATCTCATGTTATCTGAATCTGTTTTTTTATGATTGATGTGAACTTGGGTTGTATGGTTAAAGTTGAAAAAGTATCTAGTTGATAGCTACGAAAGTGTCTATGTTTCTGTTATATGAATCTATGATCTGTTAATTGTTGCGATTATAGTTGTTGTGTTGATAAATTGGTATTACGCACGTGAATGTGAAGGTAATTACTAGACTTGTGCTATGTTATATAAGCCTTCAAATATATATGTTAAAGACGAGCTCGATAAGCTGGGAACGCAGACCTGCTTGACTTACCAGCTCTCTCTCAGGGTGTGGAAACCTGGTTCCAACACCCTCCCATACTTCGTCGGGTGAGACATTGGCCTGCGCAAGCAGGTCACTGCCGAAAGGGCCAGTAGTATAGGGGTTTGTTGGCAAACCTTAACCTCCAAACCTGGATCAGGACCCCTTGAGCCAACAAATGGTTCTGTTGCTGAGACCGGGAGCATTTTGAAAGAGATTGGGTAATGCCAATACCATATTGGAAGCCTAAGAAGAAATAAATCGACGAGTGGTTTGAAAAGAAAGTTCAGGAATTTGCAGTAAAAGAAAATTGTAGTGCAAAGTTGACCGCAGAAAAGTGGAAGAATAAGTACATTTTCACATAGATCTACGAAATTTTCTTTGTAACATTTGCGAGCGAGCTTCAGAAGTGTTGGAAAGACGAGTAGATCACACAGTGGACCCCAGAGATGATCCAGTAGTTAGAGAAGACTAATAACACCATCACTTGTGTTAGCCAGGTATAAAATTTGTTATATCAAATGCTGGCTAAATCATTTTTTAGAGCCTTCAAAGAAACAAGTTTTATTGCTAAAAATTTTTACCTCTTGAAGACTCTTGAAGGCCTCATGCCTCTGTCCAAATCTTCACTGCTGTTCCCATTTCAAGCTCAGAAATTCTGCTGATTTCCAAGAGAAAATACTGCTGCAAACACCATTTTCCCCTCCTTCCACTCCCAAAACTAACCTCATTTTTTACCCCTTTATTCCCCACAAAAATTCTTCATGTTCATATTTTTCCCCTTTTCCCCTCCATCGAAACCCCTTTGATAAGGTTTAAGACTCCTTCTTTGCCTTATCGAAACCCTCAAAACCCTTGAAAAGCATTGAAAACTTCATAAAAAATACATATTTTTGTGTAAAGGTTTAAGCCCCCTTGGGCTAAGTCCTTAACCATTTCCACTACACATGACCTGGTGCTGGAATTAGGCGCTAAGACATTTGGGCGCTTATCGCATCGGAGGAAACACAGCGCGCAAGTCTTTTCCCTTTATTGAAATCTCTGATGCCGATTAGCCCTATGTATTATATTCCCCAGTCATATCGCTTTTCATATAGACCATGGCCCCGCAGACGGGCGCCAAGCCATATTATAAATATATATCCCGTCCCCGAAGCATTAAAACTTTGTTTATATTAAATTTTGGGTTTTAATGATTTTTTCATTATATCAAAAGAAAGCCTGAAAGCAGTTTTCATTGCACCGCTTTTGAGAGGAAAGCGATTTTCCTATATCGGCAGCGATCAGTGCCCCCGGTTGACACATGGCCTTAAGCGGTTTGGAGATACCGCGCTCATCACACATTAAAAGTCGACTATGGGCCCGGCGTGATATTGACGTGCGTCGTCCGATCTGAGGTCGGCTCATCGGACGGTGATCGCGCCCAAAAGATGCTCGAGGGATAAACTCCCCCTCCCTTTGCTTCCGCCTGCGCGTCTTTCCATAATCGCGCTCGTTCTCCACCATCAGATCTGAGGCCCTAGATCTGATGGCCCTCGTTCCAAGTCGCGTGACTTTCAGCGCAAAGTTTACTTCTACCAAGGCCACGCGAAATGGGTGGTTTTCTAATGACACGTGTCGGGCGAGGATGCGTATCGCATTCCAAAAGGAAATACTGCCTACCCTCCTTTTCCTCACGTGAAAATGGTGGTTTCCATTCCCGAAACCGCTTTCCCTCTTTCCATGTGCGTTTTTCGCGTGCCTCCTCAGCCGTTGATCTTGTGGGTCGATCTCATCCGACGACCCACGATCATCCTGAACCCCAAACACCATTTTTAACCATTTTTTCTCATAACAAAGGTTTTTAACCTTATTCCATCAAATTTTCGCCATTTCTTCGTAAAGTGACTCCTTCGCTTTACTTCCTCCCGATCAATCCGGACTGTCGATCATTCCGCGATCGACAGTTATGACTTATTTTTCACCTGCTTTCTTTTTTTTAACCTCCCAAAACAGATCTTGACCATTGGATGATGCCATCCAACGGCCATGCTCTCTCCCTACGCCCTCTGAAGCAGTAAAACCTATATAACGCAGGATTTTATAATATTTTTCGTATTGTGCAGGGTTTTCAATGGTTTTCCATTATATCAAAAGAGAAGTTGAAGGCTGAGAATGACGATTCTCCCGCCTTCGATTCATCAAAAGGAATCATTCACAGGGTTCGAACTCCACATTTCGTCAGTGTTTCATGAGGCATTGATGCCATATGAGCCCTGCACGGCCTGCACATCAACAAGACACAGTTAAATGAATTGAAAGAGTATCAGTGTCGAAGACATAACATAGCAGAACAGAAGATTGAAAACAATTTGGGGATTATGGCTAAGATTGATCATCAAAAGCCTAATCCTCCAAATTAAAACAGAATTAAAAGAAAATCATAAGTGTTTCTCGGACAGCAAGCCCCCACCGCCACATCTGAGGCAAATTGATTCCTCCCAGCTACCACAGTGCCACCTGTGCCTCAAAGCATTCAAACATAGGCCGAAGTTATTGATGAAGATCAGATATTTTCCTCAGCGCAGCCAGCGAGTGAATTCTGCAAATAAAATTAATGACATAATATCAGCAGAGTTACTTCAACATAACAGAGAGCCTCAAAAGTCAAAAATATCTCCCACCGAGCTTAAATCTTAATATAAATTATTTAATACAGAGGACACCTATGTAAGCTTCTTCATCAAGCCCCCTAAAAGCTCAGAAGCCATTAAGTCTGTATTAATTATATTTGGAGATATTTTATTACATCCCACCTCCTCATTCTTCTATAAATACTACTGGAGAAGATGAGAGAGGGATTGGTTGAGTTAGTTGCAGAACTTTGAAATGTAATTGAGCTGGAAACTTCTGATTGTAAATAGTGTTCACTGGCCCTTGAAGCTCTGCTTGTGATAGATAAGTTAGGTTTAGATGTGTAGATGATTTCTAAACTAAAGAATTGGACTTGAAGCTGTAACTGGTTTGGAGCATCAATACAAGCTGATTTGTGGGATCCTGGTCTATGTTGACGGTGATGTTTTTCTCATTGTAACTTGTTATTTTGTTTCTGTTTTCACTGTGTTCATCTTCTCTTATAAATAATAGTATGCATAGAGTTAGGACCTACTGTATATCAGTACCCTTCTCTGACTGAAAATCTTTATCTACATGTTTTCTTCCAATTTGTGTTATTTAGGAATGATTTAATTTAGTTTAAGCATAGGAATGCTGGCATTCCCTCATCCTGTTGCTTTAGCTAATTGTTATTTCTTAAATTTTATTTTCAGTATATGTTAAGTAGAGATGAACTAAGGAAGATATGGTGTGCCCTGGTCCTATTTTTATCCCCAAAGACTGTCTGAATGTCTCCCTTGGAATGTGTTGAAAGCTGGCTAGTTTGAAAGTACTTACCAGATCTTAGGCCATTCTTTGTTATATTTGTGTTTGTCTTGAAAGTTACCAAGTAGAGAAGAGCTAGGAGAGGATTTGTGGTGAGCCCAACCCGCTAGTTTCTACTCCAACAGTTGCCTTCAAGTTTCCCTCTATTTTTATATGTTTTTCTATTGAAAGTGCATCAAAAACAGGATAGTTTAGAAGTACTTACCTGATCTTATATTACTTTTATGTCTTTCTTAAGTGTATGTCGAAATCTGGCTAGTTTATAAGTACTTACCAGATCTCAGGCTGCTCTTTTTTTTTCATCTGTTTAATTCCGCTTCTTGTTGTATCATTTCATTCCATAAATCAAACTTTGAAGAGATCCTTAGACATAGATGACTTGCCCCATGGACCACTCTTGAACCTGATTGTTTCAATTAAACCCTATTATGACTCCATAGCCCAATGGACTAAAACCTGCAATTATCTATCTTCCTGGCCAAAGCTTGTTCTATTTTCTTGCAACTTCTCACCTTTGAAACTCTTTTCATGAAGAAATTTCCACCTCAAATAGTAATCATGCTCAACCATCCAAAAAAAAACAAAACCCTTGGCCTTCATAACTAGCCTAATATCATTACCCAAGACTTCAAAGACAAATACATCTTTGCACTTATTGAAGAGATCCCTCTCCGGATTCAGGAGGGCTAGATCCTATAATCCCAAAGTGGCTGAAACGATGTTGTTTCTGTGATCGGACTTTGCCAATCTTGCTGATTACAGACTCCTAACATTTCTGGCGACTCCGCTGGGGATTGAACCCATAATCTCTGGTTTCGCTTAAAATTTCATACAAACATTGTTTAGTGAGGAAAAAGCATCCTTTTCAAGCACTACCAAGAGATGGAAATCATGATAAAACTTGTTTGAATCAGTGACAAACTAGGCAAACCTTAGGATTCTCATAATACTTTATCTAACCTTGAGAAATCAGCTGGCTTAGCCATAAGAATAGACTTTCTTGGTCTCATAACCGTAGCTAAGTTTTGAAACGGAGTTAGGATATTCTTAGAAACCACACAACTGAAAAATAACTCAGAAAACCCAAAAATATTTCAGATTGGTATTCCAATAAACATGGTGGTGGACCATAAAACCTTTTACCTTTGAAAAGAGCTAAAAACTTCCACTTGGCGACTCCACAATCCTTAACAGACCTTAAGACTCCATTGGGAAGAGCCCTTATCATCATAATATCATTCAAACTCAGTTAGAGGACTGTAGGATTAAAATTTGTGTAAACATATTATTTGACCTTTTAAAGACTGTCATACCTGGTTGAACTTTTCTTGTTTGTTTGGGTCTGAAAAACACAGCATAGTGGCTCCTAGAAAGATTCACACTAGAGCCTATCCTGACCCTGATCCACCTGAGATAGTTGATAACCCTGAAAGTATCCTTAGGAAGTTTCCTAAGATTAAAATTTTCAACTGTTTTCAGATCACCCTTGAGAGCTAATTCAGTTCCTAAAAACCTCGTAGCTCTACAAGAAACACATGGTGGTGGAACCATAAAACATTTTACCTCCTTACGAGCTAAAAATTTTCCACCTGGCGACTCCACACTCTGAAACTCCCAAAAGACCAAATGACTGCACTGGTAGAAGACCTTGAACTGATTGAACAAAAACAGTGACCTCTTATTCTGATTAACAAACATGGATTTAGATATAGACCCAGATGACAAACATATGATCATGATGGAAAAGTTGATGTACATGCTTGGAAGAAGGGTGGATAGGTTTATGGCTAGTTTAAACGTTGGTGATCCAGAAAATCAAATGCCTATCCCTGAGCAAATGCAAACTCTACCCCTATAAGACATGTATGATGAACAAGATGATAGAGAAAACAATCAAGAAAAAATTCTAATCATGATGGAAAAAATGATGTATATGCTTGGGAAAAGAATGGATAGGTTGATGGCTAATATGAATATTGATGACCTGGGGCAAGCTATGCTTTCCCCTGATCAAATACAAGCCCAATCACCTCAAGGTCAAGACAGTGACCAAGTTATGTTTTATGATCAACACCTTATGGAAAATCATGAGAAAAATTACAAAGAAAGCAATAAAGAAGGTAGTCAAGGAACTTTTGATTTCCTTCCTATGTCTTGTACTATGCTGATGAGAGATATTCAGAATCAAATTGTAAATACTAATGGTGAGCAGTGCTTTGAGGAAAAAATAGAAAGACCTCAAAGTCCCCCTGCAAGCACAAGCCAAGATCCGCTAGAAGAGGCTCAAGAAAACATCTAGCCTCAAAACCAGCCTTTACAAGAGACAGAGAACTGCTGTAACTCTGTTCAAAGGGACATAGAAATATTCTCCCCGTTGACAGAAGAAGAGATAGATCAGACTATTAATAAACAGTCAGTCTCTGATATTTATTGCAAAACAAATACTCTTGCTCATTTACATAGAGATCTTTGTTATAAAGATGAAGAAAGTTCTTTTGTTGGTCATAAAAAACAGGGTAGCTCTTTTTCTGTTTATACTGAAAGAAAATTTTCTCGTTTAACAGAAGAGAAAATTGAGCAAATATTAGGCAAGCAGCTACCCTCCAAACCATCATCTCAACCAAACCATCATGAACATGGTGCCTATTCCATAGAACAAGCCAATGGCACCCAAGATAAAGAGGATAGTAAGAAAACCAATGATAATACTGAAACTAGTCCTCTTTGGAATATGAATTTCGATGGGTTGTGTGCTAAAACTAATGCAGGTGCAGGAATATGGCTTTATGATAAGCGGAATAATTATTCTGAAGCCTATTCATATAAATTGAACTTTCAATGCACAATAGACATAGTAGAGTATGAGGCACTCCTCTTAGGGCTACATTTATTGAAAAAATTAGGAGCCCAGAAGATAACAGTTCATGGAAGTGTAGAATTGGTAATTAGGAAAGTGAAAAATAAATGCATGTTTAAACATCCCAGACTTAAAGCTTATAAGGATGATACCATGGATTTATTAAATTTTTTTAAAGAATTCCAACTTATCCTTGTTCCTAAAGACCAAAACAGTTTTGCTGGAGGAGTAGCCCTTGTGGCTAGCACATGTCTAAAAACTTGGGAGAGCAAGCAATATACTATTCAATAAAAATTCAGACCTGCTGTCCCAAACAATAAAAGATACTGGAAAAACTTTGAAGGAGAAAAACAAATAACATACCATCCTACTAAGGATACACTTTCTTTTCAAGAAGAGATTTCTCCATTCAAAAATGTTAATCTTCCATTCAAAGAACCTGAACTTATATTAGAAGCAAGAATAAATTTAGAGAAAAAAGATATTTCACTGTTTGCTATTGTGCAGGTTAAGGATGATGATACTTCCAAGGAACATACTGAATACATAGCCCTCAAAGTTGAAGTCTTGGAAGAAGACAATCTACCAGACATGGAGAACCAAAAAGAAGAGAACCTTCATCGTTTCTTTGTTGATCCTATGGAAGAGTGGGTGCAATTCCCAACTGGCTCAAATTATCAAGCATGGATCCTTTGCAAGAGCCAAATGCATGAGAAACTGTCACCACTTGTGATAGTCTTGGTTTTGAAGATTAATCTTCAAAATGAACTTGGATGCCCTTGACAAGCAGCCAGAGTTTCTTCTTCTTTTTGACATTACTCAACTGGCTACATTGGCACCTTTGTATCATATGAAGATGTAAACACTTCAAGTTAGAATAGGTTAGATACGAATGTCAATAAAGCTCAGTTCTGAGCATGTAGTTAGTTGTTGTATTTTGCTTTGAAGAAAAAAAAAATTTCAAAAATTCAAAAACAATAGAAGAAAGAAAAGAGGGAAGATTGTAAAAACAAGAAAGGTATAGCCCCATACCAAAAAAGAGAAAAAAATCTGAAAGTGTGCAAACTCAAATGCCACTCCTAAAGAACACACTTCTAGTTAGTCAAACAGCCTAATCTTGACTAACTAGTTTTAAATTTTTTGTTGATAGGATAGTGAATTTGATTTTCCAAACCATTTAATCTTGGCTTATCAGTAGATAGTTTAGGATAGAAATTAAAGGTTCAAACATGCTCAAAATATGAACCTAAGTTTCCAAAGATAATGACTCAAATCTGTTTCAAATTCTAAGTCAAGAAAGATGTAAATCTGGTTCCAATTAGTTCAAAATCCGAACCAGTTGATAAAGGAAAGACAGCTCAAAACTAAGGTCAAAACAAATCTGTAAAAAAAGATGAAGGAAGAGCTTGAACTTTCAGATCTTAAGCCTTCCATTTTGATTTAAATTTCTGCAAAATAATGTCTATGTGCAGTTTTTTTCTCATGCCATAGATTAGCAACAAGTTAGACTGTTCAATCCTGACTTGTATGCTTTTAAATTTCTGTTGTAGAATTTAGCGAATAAAATCTGTTGGACAGTTTAATCCCAATAGATAGTAGATAAGGTAGAGAATCATATGGGCTCAACTGTTTAATCTGAGTCCATGGAGAAATAAGGAGTAGAAATAGATTAGTTTTCCTGTTTTCAAAAAGAATAAAATGTTGTAAAAGAGTTTGCCAATCCAAGTGCACTCTAAAGAAGAAAAAATGTTAGATCAGTAGGATTGGGTAGGTAGAAAGCTTGTAGATGAAAGTTCCATTGTTTTTTGGCTGCTAATATGTTTTCAGGGCTAAAGAAGATTATCCCATCAAAGGAAAGATAGCCCAATGGATGAGGCATTGATCAGCCTCCTAGAGAATGCAAGTCTGAAATCCTTGATGCCTTCAAGAAGGCACCATCCCCAAGTGGAGCCACTGTTAGCCAGGTATAAAATTTGTTATATCAAATGATAGCTAAATAATTTTTTAGAGCCTTCAAAGAAACAATTTTTATTGCTAAAAAATGTTACCTCTTGAATACTCTTGAAGGCCTCATGCCTCTGTCCAAATCTTCACTGCTGTTCCCATTTCAAGCTCAGAAATTCTGTTGATTTCCAAGAGAAAATACTGTTGCAAACACCATTTTCCCCTTCCTTCCACTCCCAAAACTAACCTCATTTTTTACCCCTTTATTCCCCACAAATATTCTTCATGTTCATATTTTTCCCCTTTTCCCCTCCATCGAAACCCCTTTGATAAGGTTTAAGACTCCTTCTTTGCCTTATCGAAACCCTCAAAACCCTTGAAAAGCATTGAAAACTTCATAAAAAATACATATTTTGGTGTAAAGGTTTAAGCCCCCTTGGGCTAAGTCCTTAACAATTTCCACTACACATGCCCTGGTGCTGGAATCAAGTGCTAAGCCATTTGGGTGCTTATCACATCAGAGGAAACACAACACGCAAGTCTTTTCCCTTTATTGAAATCTCTGATGCCGATTAGCCCTGTGTGTTATATTCCCTGGTCATATCGCTTTTCATATAGACCATGGTCCCGCAGACGGGCACCAAGCCATATTACAAATATACATCCCGTCCCCGAAGCATTAAAACTTTGTTTATATTAAATTTTGGGTTTTAATGATTTTTTCATTATATCAAAAGAAAGGCCAGAAGCAGTTTTCATCGCACCGCTTTTGAGAGGAAAGCGGTTTTCCCCGATCGGCAGCGATCAACGCCCCCGACTGACACGTGGCCTTGAGCGGTTTGGAGATACCGCCCTCATCGTGGATTAAAAATGGACTATGGGCCCAGGGCGATGTTGACGTGCGCCGTCTGATCTGAGGCTGGCTCATCAGATGGTGATCGCGCCCAAAATATGCTCGAGGGATAAACTCCCCCTCCCTTTGCTTCCACCCACGCGTCTTTCCAGAATTGCGCTCGTTCTCCACCATCAGATCTGAGGCCCCAGATCTGATGGCCCTCGTTCCAAGTTTCGTGACTTTTAGTGCAAAGTTTATTTCTCCCAAGGCCACGTGAAATGGGTGGTTTTCTAATGACATGTGTCGGGCGAGGACGTGTATCGCGTTCCAAAAGGAAATACCGCCTACCCGCCTTTTCCTCACGCAAAAACAATGATTTTCATCCCCGAAACCACTTTCCCTCTTTCCATGTGCGTTTTTCGCGCGCCTCCTCAGCTGTTGATCTTGTGGGCCGATCTCATCTGACTGCCCACGATCATCTCGAACCCCAAACACCATTTTTAACCATTTTGTCTCATAAAAAAGGTTTTTAACCTTATTCCATCAAATTTTCGCCATTTCTTCGTAAAGTGACTCCTTCGCTTTACTTCCTCCTGATCAATCCGGATCGTTGATCATTCCGCGATCGACGGTTATGAATTATTTTTCACCCGCTTTCTTTTTTTTAACCTCCCAAAACAGATCTCGACCTTTGGATGATGCCATCCAATGGCCATGCTCTCTCCCTACGCCCTCTGAAGTAGTAAAACCTATATAACGCAGGATTTTATAATATTTTTTGTATTGTGCAGGGTTTTCAATGGTTTTCCATTATATCAAAAGAGAAGTCGAAGGCTGAGAATGACGATTCTCCCGCCTTCGATTCATCAAAAGGAATCATTCACAGGGTTCGAACTCCACGTTTCGTGAGTGTTTCATGAGGCATTGATGCCATACGAGCCCTGCGCAGCCTGCACATGAACAAGACACATTTAAATGAATTGAAAGAGTATCAGTGTCGAAGACAGAACACAGCAGAACAGAAGATTGAAAAAAATTTGGGGATTACGGCTAAGATTGATTATCAAAAGCCTAATCCTCCAAATTAAAACAAAATTAAAAGAAAATCATAAGTGTTTATCGGACAGCAAGCCCCCACCGCCACATCTGAGGAAAATTGATTCCTCCCAGCTACCACAGTGCCACCTGTGCCTCAAAGCATTCAAATAGAGGCCGAAGTTATTGATGAAGATCAGATATTTGCCTCAGCGCATCCAGAGAGTGAATTCTGCAAATAAACTTAATGACAGAATATCAGCAGAGTTACTTCAACATAACAGAGAGCCTCAAAAGTCAAAAAGAGCTCCCACCGAGCTTAAATCTTAATGTAAATTATTTAATACAGAGGACACCTATGTAAGCTTCTTCATCAAGCCCCCTAAAAGTCGAGAAGCCATTAAGTCTGTATTAATTATCTTTGGAGATCTTTTATCAGATCCCACCTCCTCGTTCTTCTATAAATACTACTGGAGAAGATGAGAGAGGGGTTGGTTGAGTTAGTTGCTGAACTTTGAAATGTAATTGAGCTGAAAACTTCTAATTGTAAATAGTGTTCACTAGCCCTTGCAGCTCTGCTTGTGATAGATAATTTAGGCTGAGATGTGTAGATTATTGCTAAACTAAAGCATTGGACTTGAAGTTGTAACTGGTTTGGAGCATCAATACAAGATGATTTATGGGATCCTGGTCTATGTTGACGGTGATGTTTTTATCATTGTAACTTGTTATTTTGTTTCTGTTTTCACTGTGTTCATCTTCTCTTATAAAGAATAGTATGCATAGAGTTAGGACCTACTGTATATCAGTACCCTTCTCTGACTGAAAATCTTTATCTACATGTTTTCTTCCAATTTGTGTTATTTAGGAATGATTTAATTTAGTTTAAGCATAGGAATGTTGGCGTTCCCTCGTCCTATTGCTTTAGCTAATTGTTATTTCTTAAATCTTATTTTCAGTATATGTTAAGTAGAGATGAACTAAGGAAGATATGGTGTGCCCTTGTCCTAGTTTTATCCCTAAATAATGTCTGAATGTCTCCCTTGGAATGTGTTGAAAGCTGGCTAGTTTGAAAGTACTTACCAGATCTTAGGCCATTCTTTGTTATCTTTGTGTTTGTCTTGAAAGTTACCAAGTAGAGCAGAGCTAGGAGAGGATTTGTGGTGAGCCCGGTCCGCTAGTTTCTACTCCAACAATTGCCTTCAAGTTTCCCTCTGTTTTTATATGTTTTTCTATTGAAAGTGCATAAAAAACAGGCTAGTTTAGAAGTACTTACCTGATCTTAGATTACTTTTATGTATTTCTTAAGTGTATGTTGAAAGCTGGCTAGTTTAGAAGTACTTACCAGATCTTAGGCTGCTCTTTGTTCTTCATCTGTTTAATTCCCCTTCTTGTTGTATCATTTCATTCCATAAATCAAACTTTGAAGAGATCCTTAGACATAGATGACTTTCCCCATGGACCACTCTTGAACTTGATTGTTTCAATTAAACCCTATTATGACTCCATAGCCCAATGGACTAAAACCTGCAATTATCTATCTTCCTGGCCAAAGCTTGTTCTATTTGCTTGCAACTTCTCACCTTTGAAACTCTTTTCATGAAGAAATTTCCACCTCAAATAGTAATCATGCTCAACCATCCAAAAACAAACAAAACCCTTGGCCTTCATAACTAGCCTAATATCATTACCCAAGACTTCAAAGACAAATCCATCTTTTCACTTATTAGAGAGATCCCTCTCCGGATTCAGGAGGGCTAGATCCTAGAATCCCAAAGTGGTTGAAACGATGTTGTTTCTATGATCGAACTTTGCCAATCTTGTTGATTATATATCCTCAGGATTCTTCGATTTAGGAAATTTTACACCAAGACTCCCTCATCATGTAATATCCCCAAAAGGGAAGATTCAACAATGCCTGCTAGAATAACGCATTTTTCAGAAGTATGTGCACCCAAAATGAGTTTTTAGCCCTTGGATCCCTTAGATCTGGAGATTTAGTATCTAAATCCAAAAGGAGAGAAAAAAAATCAAACTAGGTGAGGTAAATAGACCTCCCACACCTAGTATGGCTGGAAAACACCCAAGAATGGGGTTGCAGCAATATGCAACAATAATGCAGGAAAATAACGCAGTTTTTGAGAGAAAAAATAGGATACCAATAAGAAGGCTCAAAATTCATATATACAGCAATAAATCAGATCCATAATGAGGCCCATACAATGAATGAAAAAATGTAGAAGACAAGCATAGAAGAAATTCCTCAAAAGAGGGGCTGCAACACATGTATTGACTGAAAAATAGCTTGACAAAATTATTTTTAAGAGTTGCAGTAGCTGTATATTACACTCCAGATCTAGACTAGATTTTTTTACAAAATATCAGATCTATTTCAGATATGTACACTAGAAGAGCTCCTTTACAAATTCCCCTTGAGGTTTTGATCAAAACATGAAACACAGAGAGTAGATCTGAGATCTAAAGTTGCAGATCTAGAGTAGTATTCAGAAATTTATGAAAATGAATACAATAGAATAAAATCAAATATAAATAGAACATGGATCAGAAATCTAATCCATGGATCACCATAGTGAAGGAAAGAACCCCAACACCAGAGATCTATCCTCCAAATGTGTGTCAAAACACCCTGCAACTTCCTTATTGCATATAATGCAGTCCTGGAAGGAAAACTGCGTTGTAGGCTCTAGCACTAGATTGGCCTGATGCCAAGATCTGAAAATTCAGCTCCAAAGGTCCAGAAATCTCTTGCCAATGGAATAGAAGACTTTCCCAGTGAAAAGAGGCCCTAGAATGGCCTAGAGCTAAACAGATATAGCCTCCACTTGCTGCAAATTAAAAGGACAACCAAACCCTCAACAGGATCTGCGTTGTAGTTGGAAGATGAGCTTGGAAAAATGCCTGATAGTGGAGGAGATCAGCAACACTCTTCCAAGAGCTACTCAATGGAAGAGGTGGGATTCCCGAACATGAACACCCTAGTGCTAAACAAAACTATCCTAAGCTAAACAACATAGAATGATATATGTCTAAACAAACAATATGTTCAGAAATATACTCAATCAACAACCTTATTTTGCTGTCCTCCTCTTCCTTTTATAGGATGAAAGTCTTTTCAAACCCTAAACAATCTCAATGATTTAGCTCCATTCACATGAGTAGCCTCTAACTAAAACTACGTTGTGCCTCTAGGAGATTCACCGTATCTATACAACGCTATTGATTTGGTCCTGGTTGACTTGGTCAAGTGCTCCAGTCTCTTTCACACCTAAGTGTGCTTATGTAAATATCCCATATTTAGCTATGTTCACATGTGGCATTGAATTATTTTTTTGATTAGTCATTTTATTGATCCTCCTTTACAATTTTATTCATGAAACAGAAAATTGAAACAAAACTGTATATTCCCATTAGCTTTGGTTAATTGGGAATATTGCAATCCTCCCCTCCAAAATGTTGGTTGTCCTCAAGCAACTCATAGGGTGAGTGCTATCTGCCCAATTTAGTGTTCCTAAATTGATGTCATAAATTGTCAACCAGGGCTAGTAAACTGTTGAAGTGAAGTGCACTATATGTGCCTAGGTATCTGCTTCCTACTTCGTTGTGTTTAGTGTTTTTTTTTAATGTTTTTGGTTTTGTGTTTTTATGCTAAGAGGAAAAGAACTGAGTGTTTAATAAAGAGAAGTTATTGGTCACACTAAAAACAGAGCAAAAACTATTCTAAACTATGTATGGCACCTAACAACAGAAAATGCAAAACTTGACAAGAAAAATAACTCATAACATGAACTTAGTCCAATTCATTCATTAGAAGTATATTGGAACAACTTGAGAAAAGGATGAGTTTAATGCAATGAATTTTTTCTAAGTAAACAACAACCTACAATATCACAGAGAAAATCTCATCCATGGTTAGAAATTTGTTGGAACACATTTGGAAAAGATTATCTGTAACATATTAAGGAACCCTACTCTAAATTAACTTATGAAACTAAAATTAATCCATTCTGCAACTCAAAATGTCACTATTAAACCTCATTCAAAGGTTAGAAATATTTTGGAATAGTTTTGGAAAGAGGCAGTTTGTAAAATTGTGAGAAATTGCGGAACAGTCAAGACTTCAAAATGACATTACCAATTCTTGTTCCTATGATAATGATGTATTAACAGAAATTAAGAACAAGATAATTTTGTAAATAATGAAGGCCTTGAAGTCTAATGGAACATAACTAGAATACAACTAACTAATAAAACTTAAAATACATTAAACAGAACTAAACTAGAATGCCATCAATCAAACTTGAAATACAGTGGACAAAATTGAACTAGATTGCAATTAACCTCTGGAGTTTTACAGCTGAACTAAAATGCAACTAATCATTGAAATACTATAGCTATATCTCATTCGGTGTTAGTGATATTTTGGAACAATTCATAAGAACAAGACTAGATGTAACATTTGATGTGAGTGAGCATAAAAACATAAAGTTCAGAAAAAACGCAACTAAGCTCTAAAATACTACAGCTATGTCTCATTCAGTGTTAGTGATATTTTGGAATAATTCATAAGAACAAGACTGGCTGTAACATTCAATTTAAGTGAGCATAAAACATAAAGTTTAGAAAACTACTTGAATTAGGAATGAAACAAGGCTAAAGTTACTTATCTAAACAATGTGCACAGAGCTTCTTGGGCAGTAGCAGCCCTCTACCACCGGATTAGCACACAAATCTCCTCAATATTTCCTCAGATCATGTATTAAAGTGGTTCTTCTTTCATTAAAGGAAAACGCTTCAAAAACAGAGTATTATGGTCTTTTGAGATCTAATAACAAAACATCAATCTAGCTAACAGTCTCTCGGTCTCTCGAGTCATTCTTATAAGAGAAATACATAACTACCCTTGAGAATAAATAGGGATAAGTGTCTTTCCCAACTAAAACCAAATTAGAACTCTTGTGGAAGCCTCGTACTTTTGCTGAAGACACCTGTAGAGTTCTTGTCCCGGTAGAAGTCTACCTCTTAGTTTTGATTTCTTCCACGTGCATAACCATTTGGAGATTTTTGCTCAGACCTCGTAGAGGGCGAGGAATGATGTAGATGAGGTCTGGAATTCAACCATATGCGTTTTTCCTTTAAGTGACACCTGTAACCTGTGTGAACATGAATATAGTTGCAGAATAGGCGACTGGCTACAGAATGGCTGCATTCTGTAGCTGAGTCTAGTCAAAAAATACTACAACAACAAAACCACAAAAATATAGAAAGTCATTCATTATATGCATTCCTAAAGTGACTTTAATTAATCCTATTGATCTTTTAAGCCTGCAACTGATAAAGGACAAAGGAAATGAAGTGAAATTTGGTGAAATAGAAGGACATCTTTGGGGCTCAACATACCCCTACTGCAAAGCTTTTTCATGTCCTCATGCAATCAATCCATGTATTCTGAAACTTCTGCTAGGACATCTAACCTCCTTTTTTTGCTTTTCCTGGTGTTCAATGGCCTCCTAGGCTTCCTTATGACCAACTTGAATCTCAAATTTATAAGTGCCCTGCTCAACTTTTTGTTTTTCTTCTTCAGCTTCTCACTAGCCTCATACAATTTTTCCATTTGCAGAGAGAGAGTTGTATTCATATCACTTTTCAGCTTAACCTGCTCCCTTAAAATTTCATTTTCATTCTTTATACGCCTATTGAGTACTTCTAATTCATATTTGTCTCTTCTTAGTACATCAATTGCAGATTCTGGTGGGCTAAGAGTTCTTCTTCTACTTTCTGAGGCTCTCCTTTCTAATGTCTCAACATAATTATAGATTTGTTGTTGTGCTGAGTCTATCTATGGAGTTTCTTCATCAAGATCCTCTTTGTACTGGTATTCAGGAGAACTATCAGTTGGTGTCTCTTCATCTTCAATGTCTATGATGCATGTTTGCTTAACTGTTGTCTTCTTCAATATGCCTCTAAGCCTATGGCTTCGTCTTAATTTAGATGGTCCCTCACCTCTCTCCTTGGCATACTTTCTTACTATCTTCTCCTATTTAAGCTGTTTCTTAATTTCAGCCAATTTCTCAGAAATAACCTCCTCACTGTCTTCTTGTATGGACTTATCAGTTTTGATTTCAACAGATTTGGAAATTTTCCCTCTCCTGCTTCTTCTTGTAAGTTTGCCTTCAGATGGAGATTCCTTGGGTTCTTCAAAGTGATTCCTCACTAGGAACTCATCCCAATTGTCTCCCACCTTTCTCAAATGATGTTCAATTAGGATTTTGACTAGGCCATGGTGATACAAAGTGGTTTCCAAGAATTGAACTCTCTTTTGAACATTAGAGGCCATTCTCTTTAGGCTATGAAGTAAGAAAAAGGGTAAATTGATTTCTTCATCTAAGAAATGAATCATAAGACGAATATGATAAACATATAGGGTACCAAAACTTCCCTCATAAGTTATAAACTTTTGCAAAATGAGCAACATATTTCGCCATTTATTCTTCAGTGCTGAGCTAGGAATGCCCTTCTTAAAAACTGAAATATCCATACCTGGTGTTTTGAGCATCTGCCTCCATGCCTCATTGTGAAATTCCTTTTTTTTGAACCATCGTTCACCTTGCCTTGGTAATTCTGTTGCTTCTGCAATGAAGGATTCTGTAATAGTGAACTTGACATATCCTATTTCAACCTCTGCTCCATTGAAGGACCGTGCAAATGTCTTAGTTACTTCCTTATGAAAACCATTGAACTTTTCCAAAAACTGTAACCACCCAACCTGCTGTAGGATTTATCTAATCTATGGGTAACCCTCTAAGTATTTGGTTCTGACTGGTTCGGACCTTACAATGAGACCCATGGCTTCTTTTTTTAACCTTGAATTTACTGCTCCGTTACTGCTCTTCTATTCACGGTAAAAATGGTTGCAGAGAGTTGTTTTCACCCCAAAGATGCCTTCTCTGTTTATGCAGTAGGAATTAGCTACGGAAATATGATATGAAGTGGTTATGGGATGAGTGAAATACGGTGAAGGTGATTCACACGAATTAATGAGTTTGAGAGCTATCATGAAAGAAAAGACTACGGAAAAAACCTCGTGAGAAATTCAAAACCATCACTGAATACTTAGGGTTAGTGACGTGACCGAATAGGTCACTTCAGTACTAACCGTTAATTTTTAATAAATGATGGATTGGTATGGCGGAATGGAAGGGATTTTGTCCAAGGTTTTTTTTATGATAGGTTTAATAGGCTTGATCAACACGAATAATAAAAATAACTTTATGAATCATACATGACTTAACTATACTATAACTTTCATAATCTGTCATCATAAGAATTTCACAACTTTACCTTAGCCTTTCCTTTAATTTTTGTGGTTTTGATATGCTTTGTCCTCCTTTGAAAATTATTGATTCTTCAGTATTCATAATCCCTTTGATTTTGCTTGTTGACATAGGTGTGCAGGGTCAATTTGCTGCTGAAAAAAATGGTTGTTGGATAGTTGCCTGCAGGGTATCTGGCTGCAGAATATATGGCTACAGAATATACCTGTAGGAGCTTTGAAACATGAAATGAAATGATTTGAAACATGGATGGAGTGTAGTATGAAATGGATCATGAAATATGGTGGAATGGATCAGGAGTGAAGTGAAATGTAATGGAATGAAATGAATCACAAATGTGAAGTGGAATGAAACATAAAAAGTGGTCTGCAACTTATGATTTCTAATACTCAATTTGCAGAAAGAGATCAAATTTATAAATATGAGATGGAAATGAGATGGACCATGAAATGGAGTGAATGAAGTATGGATGAATGGAGTGAATGAAGTGAGACATGATGGAATGAAATGGATCATAAGTGGAACATGATATATAAAATGGATCTGCACTTATGATTTTTAGCTGTTTGCAGGAAAAGAACAAATTTGAAAAGCTAAATTGTCAGAAGGATTCTGATTTTCACTTTATCTTTTCTGTATAAACATGCTAATCAGTGATTAGTTTTCATGTTTATACTTCTTTTTTTTTTTCTTCTTTTTTAATTAATTTTTTTTTTTTTTCATGCATTCGAATTCAGAAAATTCAATTAAGTTGATGAAGAAGAAGAATTCTTCTTCATTAACTTCACATCACTGTTTTCTTGGAATCTCTTGATAAATTCTTCTCTTGAAAGTGGCTTATGATACAGCTTCAATCTATGACCATTTACAAGAAAAGTGACCTTCTCTTCATCTATTGTCCTGATTTTTATTGCTCCATTTTCAAAAAATTTCATAACTTCATATGGTCCAAGCCAATGTGTTTGGAATTTACCTTGAAAATCTTTGACCTTTGAATCAAACAAGAGGGCCCAGTCACCTTCTTTGAATTTATTTTCCTTGATGTACTTATCATGCTATCTAGTCCTTTGTTGCTGGACTATACTTGTTTTCTGGACTGCATCTTGTCTAATCTCATCCAATTCATTAATCTGCTCCAATCTGTGCTTTTGTGCCTCTGTTAGATCAAGTCCTAGTTGAACTGCCATTTTAAAAGTTTGAATCTGAAACTCTATGGGAAACAAGACTTATTTTCCATAAACAAGTTCATAAGGAGTATGACCTGTTGTGTTTCTCCATGTAGTTCTATAGGCCCACAAGGCTTCAGGAAGCCTGTCTTCCCAATCTCTTCTATGTAAATGAACAGTCTTTGTTAGGATCCCTTCAATAACCTTATTAGTAGATTCCATTGGACCATTTGCTTGTGGAAGATAGGGAGTAGATTTTCTGTGTCTGATTTTGTACTTATCCACCATTTGTTCCACTAGCCTTGATGTGAATTGAGCTCCTTGATCTGTAAAAATTTCCCTTGGGACACCAAAACGAGTAAAAATATCCTCAAAAAAAAAATTAACTACAGATACTTCAGTAGCAGAAAGTAATGGCTTGGCCTCTACTCATTTGGTAACATAATCAGTGCAAACTAATATATATTTCTTTTGTCTTGATGGATGACTAATAGTTCCTACAAAATCTAAAGCCCATTTCTCAAAAGTTTCAATATGTACCTGAGGCTGCAATGGCATCTCACCTGAAGGAGAAGGCTTCCCTACCCTTTGGAAACTGTCACACCTTTTGACATACTCTTTAGCATCTTTAAAAAGGGATGGCCAATAGTATCCTAAATGAAGGACCTTATAAGCTGTCATTTTATCAGCAAAGTGTCCACCACAAGGTTCATCATGACATGCCTTGAGGATCTTAGGCATCTCATCTTCCCGAACACATCTCCTAATGATAAAATCTGGCCCTGTTTTGTATAACTCATTAGCAACCCATGAATATTTTGCATTGTCATAAATGATCTTTCTTTTGTCTCTTGCATTCATTATTGAAGGAAGTTTCCCTGAAACTAAATAATTAGCAATGTCAGCAAACCAAGGAGTTTGAGTGGAAATTGCAAAAAGATATTCATCAGGGAATTGATCTTCAACTGGAGTATTGTCTTTGATGTTTTGGAGTCTAGATAGGAAATCATCTACTGTGTTTTGTTTCCCAGGCCTATCTAGAATGGTGATGTTGAATTCTTGTAAAAGCAATAACCATCTTATGACTCTGCCATTAGTAATTGATTTGTTCATTAGATATCTAATTGTAGAGTGATCTGTGTGAACAAAAGTTTCATAGCCTGTTATATAGTGTCTAAATTTGTTTATGGCATGAACAACAGCTAAAAACTCTTTTTCAGATACAGTATAATTTAACTCTGAAGGAGTCAAATTTTTACTTGTATAGTAGATGGCATAAGGAATCAAGTATTTTTGTCCCAATACTGCTCCTAAAGCTGTATCTGAGGCATCTGTTGAAATATGAAAATGTAACTTCCAGTTAGGTCCCCTTAAAATAGGTGCTTCAGAGATTTTTGTTTTCAGGGTCTCAAAGGCTAACTGGCAATCAAGATTCCATTTGAATTCATAGTCCTTGGTAAGTAATTTGAAAAGTGGAGATGCTATCTTGGTGAAGTTTTCTATAAACCTTCGATAATATCCTGTAAATCCGAGAAAACTCCTAACATCTTTTTGACAACTTGGAATAGATAAGTTAGAGATGACTTCAAATTTTGACTCATCAAATCTAATCCCATCCCCTGAAATGTGATGCCCCAAAACAATTCCTTCAGTAAACATCATAAAACACTTCTCATGACTTAGTGAAAGATTTGCTTCTTTACATCTCTTTAAAACTTTTTCCAAATTTACTAAGGCTTCTTCAAATGTGTTTCCATAAACTGTGAAATCATTCATGTATACCTCTACACAGTCATGTATTAGATCTGAAAAGATTCCTAGTACTGCCCTTTGAAATGTTGCAGGTGCATTGCATAGTCCAAATGGCAATAATCGGTAGGCATAGGTACCCCACGAACAAGTAAATGTGGTTTTTTCTTGATCTTCAAGTGCTAATTGAATTTGGTTATAACCACTAAACCCATCTAAAAATGAGAAGTACTTTTTTCCAGCTAATGTATCTAACACCTGATCTATGAAAGGTAGGGGAAAATGATATTTAAGAGTAGCTTTGTTTAATTCCCGGTAGTCAATACATACCCTCCATTTTACATTTTTCTTTGGCACAATTACCATAGGAGAAACCCACTGACTATCTGAAATGGGATAGATAAAGTTAACATTTAACAATTTCTGCAATTCTTCTTTAACAATCTCCCTAAGATTTGGATTCATCCGTCTTTGAGGTTGTCTGATTGGTTTACAATTTTCCGCTATGTAGATGTGATGAGTGCAAGTCTTAGGGCTTATCCCTTTCATATCAGTGTACTCCCATGCATATGTAGAAGAATGTCTTTGTAATATCTTGAGTAGCTCTTCTTGTTGAGATTTCTCTAGGTTCTTGTTTATGTTTAAAGTTTTGCCTGGAAATATCTCAATTGTAGAACTGCCAAATTTATCCATGGAATAAAGAGACATCTATCTTGATGATAAAAAATCAATGTTGGATTCTTCTTGAAATTTTTCATGTTTGTATTCCGAAGAGGATTCAAAATTTTCTAAGGTATTTAGAATCTGGCTATCTTCACTAATTTCTGAAATTGTGAAGAGAGGTTGTATGTCTTCTTCATCCTCAATCCATTGAGTATCATCTAATTCTGTAATTGTCTTTGCTGGAGGATACAAGGTAAATTTCTTTGTTGAACTACCATCAGAGATGTACATATCACCAGATCTACAACTAATGAAAGCATCAGTTGTAGCTAACCAAGGTCTTCCTAATATAATAGGATGCCCTCCTAGGTTATTCTTAGGGGTTAGGATCATAAAATCCACAGGATACTCTCAAGGATCTAGGGACACTGGAATGTCTTCTATTACCCCATCAGGTTTGATCACAGATTTTTCTGCTAATTGTAATAATGTGGGTGTAAAAAGAAGATTAGGAAGCTTCAGTTTATCCATGATTTGTTTACTCATGATATTGATTGCTGCTCCTAAATCAATAAGTGTGTTTTGGATCTCAGTTCCATTGATGTGTATTTTAACAACTGGATTTCCTGGGTCTAGATACTTTGGAATGGCAATCTTACCCATCATGATATCTGCTATTTTTCCTGCCAGTTGAATTTTCTTTGTCTCTCTTATTATTTTTCCTGTTTTCTTCATGCTCAACTCCTTTATTGTCTTTGCTAAGATTGGAATTTCCTTGATAGCTTGTAATAATGGGATCTTAATACAAACATTTCTCAGCTCATCTAGGAAATCATAATCAGGCACCATAATTTGTTTTTCTACACCCCTATCAATTTGTAATCTTTATGGAAAGGGAGGTGTAGAAGTAGATGTTGATGGCTGCAGTAATATAGGAGTTGAAATTATTGGTTCTTTTTGTTTTGATTTTTCAATATTTGGGTCTTGGAAAAGTGTGTTCTCTTCAATACTTTTATTTACCCATAGAGAATATTCCTCAGAGTTGTTTTGTTCTTGTATGATTACATAAGGTTTCTTCTTTTCAAGTATTCTTCCAGACCTAAGTTGAACATCACTAAGGTCTAAAGGAGTAATCAAATAGGTTGGAAACTGTTGGCCTTCTATCATGTAGGTGTTCTGAGGATTTTTATTGTTGGGGTTTGGTATGGGTTGAGCAGGTAACTGATTTGTTTTCTGAGGAAATGGTAATGGAAGTGGTTGATTTTGATGTTGTGGATTTTGATGATTTTTTTGAGGAGGGAAATGTGGATATGGTGGATAAAATGGTGGATATTGATAGTACTGAGAGTATCTTCCATAGGGATTTTGTGTTCATTGTGCCCAAGTTTGAGATTGATTTTGAAATTGGGGCCAAGGTTGCTGCCAAGAATTCCAATTTGGTGGAGGTTGATTATACAGTTGATCATGGAATCCTTGTGTTTGAGATCCTTGCCAAGGCCTTCTAAAGACAAAATTGAGAGATTTTGTGGAATTTGTAGGGGTTTCTTCTTGAAAGACAACTTTAAGACCAGGAAGTGAAGGAAAACTCTTGGTTTCATGTTTTTCTGAACAAATTACACAAGTCTCTACAACTTTTGCATCCAAAGGGCATTCTCTCAAGGCATGCTTCTTTGTACATTTGGGACAAAATATTGCTAAGGAATCAGATTCAGCTTTTTGCTTGTTTTGTAGATTAAGGGTGTCTATTTGTTCACTAAGACTTCCTAAAATGTCATATTTTAATTCATCAAGCATATGTCCTATTTCTACCCTACTTACTGTCCTAGAAGCAGACTTACTTGCCCTTGCAAGAGCAGGGTCTCTTGGTCCTTTTACAGTTTTAGATTTCCCTCTTGAAAGGTTGATACATAATTCAACTATTTCAGGTAAAGTGAGCTGAGATATATCCCCTTTTCCCATCATGTTAAGGATATCTAACCATTTATCCCTAATTGTCTTCAACAAGAGAGCTTTCAAAGTGTCTTGGTCTAAGTTTTCCATTTTTTCCCTCTTGATGTTATAGTTAAACCTCTCCAACAAATCTTCCAGATTTTCATCCTCTTTTTGTAACATTTTAAACACTTCCTCCTTATGGTTGACTGGCATACAGTAATCAAAATACCTCTCTAAAAATGCCTGTTTCATGTCTTCCCATGTCCTAATAGAACTGTTGATCAAACTCATAAACCATTTTAATCCTGCTCCTTTCAATGTTGAAGGGAATAGTTTAAGTTTTTGAGCATCTTGTAAGTAGTGATAGGTTCTACATAGGACTTCAAATTCAAATAGAAAGGTTTCAGGATCTTCATTTTTGAGTGCATAAAAGTTTGGAAGGACAGAGGGTGAAATATTTTTCATAGTTGCATTGGTTTCTTCATCTACTATAGGAAACCCAAAAGAGCTTCCCATTTCCCTTCTACCTCTTCCTCTGCCTCCTTCTTCACCTCTACCTCCTTCTCCTCTACCTCTACCTCTACCTTCTCCATTAAAGACTCCTCCTCCCCCTTCTTCTGCCATAGTTGACTCTTCTGTGGAAGTGGAAAATTTTGTGTCTCTAGCAAGGGTCCTTGAATCTTCTTCTAAAATAGGTTCAGTGGATGAAGTGGAAGGTATTTCTGATGGAATATCTGATCTTAAGCCTTCTAGAAGTCTGTGATCAATATAGGATGGAATTTAGGTTTGAGTTGGAGGTGTGCTGCTTCTTGGTCTTGGTGGAACAAGTGGTGTTCTAGGAATCAAGCTTCTGCTTCTTATGAATCTACCCCTTGAGTCTCTTTCTCTACGCATATCATTGTTTTTGGGAGGTAAGAAACAAGGCTACCTAGTTACACTTCCTCGGCAACGGCGCCAAAATGTATGCTCAATTTAGTGTTCCTAAATTGATGTCATAAATTATCAACCAAGGCTAGTAAACTGTTGAAGTGAAGTGCACTATATGTGCCTAGGTATCTGCTTCCTACTTCGTTGTGTTTAATGTTTTTTTTTAATTTTTTTGGTTTTGTGTTTTTATGTTAAGAGGAAAAGAACTAAGTTTTTAACAAAGAGAAGTTATTGGTCACACTAAAAATAGAGCAAAAGCTATTCTAAACTATGTATAGAACCTAAGAACAGAAAATGAAAAACTTGACAAGAAAAATAACTCATAACATGAACTCAGTCCAATTCATTCATTAGAAGTATATTGGAACAACTTGAGAAAAGGATGAGTTTAATGCAATGAAGTTTTTCTAAACAACAACCTACAATATCACAGAGAAAATCTCATCCATGGTTAGAAATTTGTTGGAACACATTTGGAAAAGATTATCTGTAACATATTAAGGAACCCTACTCTAAATTAACTTATGACACTAAAATTAATCCATTCTGCAACTCGAAATGTCACTATTAAACCTCATTCAAAGGTTAGCAATCTTTTGGAATAGTTTTGGAAAGAGGCAGTTTGTAAAATTGTGAGAAATTGCGGAACAGTCAAGACTTCAAAATGGCATTACCAATTCTTGTTATTATGATGATGATGTATTAACAGAAATTAAGAACAAGAGAAGTTTGTAAATAATGAAGGCCTTGAATTCTAATGGAACAGAACTAGAATACAACTAACTAATAAAACTTAAAATACATTAAACAAAACTGAACTAGAATGCCATCAATCAAACTTGAAATACAGTGGACAGAACTGAACTAGAGTGAAATTAACCTCCGGAGTTTTACAGCTGAACTAAAATGCAACTAATCACTGAAATACTACAGCTATATCTCATTCGGTGTAAGTGATATTTTGGAACAATTCATAAAAACAATACTGGCTGTAACATTTGATGTGAGTGAGCATAAAAACATAAAGTTCAGAAAAAACGCAACTAAGCTCTAAAATACTACAGCTATGTCTCATTCAGTGTTAGTGATATTTTGGAATAATTCATAAGAACAAGACTGGCTGTAACATTCAATTTAAGTGAGCATAAAACATAAAGTTTAGAAAACTACTTGAATTAGGAATGAAACAAGGCTAAAGTTACTTATCTAAACAATGTGCACAGAGCTTCTTGGGCAGTAACAGCCCTCTACCACCGGATTAGCACACAAATCTCCTCAATATTTCCTCAGATCATGTATTAAAGTGGTTCTTCTTTCATTAAAGGAAAATGCTTCAAAAACAGAGTATTACGGTCTTTTGAGATCTAATAACAAAACATCAATCTAGCTAACAGTCTCTCGGTCTCTCGAGTCATTCTTATAAGAGAAATACATAACTACCCTTGAGAAGAAATAGGGATAAGTGTCTTTCCCAACTAAAATAAAATTAGAACTCTTGTGGAAGCCTCGTACTTTTGCTGAAGACACCTGTAGAGTTCTTGTCCCGGTAGAAGTCTACCTCTTAGTTTTGATTTCTTCCACGTGCATAACCATTTGGAGATTTTTGCTCAGACCTCGTAGAGGGTGAGGAATGATGTAGATGAGGTCTGGAATTCAACCATATGCGTTTTCCCTTTAAGTGACACATGTAACCTGTGTGACCATGAATATAGTTGCAGAATAGGCGACTGGCTACAGAATGGCTGCATTCTGTCGCTGAGTCTAGTCAAAAAATACTACAACAACAAAACCACGAAAATATAGCAAGTCATTCATTATATGCATTCCTAAAGTGACTTTAATTAATCCTATTGATCTTTTAAGCCTGCAACTGATAAAGGACAAAGGAAATGAAGTGAAATTTGGTGAAAGAGAAGGACATATTTGGGGCTCAACAAGTGCTGCAACATTTCTCCTCCTCCATTGGTGACACCACCAAAGATGAAGCTCTCCTCACAAGCTAGGTGTTCACCAATCCAAGCCTCCATAAATTGTTCCGCCAAAGTCATCATAAGATGTACATAATCCATCCCAAAAGGAGTCAAAAACTCAACAGAAACAAACATGGTTGGAGCAATTTTCTCTCTAAAACATGTAGCATGAGGTACATAGAGAGTTTCCATCCCATGTGGTACATACAAAATTCCCATCCTCCCTCCATACAATCCCATAAAAATCACAACTATATCATCCAAGTATGGAAGCATAATTACATATACACAAATATAAATTTGAGCATGAGGAGGTGGGTCATAGTCCCACATATGGTACCTGCGTAGTGCATCTCCTGCCTGAATCATATCAAGGTATGGTAAGTGGTTTCCCCACCACTTACTTGATGCACAAGTTATCTCACCATGGCTGAAAATGTGAGATATGTTTGGTGCCTTTGGGAAGCACCCATCATGAAAGAAAATCTCCCTTTGCACAACAAGGGAGTGGCCAAATTCAGAAATTTTAGTGGCCCAATGTTTGCCATGATATTTAAATGATACAACACTCCTCTTGGGAGTCATGGCCTACATAAACATGGTGAAAGAATATGTCAAATTAGAAAATTAAACTTGCATTACATGATCATATTTTTCACCAACAATGTCTCTCCTCCATATGGAATTGTGCATATGTTTTTCTCCCCTTTTAGGAGAATGAAGAAATGGCTGAAATGACTCTTGCATAGAGTCATTTGGCTGCCCCAACTCCACATAATTCTTGCATTCTATAAAATTCTGATGTAGCTCTCCTCCAAAGCCTTCCCATTCAAAGCATCTCATGATAGTGTTGTAGATCTTCATAGAATAGGTAGGGCTGAAACATAACTATTTGTAGGCCCTTTGTAGCATCCTCTCCTTGAGCTTAGAGGCTCTAGGTAAAAATATCCTATCATGATGATAGATGACTCCCTCATGGAATAGATAACCCTCTTCATGTAGCTGGTCATCAAGCATCATACAAGTGTGAAGATCTTATGAATAATCCACCAACAGTTGGGATTTCCAATATAGATCTACACTCCCCAACAATGACAGTGTTGATGATGCATCAATAGGAATGCCTGACATGTTTCTAATATCCTCTTTGACATCTCTTATGCCAAAGGTATAAGTATGAAGGATATACCTTCTCTTCTCCTCCAACAGTGCAGAATCAGAAATGAAGGTGGGTGATGATGATGAGAGAAGAAAATCTCCCTCCTTCTTGTGCTTGCCCAAGCATTCTAGTGCTATAGTTGTGTCTTCTAATGCTCCCATACCTCCTGGATCTAATTTCGGAGTATCAAGTAGTGAGAGATCTCTCACCAAAACGGAATCAAGTGGCCTCCCAGGTGGTTTTCCACTAGATAAGAGTGTCCCTTGCAAAAATCTCATGAACATGATAGAAGGGACAATGAGGTCCTTGCTTCCACTGCGCAAATCCATATTTGTTTTTTCTATGGAAGTGTTGTGTGAGGGGTAAGTATGCATGCCTTTAATCATTTTAGGTGCAACACTCTTCTTTTCCACCCATTCGATTTGCAAATCCTCCCAATCAGTGGTGACTTTCCCCAATGTAATCAACCATTGAACACCCAAAATAACATTGGTGTCTGGTATGTCAACTACAAAGAAGTGATCCATAAAAGTGTAGGATCCCATGGTGACTGAAAGTGATGGGAAATAATGCATGCATTGCATTGTTCTATCTCCTGGGACCAAAACAGAGAATCCCTCAAAAATATCAGTGGGTATTGCCCTCCTTTGCACAAGATGGGCATCAATGAAATTGTGGGTAGCCCCACTGTCATTCAATACAGAAACCATCTGATTCATGATTAAACCTTGAACTCTTAAGTTCAAGTACTTAGGTACTCCCCTCAAGGATGCAAGAGTTCCTCCAATCGGAGCAAATGCTCCATTCCCATCTCCTGATGGTGTTGGATCTCCTCCAACATTGTCAGCGTTGTGACTCCTCCTTGGCTCATTTTCATATTCTTCAAGATCTGAGAATACCTCTATATAATGTGCTTTACCAGCAGCACATCTATGTCTAGGTACCCATGGAAAGTGAATCATAACTTCCTCTTTCTTAGATCTCTCCGTACTTCATCATCAAGAGGCTTCTTGTATGAGCTCTCCTTTGAAGGAGAAACTTTCTCTTCCTTTCCTTTAGAAGGAAAAGAGGGCTTGTTCTAAAATTTTTTCTTTGATTTTGGCAAGGCATCTTGAAGGTCTCTAGCCCTCTCAATGGAATCATGCAAGGTAGTGGACTTGGTAGATTTAACCAACCCATGCAGAGGTTCATCCAAGCCATCGATGAACATGTACACCCTCCTTGCTATAGAGAGATCAGGAAATATAATAGATACTCTTAGAAACTTAGATATATAAGACTCTGTATTACCTGGCTGCTTCAACTTTGCAAGGCTCATGAAAGGTGCTTCTGGATCCTTTCTGTCAATGTAGTATTCCCAAAATAGGGAATTTATACAACAATAAGAACATATTAAGGTGTTAAAAAGTTTGAGATATTTCATATGATGTGTTAAACACACATATCATTCAATTAAAGTTACAACATAAACTTATACTCCATTTTATGATCCAAAAGTTGGGGAAAAACAACAAAATAAGCCCCAAAAACGTTATTCCCAGCGATTTGCGTAAAAAAAGAGGAAAATAATGGTGGGATACCTTATAATATGTCATATGGGACTCACACACCAAATTTTAGCAAAAAAAAATCACTCTAGCTATGTTAAACAGATCTCCCAGTCCCGATATGGCTCAAAAAGGCCCAAACCCCATGACTTAACTCAAAATAAAGCTACCGAATCATATAAAGCATGATTTTCTAAGGGTTTATGATGTAATATGATGAAATAATAGATCTATATTTTATTATATCAAAACCTGGAAGAAAATGGAGATCCGGCTCCTTTCATACATCAAAAAGATAACCCGACAAGGGTTTCATGAGAGCACAAGTACATAATAGCATATATGCAGATATAGATCTAGAAAACACAATATACTGCAGATCTAAATAAATGTAGCTGAGATGTACAAATAGCAGAATAAGAATGAAATACATAGCTTTCCGGGAGAAGTGTTGGCCCTTCCTCCAAGAAACAAGCTCACTAGCAAGGGTTCAAACCCTGTGACTGCAACTCTGGGAAAAATGACGCATTTTATTCAGAGAAATTTGTTGTAGGAGATAGAGTATGATTTGGACACATGACAATATGTCCAATATGCTTAGAAACCTCCTGTACAAATCTTGAAAAGAAAGGGAAGCTCCCTCCTCTGAAAGATAAGCTTAGAAAGTGGTGTTGGGGACTTTCCATTGCAACACCCTGCAACACAACACTATTCTCTACAGAAATAATGTTGTGGCTAAAGGAGGATGCTTGGCCTCAAGCCTAAGTGTGGAAAACTGAAGTACAATACTCCTTCTTGAGGCCTCTCAAGAAAGGAGAAGGATTCCTAAACAGGAGGTCCTTGTGCTAAACAACACTGCAGCTCTGCTAAACAACAAGAGGATGCCAAATAGTCTAAACAGAAAAAATCAATAATAATCCAAGATAACCCCAAATGGCAGCCATCCTCTTCCTTATAAATTTTTTTAGCCTCCTCACCTTGGGTCCCACCCATTAGGGTTTCCAACTCCACATGAGCAATCTCCCTCCAAAATTACGTTGTACCTTCATCAAGGCCACTCCTCCATACTGCGCTATTTGATTTGGCCAAGGTTGACCTCTTCAATCCGCCTCATCCATTTTCACACTCAAGTGCCTCTAATCCATCTCTCAAATGTCTATCTATGTTGATCCTTGTTCACACTGACTAGATATATTGCTGATATCTTCTTCTTCATGCATGCATGTTGACTTAGTCAAACTTGACTTTGTCCTCATCCATTTTCCCCTATTCACACACACAAGTGTAAAATCCAACTACTATGATGATCTCCTTTCACATTATGATGATTTTTATTCATGTTTTTATTATGCATGGGCCTCCTTACCCATTTATCCAACTACAAAGTGCAGAAATAAAAAATTTAATATTCCCCTTAGCTTCTTGCTAAAGTAGGAATATTACAGAGTTTAACATACCTAGAGTGATTATTTTTTCTAAAATTTGGTATGTGAGTCCCATATGACATATTCTAAGGGATCCCACCATTATTTTCCTATGTTATTACTCAAATATCTGGAAATAACGTTTTTGGGGATTATTTTATTGTTTTTCCCCAACTTTTGGATCATAAAATGTAGTATAAGTTGTTGTTGTAGCTTTAATTGATTGCTATGTGTTTTTAACACATCATATGAACTATCTCCAACTTTGGAACATATTAAGATGTTCTTATTGTTGTATTAATTCCCTATTTTTGGAATACTACAGTGGTATCAAAGATGCCATCTTGGCTCAGCCTGCGGATTTCAGATCCAATCCAGAAGATAAGAAGAAGAGGAGATCAGAATGATGGAGAGAATGAGATTACTCTCATCACTTTTTAGATCTAGAAAGAGCCTCTCCAAGGAGGTTAGGTAGACAGAAGAAGGAGAAAAGGAAGAACCATGCACTTCCTATTCTCATGAAGAATAAGACAAAGGGCATGGAAGATACTTGGAACATCAGATTCTAAGTGAATACCTTGTTGAGTATAAGACTCAACCTAGAGCCTTCAAGGAGACTCTAGCCTTCCCACAGTTCATTCAACTAGAGGAAGAAAGGATACCTTGCAGCACAAGAATAGTGAAAGGAAATAGGTTTCTATTGTCTAATTTTGATGGATCATCTTCAACAAGGACTTGGACAAGAAGACTTGTAGCATTCTTCCTACTACATCCAGTGGTAGAAAGAGAAGCAGTAGAGATTGCAACACTGCACATGAAGGGAAAAGAAAGAACTTGGTGGTTCATTCACATCAGTCATGCAAAAGTGTCTAATCTTGTAGATTTCACTCAGAGAGTGATCAAGAGATTTGATGGAGAACAATTAGAGAGGGAGGAGCCCTCACCATCTCTTAAGGAGAATTATATTAGCGCTGTCACAACCTTGGAGAGGCAGCCTTCAACATCAGTAGTTGAGGGAGCCAGCACAGTGGAAGAAAAAACTCTTGCAGCCATGCAAGATGTTCCCAAAGCCCAGAAAGGTATGATTTCATTTCCACTTTCTATTATTGCAGCACATCTTTCAGAATATTGCGGAAATCTGTTGTTTTTTAACCCAGGATCATCACTTACTGCTAACCTAGAGTAGCAAGGTTGCACTGCATTTTCCAAGAGAAGCAGTGAAGAAATTAGGACTCATCCTTCCTGGGATCATTCAGATGCCAGCTTCATTCAGGAAGCCATGGAGGAAGAGATGTCAAAGGGTAGACATCTTGAGATGAGAAACTATTTCTCCCCTCTAAATGACACTATCTCAATGAACATGCCACATCTCAAAGAGAGACTTATACTTGCAGCAAATCCAAGGCCTCTTGGGTTTTGGAAGGCCATGCATGAGGAGGAGGTCTCATTATGAGACCCCATTGGAGGTGCACTACAACATTTCATGGAGTGAAAAGTTCTTCATAGATTGGAGGAGCATGGTGTCCTACCATGGGAGGATACCAAGCAATGGAAAATGAGATCCATCACCCACATTGGGATGAGTGGATGGCAGTATGGAGCAAGAGGTTTCCAAAACCCTTGCATATCTATGATACAGGCCAACAAGAAGCATGGTTGCGCTGGTTGTTTTTGGGTGAGTTTGGTCACTACCTAAAAATTTCTATTTCTTTATCTCATGCCTTGAGTCTTAATGACAGGATGCATAAGGAGAAGGCATGGTTGTTGTGGCTGTTCAGAAGAGAGTTTGGACATCAGATGTCAAATCTTATGTCCATATATTTTCCTTTGTTTAAGATATATCTCATGGGCTCACATGTTTTTATGTTTGAGATGTATTTCATGTATGTACATTTTTTTGGGAGGAAGGATAACTTCCCCATGATGTATGAGGGAGCTGGTTTGTACTTTGTTGATGAGACAAATCACATGTCCATCATTGTATTATTTCTCCATGATCTGCATTTTGATAATGCAAAAAGGCAGCAAGAGTCTTTGTTGCTATGACTATTATTGAGAGAGTATGGGATGAAATTTTTCCATACTCATCATGATGTTTTAGGAGGAGAGTATGGCACATTGTCTTGATCATTTACAGCTGATATATATTGTTGTTTACTACCACATAGTATATGAGCACTCATGCAAAACTAGTACTTTGTTGAAGGCCAACTTGCCACGTTATATTCTCAAGCAGCAGTTGGGAAAATTGTGTTGTATCCACTTAAAAAACTGTTAGTATCATGTAACCTTCAACATTTTTCTGATTTGGATGCTAAATGATGATGATGTGCCATTCATTTTGCATGGGATGATTTGGGCCAGTTTGATCCATGATATGGGAGAGAGGATCTTTGGAGATCTATTTCCCTTATTTCCACTTGAGGGAAATCTGATTGCAACCACAAATCAACATGTTCTATACACTTGCTATGAGTGGAGAGAAATACAGCATGGGGCGGGCCATTTTTTCTACCATGTTCAGTTATTCATCCCACCCACATTGCAGGAGCTAGGGGTGGAGGAGATCTTTCAAGAGTTTCCATGTTGGAGGGTGACTCATCTTGTATGGATGATAGCTTGGGGGTGGAGGTTTTACATGGGAATGATAGTTCCCAAACACATTCTAGACTCCATGCCTTGGGAGGGAGCCTTTCAGTTCTATCCTTGCAGTTGCTTGAGGACAAGCAACATTTGGGAGGGGAGGACTATAATATTCCTACTTTAGCAAGTAGCTAAGGGGTAAGGAGGCCCATGCATAATAAAAATATGAATAAAACTCATCATAATGTGAAAGGAGATCATCACAATAGCTGGATTTTACACTTGTGTGTGTGAACAGGGGCAAATGGATGAGGACAAAGACAAGTTTGACTAAGTCAACATGCATGCATGAAGAAGAATATATCAACAATATATCTAGTCAGTGTGAACAAGGATCAGCATAGATAGACATTTGAGAGCTGGATTGGACACACTTGAGTGTGAAAATGGATGAGGCAAATTAAAGAGGTCAACCTTGACCAAATCAAACAGCGTAGTATGGAGGAATGGCCTTGATGAAGGTACAACGTAATTTTGGAGGGAGATTGCTCATGTGGAGTTGGAAACCCTAATGGGTGGGACCCAAGGTAAGGAGGCTCAAAAATTTTATAAGGAAGAGGATGGCTGCCATTTGGGGTTAGCTTGGATTATTATTGATTTTTTCTGTTTAGACTATTTGGCATCCTCTTGCTATTTAGCATAGCTGTAGTGTTGTTTAGCATAAGGATCTTCTGTTTAGGAATCCTTCTCCTTTCTTGAGAGGCCTCAAGAAGGAGTATTGTACTTCAGTTTTCCACACTCAGGCTTGAGGCCAAGCATCCTCCTTCAGCCACAACATTATTTCTACAGATAATAGTGTTGTGTTGCAGGGTGTTGCAGTGGAAAGTCCCCAACACCACTTTCTAAGCTTATCTTTTAGAGGAGGGAGCTTCCCTTTCTTTGCAAGATCTATACAGGGGGTTTCTGAGCATATTGGACATCTTGGCATGTGGCCAAATTATACTCCATCTCCTAAAGCACAATTCTCTGAAGAAACTACGTCATTTTCCCAGAGTTGCAGTAGCAGGGTTTGAACCCTTGCTTGTCAGCTTGTTCCTTGGAGGAAGGGCCAACCCTTCTCCCGGAAAGCTCTGTATTTCATTATTCTTCTTTTATTTGTACATATCAGCTACATTTATTCAGAGCTACATTATACTGCATTTTCCAGATCTAGATTTGCATATTTTCTATTATGTACTTGTGCTCTCATGAAACCCTTGCAGGGTTATCTTTTTTATGTATGAAAGGAGCGAGATCTCCATTTTCTTCCATGTTTTTATATAATAAAATCCATATCTATTATTGCATCATATTACATCAGAAACCCTCAGAAAATCACGCTGTATATGCTTCAGTAGCTTTCTGTTGAGTTAAGTCATGGGGTTTGGGCCCTTTTGAGCCATATCGGGACCGGGAGATATGTTTAACATAGCTAGAGTGATTTTTTTTTGATAAAATTTGGTATGTGAGTCCCATATGACATATTATAAGGGATACCACCACTATTTTCCTATGTTATTAAGAAAATAGCTAGGAATAACATTTTTGGGGCTTATTTTGTTGTTTTTCCCCAACTTCTGGATCATAAAATGGAGTATAAGTTGCTGCTGTAACTTTAATTGATTTCTATGTGTTTTTAACACATCATATGAACTATCTCCAACTTTGGAACATCTTAATATGTTCTTATTGTTGTAGAAATTCCATATTTTGGGAATACAACAGTCAAACCTTTCCACCAGCCTTCTAGTGAACTCAGAATAGGAAGTGACATTGTCATGAACCACTATAGACAACCCATGGAACCACCAGTTGTGTGCTTCACCTTCAAAGTACAGCGCTGCAATCTTGATATCTTCCATCTTAGGGACTTTGTTCAACTGAAAGTAGATATCTAGTATTTCTACCCATGCTTTGGCAGAACTAGTGGATGACCCATCAAACTTGGGTAAAACGAATCTTCCCATAAAGTGATGTCGATCATGATTTTGAGTGAATCCACCATCTCTATGTTGATGCCTTGGTATTCTCTTGTCCTTGAGGTGACAAAACTCTTGAAAACTCAAGTGGTCCTTGAATCTCTGATTCCGAGACTCATATTCTTCAAATTAGTCTTCAAGGGATGCTTGCTCATGAGGCCCTTCATTTTCCACATCCAAAAAGGTAGGCATGGTAGAGCGTTGTGGAGCTTGTGGTTGGTTCACTGGTTGATCATTCCAGTGGTGAGACATGCCAGAGCTTTCTCCAGGATGAAACCTCCTAGGAGATTCCTTGATCCTGTCCAATTTCATCTCTTTGATCTCTCTAGCAAGATCTTGCATGGCTTTTAGAAGGGTTTTTTCAAACTCCTTCCCATATTCATCACTTATTCAGGGGCTTTTCCCCTGTCTTTATCATTATTGGTGTAATCAAATTTCTTCTGTCTTCTTCTTAGGTACCTCTTATCTTTGTCAGTGAGAGGCTCATCTTCCTTTGAAGACATATTGGCTCTTCAAGAAAGAAAATCACAGGCTATGCCAAGATGATTGCTCCGATACCACTGTAATATCCCCAAAAGAGAAGATTCAACAATACCTTATGGAATAATGCATTTTTTAGAAGTATGTGAACTGAAATGGTTTTTCAGCCCTTGGATCCCTTATATCTGGAGATCTAGTATCTAAATCCAAAGGGAGAGCAAAAAAAAATCAAAATAGGTGAGGTAAACAGACCTCCCACACCTAGTATGGCTGGAAAACACCCAAGAATGGGGCTACAACAATATGCAACAATACTGCAGGAAAATAATGCATTTTTTGATAGAAACAACAGGAGACCAATAAGAAGGCTCAACATTCATATATAAAACAATAAATCAAATCCATAATGAGGCCCATACAATGTATGACAGAATGTAGAAGACAAGCATAGAAGAAATTCCTCAAAAGAGGGGCTGCAACACATGTATTGACTGAAAAATAGCTTAACAACATTATGTTTAAGAGCTGCAGTAGATGTATATTAAAATCCAGTTCTAGAGCAGATATGTGTACAAAAGATCAGATCTATTTCATATTTGTACACTAGAATAGCTCCTTTACAAATTCCCCTTGGGGTTTTGATCAAAACACGAAACACAGAGAGTAGATCTAAGATCTAAAGTTGAAAATCTGTAGTAGTAATCAGAATTTTCCGAAGATGAATGCAATAGAGGCAGATCAGATCTAAATAGAACATGGATCAGAAGTCTAATCCATGGATCACCATAGTGAAGGGAAGAACCCCAACACCAAATATCTCTCCTCCAAATGTGTGTCAAAACACCCTGCAACTTCCTTCTTGCAAATAACGCAGTCTTGGAAGGAAAATTGCACTGTAGGCTCTAGCACTAGATTGCCCTGATGCCAAGATCTGAAAATGGAGCTCCAAAGGTACAAAACTCTATTGCCAATGGAATAGAAGACTTTCCTAGTGAAAAGAGGCCCTAGAATGGTCTAGATCTGAAAATATCTAGCCTCCACTTGCTGCAGCTTACAAGGACAACCAAACCCTCAATAGGATTTGTGTTGTAGTCGGAATATGAGCTTGGCCAAATGCCTGATAGTGGAGGAGATCAACAAGACTCTTCTAAGAGCTACTCAATGGAAGAGGTGGGATTCCCGAACAGGAACACCCTAGTGCTAAACAACACTATGCTCAGCTAAACAACAAAGAATGATATATCTCTAAACAGAGAATATATTCAGAAATATACTCAATCAACAACCTTCTTCTACTATCCTCCTCTTCCTTTTATAGGATGAAAGTCTTGTCAAACCCTAAACCATCTCAATGATTTAGCTCCATTCACATGATTCGGATCCAACTAAAACTGTGTTGTGCCTCTAGGAGATTCACTATATCTAGAGAATGTTGTTGATTTGGTCCTGGTTGACTTGGTCAAGTGCTCCAGTCTCTTTCACACCTAAGTGTGCTTATGTAAATAGCTCGGATTTAGATATGTTCACATGTGGCATTGATTTATTTTTCTGATTAGGAGTTTTATTGATCCTCCTTTACAATTTTATTCATGAAACATAAAATTGAAACAAAATTGTATATTCCCATTAGCTTGGGCTAATTGGGAATATTACACATCAGATGGCTTTTCAAATTCCATTATTAGTAAAAAAAAGACGAGTTTTTCGTACTGTAATTGATGAGGGGGCATCCATGTGCATAATGTCGTTAAATTGTTGGAAAACTCTTGGTTCTCTGACACTCAACCAATCTCCGACAATCCTTAAAGCTTTTGATGGAAGAGGATTCCATCCATTTGGAATACTCCTGGATCTACCTATAGAAGTAGAAGGAAAAACTGTCAATCTAGATGTGGAAGTAGTTGATACCCCTCTCAATTACAACCTTATTTTGGGTCGAAGTTGGTCTTATGGCATGAATTATGTTGTTTCATCCGTCTTTCGGTTAATCATGTTTCCTCATAAAGGAAATATTTTGAAAATCGATCAGCTATCATATTATTCGTCTGACCTAGCTTCTACAGACAGTATCCAACATGTTGGAAAATTGACTATCCCATATGAATATATTGGGGTAGGTTTAGTAAAGGACTCCAATTTGATGGGAACTTTGTCTATGCCTCCACCCAACGTACCACATACTATTGAGAACATCAATATGATTTCATCAAGCACTATTCCATTCGATGACACTTGGATGGTGCCTTTAGAATCAGAAATGGATTCTTTCAATGGAGAGATGCCTTTGAGTCCTTTTGAGATGGCATATCAAGCAGTACAGTCATTTTCTAACACATTTTCAACTAGTTCCGATCCAATGAATGTGATCAACGAATAATATTATTCACTATCACATCCATTTCTGATCCTTGTCAACAAGTGTTTCATACTGATAAAAGTATTTGAGAATTTTTATCTATGGATGAATTACCCTGGGATGATCTACATCACAGATCTTCATTTTTACCTTAACTTGATAGGTTTGAAAATGATTTTTGTCTATTTTTATGATTGATTATGTCAAGGAACCACAAAATCCCATATCGATTACAAATTTGGATTCTGAGATTAATTTGGGAAACATTTCTACAACTGTTCCTATTGATATATCTGTCAAACCTAGAATTATTGAAAACATTCATATAGGTGCTTCTTGTACGATGGATGAAATTAATACATATAAATCCCTGTTTCAAGAATTCCGAGACATATTTTCGTGGTCCTATGAAGAGTAGGAATCGATCCAAATATTTTCGTTCATGAAATAAAGACATACCCAGATGCCAAGCCTATTAGACAAAGATTACGTTCAATACATCCGCGAAAAGTTGCTGCTATTAAAGCTAAAGTTGAAAAACTACTACGATCAGGATTTATTTATCCAATTCCACTAACAGATTGGGTATCTAATACAGTTCCCGTTACTAAGAAACAAGGGACTATACGAGTATGTGTCGATTATAGGGATATTAATAAAGCATGTCCAAAAGACAATTATCCTACCCCCTGTATCGACCAAATCATTGATGATTGTGCCAGAAATGAAATGTTTTCATTTATGGATGGATTTTCCGGATATAATCAAATCAACATACTCCCTGCTAATCAACCAAAAACAACGTTTATATGTCCTTGGGGAACATTTGCTTATTGCAAACTACCTTTCGGATTAAAAAATGTTGGTGCAACTTTTCAAAGGGCAATGTCTTATGCTTTTCATGACATCAAACATATTGTATAGCCTTATCTGGATGATTTACCTACTCACTTATTCCATAGGGATGATCATCCTACTCACTTACAAGCAATTTTTATGAGATGTAGGCATTATGCGATTCGTTTGAATCTGGACAAATGTTGTTTTTTGTGTGCAATCAGGACGATTAGTGGGATTAATTGTTTCGAAGGCCGGCATTCATGTCAACTCCTCAAAGGTTGAGGCTATCATAAATTTACCTCCTCCTTCCACACTTCGCCAACTCCAAAGTTTGCAAGGGAAAGAAAACTTTCTACGTAGATTTATCCCAAACTATGCTGAGTTAACAAAAGGTTTTACCCAGTTGTTGAAGCAAAATGTTCCCTTTATTTGGGATGAAATTGCTAATCGATATTTTGATGCTCTAAAAAACGTGTTAACCCATGCACCGTTATTGCATCCACCCAATTACAACCAGGACTACTTTTTATACTTAGTGGCCTCTGATTCCACCATTAGAATGGTTCTAGTTTAACAAGATGAATCTCACAATAAACATGTGATTTACTATCTAAGATGAAAACTAAATCCGACCGAAATTAAATATTCACATGTGGAAAAATTGGCCTTGGCAGTAGTTCAAGTTGTCCAAAGATTTCGTCATTACATATTGTTATGAAAAGCAACTATGATATCTAATTGCAACCCAATGATGTACATTTTGAAAAAACAATTACTCAGGGGGAAATAATCTATATGGATTGTTATCCTACAACAATTTGATTTGTAATTCGAAAAATCTAAATCAAAGAAATCATTGGTGTTTGCAGAACTTACGTGCGACTTTCCCAATACTAAAATGGAAACAGTGGTAGAGCATACCATTACAGATGAATCTCTGTTTCTTATCAGTACATTAGATCCATGGTATGGAGATATCATCATTTATCTTCAAACCCAAACCTTTTACCCTGAGCTTTCACGGTCAAATCGACGGAGAATTCGTTATCAATCTCAGCAATACAATATTGTTGGAGACACTTTATCATCATGGTGAAGATTCTGTTTTTCGACGTTGTATAACTCATGAAGAAGATGAAAGGGTTTTGAATGACTGCCACTCTAGAGCGTGGTGGTCATATGTCTAGGTTTTCCACAACCCAAAAGATAATGCGTGTTGGCTATTTTTTTCCGTCATTGTTCAAAGATTGTATTATTGCGGTTCGAAAATGCCACAACTGCCAAATGTTTGATCAAAATATGTGTGCGCCTCTAGCTCCTCTTCACCCAATAATTGTTGTCGGTCCTTTTGAAAAATGGGGCATTTATTTCATTACATGTAACCCTCACTCGCTCGGGGGACATGGGTATATTATTCTCGATATCGATTACTTTACCAAATGGGCTGAGGCGATGCCTACATTTGCGGCAGATGGAAAAACTGTAGATAAGTTCATATTAAATCATGTGATTTCTCATTTCGGTGTACCCCAAGTTATTATCACTGACCAGGGGAATCATTTTCAAAATATAATGATGACCGAACTTTCCGATCAACTTGGCCTGCACCATGATAATTCCACTCCATATTACCCACAGGCTAATGGTCAGGTTGAAGTTGTTAATAAAGTTTTAACCACCATGATTAAATGGATTATCGGAACTCACAAATCTAATTGGCATACCATTATTTTTTCGGCACTATGGGCATGCCAAACCTCAGCAAAAACTACTACAGGGTTCACTCCTTTTCAACTGGTTTATGGTTTAGAAGTTGTGTTACCCATTGAATGCGAAATACCATCATTCAGATTAGCCATAGAGTTACTACTAGCTACCTTTGAAGAGGAAAAACACTTTTTGTACTTAGCACAATTAGATGAGACTCGGCACACCACCACATTAGCCGCCGAAGCTCATAAGAAACGTGTGAAAGCTCAGTATGATCGAAGTGTTACACCTCGTGTTTTTTCAGAAGGTGACCTAGTCTTAGTATATGATCAAGCTAACGATAAGAGAGGAGATGGGAAATTTGAACCAATGTGGCATGGTCCTTACATTGTCAAGCGATTAATTGCCAAAGGGGCCTATGAATTGACTAATTATGATGGGGTCTCTTTAGATAAGCCCAGAAATTGTCTTTATCTGAAGAGATATTATGCTTGATTCTCGTGTGAAGATCTCACTTGTATACTAGCTATTTTTGTAGATAGTGTGCCTTTTATTAGATAAGTGAGCCTAGTTTAAGTTTTTTTTTACTATCACTGCTTATCTTGATTACTCTTGATATTGTAGATGTTGACATCCCTTCAAATGTACATTGGTTTTGTTGATGGTGTCTGTTGTAGTACATGGAATATTTCTTTCACAAATTGTTTTATCTATTCACCCACTAATGAGTTAGTTTCTATGCATGGGGTAAGACTTGGTTAAACAATGAACAATATTGCAGAATATAGAGTAGTCATTGAGTTTTTATCTGATGCCATTTCATTTGGTACTCATTGTATTACATTTAAATAGAGTATACGCAATTAAAAATCCAGTGTTATTGATGTTAGTTTTGAAGGTTCGTCTCTTGGAAAGAAAGTTTGATTACATCGAATATCAACACATTTCAAGAAATTTAAATACATTGGCTGATGCATTAGCTAATCATGTTTTAAATAGATATTTCCAATGTTAAAACAGTAAACCAAAAAAACATTCGATAGATGTTGAACAAGATACTCAGGGAAAGTAGTAATATCATAGATAGGTTTGTTTTCAAAAAATATTACATCGTCTATGATCATAGGTTTAAAAACCTTATGATATGATAGATAATGATACAAAAAAAACAAAATATGTCAATCCATGATGATCATCCACTATCTGTGATGATGATCATGGTAGTATACTATGGCACGCTCCACCTTGCACGGGAAACTCCTAAACTGTCCTGGTACACCTGTAACATGTCTCTAAAGCTGGAGAGGAATGTCATCTATCCTTGTCTTGGGAATATCTATGGTTAACCTCTCTAGGTTGTGTTCCATATCAGTTAGGATCTCTACTACCTGATCTTGTGGTGGTACTATAGGCTCTTCTTGCCGCCTTTCAAAGCAACGGAGTGTAGCTGGTCGTCGTGGACCAACATTTGTATTTAAATTTTGTTATCTATATTGGACAATAAAAAACAAATAAAAATTATGTTTATAACACATCACAATGATTCACTTACCTGATTCGTCCCACTGTGTCCCTAGAGGCAAGGACATCTCAGGATCACCTCTGAAATCTATACCTGCATAGGGGAAGTCTTCAATCATGAAGACTTGGTTTTGCAACCACATAAAGCACGTCGGAGTGAACCGAACCACTGAACTGTCGTTGCCACCATGGCGGGCCATTAATGCAATCCAACATACCATCTGAGGTTCTCTAGGCTCCCCATGATATACTTGAATAAGCTAAGGGGTGAGAAGTGGGATTCTCTCCAAGGCAAAAGAAATTAGAATGGCGCCATACCCAATGTTTTTTAACTTTGCATTCTTTGCTATGGTTAGTTGGCCTTTCATGTTGGCTAATACCCCTTCGCACCAGTTGAAAATGGTGCCTCTGAAACACTCTACTGCGGTCTACATTTGAGATTTAGTGGCCACATGTGGAGCCGCACTTCCACACAGCCTGGTTACCGTGAATGAAATTACTTTGAGATCTAGTTGCAAGATCATATTTATGTCTATGCGATTATCCTTTGGATCTATTGCATCACTGCAAAACTCTTGTTTGTAACTAGCAATGGGTAGGCCACCCTATCTAACTCCAAAAAAGGATATCTTTTCTCCTCTTTTGGACAATCCAATGAGAAAATAAATACATTCGAGCTCGATTTCGAGCCGATGATCACCAATGATAAAGCACTGATCTTGAACATCCCATTTTTTCACTAACCATTTCATCAACTCTACCTGTGCTCTCATACCTTGAATCGCCCAGAACTTATATAAACCTGAATTTTTTAACACTCGCATTGTTTGAAGATTATTCATGGCTTCATTGTCTTAAAATTGTCTTCATGCTCACATTCTCTCGACTCTAGCATGGTGAAATAGCCTACAAATGAACATATTTAAAAGTTAGAAACTATTTGAGTGGGAAAATTTAACCATTTTTGAGAGAATTTATTAATTTTAAATCGGTCACGAAACCCCCACAGTTTTTGTATGGAGACAATGCGAACGTCCACACAGGCTCCACACAAAAACCGTAGTAGCCCGATAATTTTCCTTTTAGAAAATTATCGGGCTCCGCAGGTAGCGCGCGCATGACCTGCTGATCTGAAATTGTGAGAACAAAGTATTTCTCATACAGAGATTGACTGTAGGGGCATTCACTGGGTATTTCACCTTTCAAAGAAAGGATGAATCTGGAGGCTATCTGGCCCTTCTACAGACTCTGCCTAAAGAAATAAAAAGTAATCACTAAGATCCGATCAATGAAAGTATTTGTTTTAACTAAAAAGTATTCATTGATCCAACTTTAATGTGTGAATAGGAAATTATACATATTCTGCAAATGAAGTGTAGTGTTTTGAAGATGAACTAATAAGTTTTGTTCACTGTTTAAACCTGCTTGGGAAAAGTTTGCTTATAAAAATTTACTGTTTAAAGGAGCAGAATCTGAAAATATGCAGCAAAATTATACAATATGACAGCAAATAATTGTTTAAGCGGTTCACCCCTCTCTTGGGCTACCTCCACTGGGTCCAAAAGCCTCTAGTTAGGCTTTTCCCTTTTTGATTAAATGCTCAAAATGTGAATACAACTGTATAGAATCCTCAAATGGAAAAATACACTGCAAAAATAGATTCAGAAGGCTCAAATCAGTATAAAATGACTAAACAACCACCTCCATTGGATAAAGGTAGTCCAAAACAACTCTTCTTCCCTTAGGCCCTTGTGGCTCCACGACCAAAAACGCTGGTAAATTCTCTGTTAGAGTGCCCTGATGGCTCTGCAAACACTCTCAACAGCTTCAGAATGCTTTCTACACTCAAAATAAGAAAAAAATTCGTATCAAAAGTCTTCTCCTAGCCAAAGTTATGGCTCTTTTACTCCAACTGCCAGTTTGGCCTAGAGAAACTCCACTAAATGTGGAGAACTGGAGTTAACTCCAGTTAAAAATGGCAACCACCTCAAATCTGTCGGGCGCGCTCTAAATTCGGCGGACGATTAACTGAAATATTAAATGTGACTGTTTTAAAACTCCGTGTTCATATGAACGATCACATAACAAACGGTGGCATTTATTATAAACATAACCGTTTGTTTTAATTCCGCTCCGCTCCAATGCAACCAGCACGTGCTTAACACGTAAACCAAAGCACGTATATTCAAACCTTTTAAAACATACGTTGAACTTTGAAATGTGACTCCACCACATTTGAATAGCCCACGTGGCTTTGACCCTTTAACTTTTGTTACGTGGGTGGTTAATAATACATGCCCACGTGACTTTTAAATATGTCTCCAACACTTTAGACTATGTGGGTTTTATCACTTTTTTTTGTATTTCAAATTTTGTTTTAATATATATGGGTTTAATATTTAGTTTTTTAATAAGGTTTAATTAATTTTTTTTTTTAATAATTAATTAAAATATATAATTAATAATATAATATATGATTTAATAAAAAAAACCATATAAAATATTAAAACTATATAATTTAATTAATTTATTAAACCTTAATAAAAAATAAAATTATCCCAACACATATATTAAAAAAATCTCTTTCAAAATTGAAAGTTATTGGGCAAATTCAAATTGCAATATCTCCTCCATACGGCAACGGATTTGAGTGCCGTTTGCGGCGTTGGGATCGTATTGACGAGCTCTTTCCTGTCGATCTGGTTTAGAACAATTCTAAGCAACTTAATTTTTGAGAATTTTTCTACAAGGGACTTTGATCTCCTGATCACACCTCCCAAATGGGAAGCTTTTGGACCCTCAAAAGCTTTCTGATTACTGAAATTGGTGATGTGGAGACTGATTCTCCACTCTTCCACCCTTGAACAACTGAAATCTACCCGATTTCATCAACTGAAGCTTTTGAGAAAATGATAATCTGTCTCTGGAATCAACTGATTGACCATTGCTAAGATTGACGGAGTCATGATGCAAATGATTAAAATTTGCAGAAAAGCAATTGTAATCTGCAGAAAACAAAAATTTTCTACACTGATCAAACTTCCAGAAAGACTTAAAATAACTTTCACCTTGCAAACTGTTCCCATGGCAAATTCTACCATTCTGAAACCAACTTTGCCCCATGCTGAATGTTGTGTCCTTCTTGCTTGCACTGCTTTGTTTTGACACTTCATTCACTGCATTGGCTGACCCAAAAGGTAATTCGTGCAACATAACATCATCTTTTTTCAAAGACAAACTGTTATCAAACTGAGACAAATCATTAGCAACATCATAAAAAGGCAAATGCTGAAAATCTGGTCGTTTCAACATCAACAAAGTTAGACTTTGACTTGCATTAACCAGTATTTTCAATTGACTTGCATGGAGTAATGAAGATTCCAGCTTCTTCTTGTGAGCTCTCACAATGTACTCTTTACCATCTTTGAACAAGTGATACTTGTTTTCATGGCGATAGAAGATGGCCTTCCTGTCAAATAAATAAGGACTTCCCAAAACAATACCTGAGATATCAAGCGGCACCACATCAAGTTCTACTGTGTCAATAAAATGTGCAGTTATTGCAAAGCACAATATGCACTTTCTTGAGACTTGCAAATTTGCATCCTTGCATATCCATCCAAGTGGATAAGGCTTTGGATGTGGAATGGTCTCAAGTTTAAGCTGCTTGACCAAGTCTTCAGATATGAGATTCGCTTGTGACCCACTGTCAAATAGTGTGTCAATTTTGGTATGTTTTGAAATTACCCTCACATGGAAAAGCTCTATCCTCCTCTTTTCATCATGAGTATCTTTGTGACAATTCAAAGAGCTAGAACTGGGAATTGTGTCTTGCACCACTTCTTTCCCTTAATGTTCTTTAAAACCATGCCTATGCTTTTTGTCTCATCTCCTGAGTCTGACCCTAAGTCTTGCTCAACTGTTGCTACAATTTTCTCCTTTTCTTTGGTCTTGTTTTTGTTCTTGAATTTTTCTGGTTTCAGTTCAGGATGAAGCTTCCAACAATGATCTTCATCATGACTTGTCTTCGAACAGTTCTTGCAAAAGAACTTTCCTTTTTCCTTTCTTGAATTTGCAATTCTCTTCTTTCCTTTGTTTTTGAAATTACTATCCTCATCAAAAGCATCAAAAGCATTATTTCCTCTAGCTTCTAAATGTGTAGCCTAGACACAGACTTCATCTAAGCTGGTAGGATTGAACATTAGGATAGTATGTTGCAGATAATTGTGCAAACCTCCTATGTATTTCAACAAGGTGTCTTGACTTTGTAAGTCTACTCCAAGTAGAAGTGCTCTCCTTCTAAACTCTTGGGTATAATCTTGCACATTTTGACCCTTAAGTTGCCTAAAATTTTGCCAATTCATGATTTCTTTCTGAATATGAGCAAGAGGATAAAATTGTTTCTTAATAGCTGTAATAAACTCATTCCAAGTTAGAGTTATCTTACCATGCTTTTTGATTTCCTCCTTGGTCTTGGCTTCCCACCAAACCAAAGCTGCTCCATCCATTCTCAAAGAGGCTAATTGGATTTTTGTTTCATCATCATGCAAATTCTGAATTCTTAGATAGACTTCCAGCTGTCTAATCCAGTTATCCAATTTTTCTACATTCACATCACCATTAAACATCGACAACTCAAACTTCACATCAATCTTTAACAAAGGATTTTTAAGAGATGTTTTTGTTTTATGTGACTGATTAACAGAAGTAGAAGAGGATGATGTGGAGGAAGAGGATGACGATGGAGATGAAGGATCACCATTTCCTCCATTCCCTTTCTTAGACTCATCCTTGTCTTTCTTTCCTCCTGAAGAATATCCTTCTTCTCTTTGGTTTCTAGACCCTTCTCCAGCAATCCTATCATTTCTCTCCTGGTATAGGATCCTAACCATCTCAGTCAAGTCCAAGAAAGCTTTTCTAAAGACTCTTTCTTCTTCCTTGGGATCCATTTCCTCATGTACTTCTCCTTCTCTGGAAGACATGTTTGTGGCTGATTCTAAGGCTATTGAGGATGAAATGGAAGGTGGATGTAATGGAACTCTAACCCTCCTTGGTTGAGGATTAACTTGTTCTCTAACCAATTGACCTTCCCCTCTTTGCAATTTCAGCCTAGTAAGCACCAAATTTTGAAAAATAATACAATTTACTTGCATAAATTTTACAAAATTTTAAGCAAAACCTTGAGGTCTGATACCAACCTGATCTAAAATTGTGAGAACAAAGTATTTCTCATACAGAGTTTGACTATAGGGGCATTTACCGGATATTTCACCTTTCAAAGAAAGGATGAATCTGGAGGCTACCTGGCCCTTCTACAGACTCTGCCTAAAGAAATAAAATGTAATCACTGAGATCCGATCAATGAAAGTATTTGTTTTAAGTGCAAAGTATTCATTGATCCAGCTTTAATGTGTGAATAGGCAAGTATACATATTCTGCAAATGAAGTGTAGTGTTTTGAAGATGAACTAATAAGTTTTGTTCACTGTTTAAACCTGCTTGGGAAAAGATAGCTTATAAAAATTTACTGTTTAAAAGGATTAGAATCTAAAAATATGCAGTAAAATTATACAGTATGACAACAAATAATTGTTTAAGCGGTTCACCCCTCTCTTGGGCTACCTCCGCTGGGTCCAAAAGCCTCTAATTAGGCTTTTCCCTTTTTGATTAAATGCTCAAAATGTGAATACAACTGTATAGAAGCCTCAAATGGAAAAATACACTGCAAAAATAGATTCAGAAGGCTCAAATCAGTATAAAATGACTAAAAAACCACCTCCATTGGATAAAGGTAGTCCAAAACAGCTCTTCTTCCCTTAGGCCCTGGTGGCTCCACGACCAAAAACGCTGGTAAATTCTCTGTTAGAGCACCCTGATGGCTTTGCAAACACTCTCAACAGCTTCAGAATGCTTTCTACACCCAAAATCAAAAAAAAATTCGTATCAGAAGACTTCTCCTAGCCAAAGTTATGGCTCTTTTACTCCAACTGCCAGTTTGGCCTAGAGAAACTCCACTAAATGTGGAGAACTGGAGTTAACTCCAGTTAAAAACGGCAACCACCCCAAATTTGTCGGACGCGCTCTAAATTCGGCGGACGGTTAACTGAAATATTAAATGTGACTGTTTTAAAACTCCGCGTTCATATGAACGATCACATAACAAACGATGGCATTTATTATAAACATAACCGTTTGTTTTAATTCTGCTCCGCTCCAATGCAACCAGCATGTGCTTAACACGTAAACCAAAGCACGTATATTCAAACCTTTTAAAACATATGTTGAACTTTGAAATGTGACTCCACCACATTTGAATAGCCCACGTGGCTTTGACCCTTTAACTTTTGTTACGTGGGTGGTTAATAATACATGCCCACGTGACTTTTAAATATGTCTCCAACACTTTAGACTATGTGGGTTTTATCACTTTTTTTTGTATTTCAAATTTTGTTTTAATATATATGGGTTTAATATTTAGCTTTTTAATAAGGTTTAATTAATTTTTTTTTAATAATTAATTAAAATATATAATTAATAATATAATATATGATTTAATAAAAAAAACCATATAAAATATTAAAATTATATAATTTAATTAATTTATTAAACCTTAATAAAAAATAAAATTATCCCAACACATATATTAAAAAATTTCTTTCAAAATTGAAAGTTATTGGGCAAATTCAAACTGCAATATCTCCTCCATACGGCAACGGATTTGAGTGTCGTTTGCGGTGTTGGGATCGTATTGACGAGCTCTTTCCTGTCGATCTGGTTCAGAACAATTTTGAGCAACTTCATTTCTGAGCATTTTTCTACAAGGGACTTTGATCTCCTGATCACCTGCGGACCCCCGAGAGTGCATTTTTGAACATAATTTCTCCCCAAAAAATGAATTTAAATCCAAAAAAGAGAATTTAATCGGATATAAATGAAGAGAAGAGTGTTTTGGATTACCTGTTTTTGACGAATCACGATTTGAGCGGTCAGTTCTCTTGTTATCAACTTCGAAACTTTTTTTCCAAAAGCTCTCAATTTACAGCTCTGAAGGCAAAAGGTGAAAATGACTTTGTTAAACTCCTTTTTATAGTTTTTTAATGAATAAAATATAATATTTTATTTATTTTTCACTTCAAAAGATTATTTTTCAATTTTTTTACTTATTGGAAACATGTATGTTTAATCTTTCTAGTTTTTGTGTAGAATACAGGTTTTTTTTTGTGAAAATAATTATTTTGCTGCTGAGTACACTTTTATCACTTTTTCAGGCTCTTGAAAATTAAAAAAAAGTGAAACCCTAGAGTACTCTTTTAAGCCCTTTTCTCTAAACATGAAAATATTTCTGAGTACTTGACTATTCGAACTCGTTAAAGGAAATGAACATTTGTCCATTCAGTATAAGTTTACCCCTTTTTCGGACTGAAATGGACTATTTAGGAAAAAGGTATACGTTGACTAATCATGGCCAATAGAGTTCTTACCTGCATTATTTTATTATTTTTCGGGCTTAAGAGACTAAAATTATGAAAAAGTACAACTACGGAGTTTACTTATGTTTTTCTTCTGACTCCCTAAAACTTAAAAACACCGATTTTCTCCTATACTGGACTCGTTAAAATTTAATAGTAAAGGACTTGTCGATTACAAATAGGACCGAACCACTCCTTCTTAGGGTTAAATTTTAATACTAATATGGACTCATCCGAAGGATGAGCTTACACAACAAGGAAATTTTATCCTCTTCAAGCTTGTCAAAAATAAAGAGGTACTTGCCAGTAATGGTGGGGGAAAAAGGAGAAAAGGAATTCAGTGGTCACCCTTGTTTTAAAATAAGTTTACCACTCTTTAATATGACACTTTTGTCACACTTGTACCTGGGTTAGGAAAATCCTTTGCCTAACAATTAATCAAACCACATTGAAAGTCTTCAACCAATTTCTAGGTATTAGCTTTAGGTCAATTGTTACCAAACCATCTGCAGTGTCGTTATGTGTTCAAGGGACAGTTCAAATAAACCATTCATTGAAAAAATTTGTCTCCATTTGCGTTGACCATCCCTGAGTCAGTCCTTGCAAATATTTATTCAAAACTTGATCTAAAGGTTTCGCGTCATGGGCTTTCCTGCGACGGGTCTCTTTCTATCGATGACAGCTCATCATCTAGAAAGTTGATCTAGAATCCTATTAATACCTTGGGATCTGCATGCCTTAATGGTAGGTTTCTCACCTTCGACGATAGGTTACATCATTGAAATTCGATCGAATGATTCCGTGAAGTGTTCGACTGCAAATCATTTATTCACACTTCGTGGATTGTACTAAGTACTTTGAGAGCCATTGTCATTAGTGGTGGTTTCTCTCACACTTGTTAACAGTTCACATCATTGATTGGTAATCAAGTGGTTTCTACCATCTTCGACTTTGACACAATAAATTGCATGGATAGAATCGTACTAGTTCAGGAAGTGGAAATCAAGACCATGGATCTAGTTTCCACCATCCAGACTACGAGGAGTTTTATTGTTCATGATACAATAGACTACTTATGACAGATGGTTGCGCCCATGCTGTGTTTACTTTTGATGTAATTTTAAAATCATTTATGTACCGAGTCATTTATTTAGTTTTGATCTGAGTATGGGAATCCCTACCTCAGTGATGATATACATATATATGTTTACATTGAATGTTTTTACAGGTTTTTGACTAGTGTGTCCACAATCCAATCCTTGAAATGATAAATCACTTCACTCTTCAGAACTACCTCAGAATTCGCACTTTAGGGGGAAATCTGTTACACGTTATTCTATCACCATGACATTTGACTATCCATATAGGTTCATCACTACCTATATTATGCTCCCTTAGAGGTCAAAAACCCTAATGTTCCTAAACCAAGTCTTGGAATTGGACAAAAGCTCATTAAAACCTTAAAAAGTCTAACTCCGCACTTTTCCTAGCACTTTCTTGCGGATCCGCAAATATTTGTTCTATAGCTTGTGGCACATCTCGCACATTCTGCTTATAAAACCCGTGGATCCCCGTAAATAGTCAAATAAATGAAAAAGTAAGTTCTAGAAGCCCATCTGGACGAATATTCTCCCAATTAGAAGCTGCTAGAGGCGCGATCAGTTCGAGCTTTATCCCTCCACACATGGAGCTCCATCCCTTGGTATATGGAGCTCAAATCCATTCATGAGAGGAATCCATCCCCCTCTTCATGGAACTGAAACTACCTCCATTTCCCTATAAATTGAGCTCATGTTTCAGTCTCAAGGGTAGATTGTACCTAGCTTGTATAAGGTAATTGCTGAAGAAATTCCCAAGAGAGCATGCTCTCTACACTAGTCATTATTGATATGAGAATTATCACACACACATGTCCATAAATTCATGCTATTTTAGAGAGAGGAAGGCTTGTCAATATGAAGGAGGAACGATTGTTCAAGACCCTGGGAGGAACTTGTATGACATCAAGTCATGAGGTTGTAAATTTACACTTTTCATTCAAGATAATACATATGGATCTCCTTTTCTCATTGAGTTGTTCTTGTGTCTATTTGAATAATTCAATACTTAGATTCCTTGATCACTAAGTTAGATTAGTTTTTCTTAATTATTATATGTTGTGGGTGCTTTTAATTCTTTTTTCTATCTTTGATTGCAGGTTCTACATACTAAAGAAGCCTCTTTGGAGTGACTGGATAAAAGATTGCACCGAGCATTGGATTTCAAGGTAGGGGCATGTCCTCTTTCTTTGTTTATAATAATTATGAATTGAAAATGATCTAGAGAATATGATTTACAATTGGATGTTTGTTTCTAGCTATCCGTAGGATACTACGAAGATCGCTTTTGTCTGCAAGAGGGATTTATCCACATAACAGTATCCAAAGGAAGTTGTGCGGGGAATTCACATGCTTATTCATTATGGATATTTACAGCCCCTCGCTCGGGAGAAGGGCGTCCGTGGTCTTGAAGCTCAAGAAAAGAGGAGATTTTGCAAAAATCATGAATGCATGTGATACAAAGGTCAGAATCAGTAATTATCACAAGTGTACATCAGGCGGAAATGACCGAAGGAAGGGAGAAAAGAGGTATTGAAATTATTATGATAGGATGTCCTTATTTTGATGGTGTAGCATGACAGAAGCATGAAAATTATGGATTATGATTGGTGTTGTCATCCCTTAACTCAAACATGAAACGATAATTCATTTATAGTTAATTATGCTGGTAGATAGTGCTAACATTTATTCGAGTAGTGCATTTGTCTTGGGAATGGATAAAATAGGAAATAAGGCTTATAAAATTAATTGGCTATTATTAGAAAAATACTCCCATACGACAAGCAGCACCACCGCTGCCAGAAGAAGTTTGTAGCCTCGACAAGGTTTCTATTTTAACCCGGAAATGAGCCAGAATCCTCTTATGGAAAATTAGATATTTTTGCCAATTTTATGGAGAGATCACCGTGCTGGTGAGGTGGCTAGATAGCCAAAGTGCCACTCACTGGGGTTGTAACATAGCGATCAGGTCGGCTTGTGATGAGACCTCCTGTCCTTCAAGCAGTTTGAGCTATTTAGAAGGTCACTACCCTGGTGTGTTTTCCATTGTGGGCATGTCACTTTTTAAACCCCTATGATCATGGTATGATGGCTCGTGATGAGACCCCCTATTATCTCTTAAAAATTTACATGTAAACATAGCGTTTATTTTTTAAAAGTAGGCATTTTGCTTGTTTTATGGAGAGACCATTGTGCTGGTATGGTGGCCAGATGGTCACAATGCCACTCACTAGAATTGTAACAAAGTGATCAGGTTGGCTCGTGATGAGACCTCCTGTCCTTCAAGCAGTTTAAGTTTTTGAGAAGGTCATTACCCCGGTGTGTTAGCCATTGTGGGCATCTCACCTGTTAAATCCTTATGATCATGGTAGCTTGGCTCCTGATGAGACCCCCTATTCTCTCTTAAAAATTTGCATATAAACATAATATTTTCTTGTTAGTTATACATGAATGGAGGCTCATTAACTCCTTAAGAGTTAGGGATGGTGTGAGAAGTAAAAATAATGACAATACAATTAATACTCTTTATTCCTATATCCTTATGTCAAGGGAAGATACTACTCGAGAGTGTAGAAACATATACCATCATAAGACTATAAATGAGTTTTGCAATAATATGTTTGAACAAGAGATGTCTAGCCCTTCATTACATATATAGACCATGTCAACTTTCGGAGTAGATATTTCCATCAAAGTTTCAAAGTATCATCATATTAGTAGTATCACTACTTTTCTCCTTTTCAGGTTCCAATTCCTGCTCAAAAATGACTTTTATGGCCAGGGTGTGTGATGAGGAGTGGATATTCAAAAATAGATCATAAAAAAAAAACATACTTAGAAAGAAGAAAAAAATCAGTTGTTCAATTCAATTGAATAGTAGTTGTTCAATCCGATTGAACAGCAGCCGTTCAAAGTTTGAACAGCAGAAAAAATAAACGAAACGCGGTTTTTCAATCTGACTAAACAACAACTGTTCAATTGGATTGAATAGTAGATGTTCAAAGGTTTGAACAATGCAAATAAACACACAAACACACAGTTCTTCAATCTGATTGAACAAAATTTGTTCAATTGGATTGAACAATAGTCGTTCAAAGGGTTGAACAAAAAAAATAAGCATGCAAACATACAGTTGTTCAATCTGATTGAACAACAGTTGTTCAATTGGATTGAACAACAGTCGTTCAAAAGTTTGAACAGAAAAAATAAACAACACATGGTTGTTCAATCTGATTGAACAGTAGCTATTCAATTGGATTGAATAGTATCCATTCAAAGGTTTGAAAAACTCAAATAAACACACAAACATATTGTTGTTCAATCCGATTGAACAACATCTCTTCAATCAGATCAAACATAAAAAGTAAACACACAAAATAAAGGAAAATAATACATCTTTGAGTATGAAGAATGTACAACAAATGAGAATAACTATAAATTGCAGGGGACATATATATAATATTTACAAGAGAAAGTACCCATTTTTCATGAATTTAAAGCTGCGGGGCCATCACCTCCTGAACCTAAAATTTGGATGGTGGGATCATCGCGCATCTGCTGGAAAAAAGATTCCCTTGTAAGTGGTTTGTGATAGAGGCACACTTTGTGTCCATTGAATCAGAATGTAGAACCAGATCCGTCTATGGTAGTCAAAGTGAGGGTACCATTGCTGTGTACTTATTGAATTTTGTATGGACTGAGCCACCTGTTTGTAACTTTCCTGGGAAGTCTTCGAATATGGAGTCGTAGAGAAGTGCCCAATATCATTTCTGGAATGCCTTATTTTTTATGAGGTTTTCATGCCACTTAGCTCGTTGTTGTTGGATAATTGCAGTGCGTTGTAGAGCTAGTAGCCATATTTCATCTAATTCATTTATTTTCTAGAGTATTCTAATCTAGGCCTTCGTCAAATCCAGCCCCACCTCCTAGGCTATCCTTAGAGTCTTTATTTCAAATTCGATAGGAAAAATTGGTTCTCTTCCAAATACCAGATGGTACGGAGAATATCCAGTGGTGTTTCACCATGTTGTACGGTAAGCCCACAAGGCCTCTGGTAGTCTAGTAGCCCACTCCCAACGATGTTTTGAGACTGTTTTAGTGAGAATTTCCTCAAGGAAATTGTTGGTACTTTCAACCTGCTCGTTTTCCTGCGAGTGTTAGGGAGATGTGACTCTATGGATGATATGGTGTGTAATATTCCCAAATGGGAAAAGAAGCAATATAATGCAGAATGATGGAAAAATAATGTAGATCATCATTTAAATAGTAAGAGGCAAATAAGGAGACCTTTCATTTGTTATTACAGGAGAAAAACGTGTGTAAGAAATGGCCAATAAGATGCATAATAAGAAAAGCAAGTCTCTAATGAGAAAAATCCCTCAATATGAGGTGCTGCAACCATATATAAAGACTGGAAAAACCATACAATGTTATTTTATTAGCTCTGAAACAACTTTAGATTACACATCACATCTAGAGAAAATATGTGCCTTAAAATTTATATCTATATCAGATCCATGCACTATCCAAGCTCCTCTATAGAACCCCCTTGCGGTTTTTAGCAAAACACAAAGTACAAGATGTAGATCTGAGATCTAAGACTGTAGATCTACTGAAAAACATAGATCTAGAAAGTTTGGCTGAACTGATAAGAGCAATAGAATATCCTCCTCCAATATATCTTCAAAGTGAAGGGCAGATCCCCAACACTAGAAAATCATCTCTCCAAATGGTGTGTTGAACCACCATGCAACTCCTCCTACAGAAATAACGCAGATCTAGAAGTAAAATACGCTGTAGGGATCAAAATAAGGTTGGCCTAATGCCAAGATCTGAAAATTATGCTCAATCCCTCCAATGTTGTCCTCCAAATGAAGTAGAAACCTACTCCACTGAAAAGGAGCACTGAAATGGCTTAGATCTGAAAGGTCTATTCTTCGCTTGCTATAGCTTACAAAAACAACCAAACCCTCAATAGGATCTATGCTGTAGTTGAAATAAGAAGCTTGGCCCTAAGCTAGATAGTGGAAAATGAAATACAAACTCTCCCAAGAGCTACTCAATGGAAAGAGGTGGGATTCCCGATCAGGAACACCCAATGCTAAACAACATTCAATCTCAACTAAATAGAAAGAGAAATATATATGTCCAAAAAGACCATATATTCAGAGAAATATCATATACATCAACAACCTTCTAATGCTGCCATCCCCTTCATTTTATAAGACAAGAGCTTGGAAACCCTAAACCACTTCCAATGAGATTACTTCTTTCACACAAGGCACCTCCATCTAAAATTGCGTTGTCCCTCATTGATGGCCACTCCTCCATGGCAGCGTTGTAGATTTGGTCAAGGTTGACCCAATCAAAATGTCCCAGCCCCTTTCACACCTAAGGGTGCTTGATTTAACAACCAAGATTTATATTTTTCATATTTGGCATTGATTTATTCATTATTAAGGAGCATTATGGACCTCCTTTGCTCTTTTATTATTTAAACAAAGTAATAAAAAAAAATGGATATTCCAATTAGCTCATGACTAATTGGGAATATTACAGTCCTCCCTTCCCAAATGTTGCTTGTCCTCAAGCAACTAACAAGGTGAGTGTTGCAACTCTTCTCCCTCTCCAATGGTGACACCAATATGTGATAAGCTTCCTCCATAATCTAAGTGTTCACCAATCCACCCCTCCATGAACTGCTCCTCCAAAGTTCTCATGAGATGTAAATAATCCATCCCATAAGGAGACAATAGCTCAAATGAAACAAACATGGTTTTCCCAATGTTCTCCCTCAAACATGTAGCATAAGGTACATGGAGAATCTCCATCCCATTGGACACATACATACCTCCCATCCTCCCTACATACATTCCCATAAAAATTACAAGTACATCATCAATGTATGACATCAAAATTACATACATACAAATAGAAATTTGTGCATATGGAGGTGGGTCATAGTCCCACATGTGGAACCAATGCAGTACATCTCCTGACTGCATTAGATCATGATGTGGTAAGTGGTTTCCCCGCCACTTACATGTTGTCCAAGTCATCTCCGTATGGCTAAAAGTGTGAGATATATTTGGTTCCTTAGGAATTCACCCATCATGAAACAAAATCTCCCTTTGATCTGCAAGGCAGTGGCCATGTTCATAAATTTTTGTGGCCCAAAGTTGGCCATAAAGTTTATATGGTATAGTACTCCTTCTTGGAGATATGTTCTGCATAAACATAGTAAAAGAATGCATATGTTCATTTTTTGAACACCTAATCCTCTATGGGTAGGTGTGGAAGGCGAAGAGTCACAAAGGAGTCCAAGTGACCTTGGAAGATGAATCCAAGGGTCACCTCATTGTATTATAAATGTACATCTATGGTGAATAATATGAGTAACTAATGCTTATCTTTCCCTTTGTGTATGTTTAGTTTCTCCTACACCATGTGTGTGTTTAACATGGTATCAAAGCTGATACGTTCATAACCAACTCAATCTTGTGTGAGCCACTTGTTTTTGTGGCTTGTGTAAATCTGCAAAAATCCTGTGCATTTTTGCAACATTCAGAAATCATTTTTGCAGCGTTCAGAAATTATTTTTGCGAAGAGCAGCGTTGTGTACTGCCATATTCCTAAATCTGAAAGTATGTGCGTTTTAAATTTTTCAGGTTTTCTCACTGCTCCGTGCTGCATTCAGTTTTTACTGCTCCTGGAATTTTTTTTACTACTCGTGCCATTCAGCATTCTGGAAAATTATGAGTTTTTGTTTACTACAAATTCTACATTTTTTTCCTGCAATTTATGCCTAATTTTATTTCTGCACAATATTGTACAATCTATACCATTTCTACCTACTTTTAAAATTTACTGTAAATTTTTTTTTTACCCATCACTCACACTCCACACTCACCCCCCCGCACAGCAATCCCGCCCCCTCACCTCTCGGCTATCCCAACCCCGCTCACTACAGAGCTCTCCCATCCCACCCATGCTGCCCACTCCCAACCCCGCTCACCCGCTCATTGCAAAGCTCCCACACCCTCTCTCCCTCACAACCCTCACATTTCGGCCTCACGGCCCTCTCCTCACATCCTTCCGCCCCCTCGCACAACACCGCTCCCCACCTCACTTCTGTCCCCTCTCCCCTACCCTCGCTCCCCATAGCCACACCTCCCTCGACCCCCTTTCACAATCCTCCCCGCTCATCCATCGCCCCTCTGCACCCTTCCCACCGCACTCCCTATCCTTCTCCCTCATCCCTCGCACCTCTGCACCCTTGCTCACCCCACCCTCCCCAACCACCCCGCTCCCCCCACTCCGCTCCACTCCCCTCCCTGCTTACTCCTTGATATCCCCTCCCCACTTACTCCTCGCCCTCCCCACTCCGCTCCCCTCCCCTCACGACCCCCGACCCCTCTCACAGCCGCTCCCCCTCACTCGGCCCTCCCCTCCCCTCTCACGGTCACTCGGCCTTCCCTGCCATCTGTTAGTGTCAGTATTTGCATCCTTCCTCCAGTGATCAAACATGCTCTTACAAAGTGATTTTAAGGTGTCAAGGTCAAATTTTGTCATTTCAGTGAGTCTTCAAGTAAAATTTGGTCACTAGGTATTAGGTCTAGGGTTTGTTTTCACTCCTTTCAAAGTTGTCCAAATGTCAGTCCATGTCACCATTCAGCTGAGTTTACCATCATTCAGAGGGTTTTCATCATCATTTCAAGTTCCACTGGGTCATTTTACACCTTGTTCATGCTTCAGTTGTGCCTAGGTAAGGTCCATTTCCCTCTCCTAGGGTTTTGGAGGTAATTTCTCTTGGATGGTCAAATCATCAGAAAAACTTATATCCTGATGTTCATACACCTTACCCTATCCTTAATGTACCTTATTAAACACTTCCCATCACTGAGATCCCCCAAATTCCTCATTTTCGCACAAACCCTAGTTTCTTGCAACAACTTGGCAATTTTCTAGGCTAGGCCTGTGTTTTTCCCTTTTGGACCCCTTCCCCTCACTCAATATCTAAAATTCCCCTTTCCCCTGCTTCCTAACATCCCTCCCTACTTCCAAAAATTTTCTCAAGAATTTAGAAGCCCCTTATCCCCTTCATTTCGCTTCATTTCGACAAATCCATTGTTCCACACATCGGGATAGGTTTTACTCCAATGATGTTTCTGAGAAATAAAAGATGAATTTTGGAAAAATGAGAGAGGTTTTTATCCAAAATAGGCCAAGGAAGGAAAACCTCCTTCACTTTTTACACAGGTGTCATGGTTTTATATAAATGTCAAAAATATAGTTGCCTCAGGAGAATTGATGCACCTCTGAAGTGACCTTGGAAAAATCAATATTTCTCCTATATTTTTTGGCCAAATTACTTTCTTGATGAGTCAAATGATAACTAGACACAAATATATTTCCAATGAGCTATCATGAGCTCAATTTTTAGTTTAGGAAGACCTTCAAAAGTTGACTACAACAGCACTCTGCCTTGAGGCAGCCTCATTTTGCACATTTTGACCAGTCTTGGGAGATTTGATTTTTTACAGGGAAATTGAACTCCAAATTGAAAAATTATAGTTGTATTGGAAATTATACTCAATAATATTTCCAACGAGCTATCCCGCGCCCAATTTTAACACCGGGAAGGTCTCCAAAAGTCTCCTGCAAAAGGGCGCAACGCGTTGGGCTTGTGGCGCGGTGCATAGAGCTGCAAGCCCAATTTCACCATAAACTTCTCCAAAATTTCCAAATGTGCTCAAATATATGGTGTGAAAGTAATTTAAGAGTTTTTCCATTGTAATTGAAGAGTTTTTCTCAGAATTTATGGTGGTTTAGTGTGTAAAATCTCAAACCCTACCTCCTTATAGATGTGCTAAAAAACAATGGCTTAGAGTTTGTCTTTGTGTTTTTGCTATCAATTCCACTCCTAGCCATTTCTCACTCCCTCAATCCTTCATTTCCTCAATAATTTTATCCCTCTCTTTACATTATCATCTACCCATTCCACATTTCCCATATCCCTAATCAACTAACCCTAAATCCCTAATCCCACTATCCCAAACCCTAGTCAAATATCCCCAAAACACTAATTGCCATCCCAAACCCTAGATGTCATACCCTAAACCCTTTCCTTCCATAAAATACTATAGCTAGCATCAAACCCTCCCCTCATCAGTCCCACTCATCCATGGCGCTCAAAAACATGAAGGCAAAACCGACAAGCTGCCAAACCGAGATGACATCCATTGAGCGAGAGATTGAGGCTGATCGAGAGACTTGGCTTGAGAGGGTCAATATTCATTTGGAGAAGCTGTTGGAGAAGGCCAATAAGGAAAATATCATGTTGAGGCACATGAAGAATCATTATTGGGCAAGAAATCATGTTTGCAAGGCACGAATCAAGATCCTGAAGGCAAAGTTAAAGAGGGCATTAAAGCGTCACAAAAGGCATGATAGACTCAAAATTTTGGCCGAAGCTTCTTTGGCTCAGCATAGCTCTTGATGGTGAACCTTCAGCCCAAATTTCAAGAAATTTGGGAAAATTTTTGTCAATTTTGAATTTTTTGGCCTTAACACAGATTTTCCTGCCCGACGCGTCGCGCCACTTGGCGTGCGCTTATAATTGGCAGCTCCTCTTGAAGAAAACTTTGTATTTATGGATTTTTCATCAAAATTTGTGCATGCCTACCCATTACCTAAGGATTTTGACAAGTTTTGGGTTGCCTGAAGGGTCAAAAACACCTTAAAAATGGCCTTTTTGCCACTTTTTGGACACACAGGAAGCAGTGTTGGGAGATTTGATTTTTGGAGGGGCAAATGGAAACCAAATTCAAAAATTCTGGTTGAGTTGGAAATTTTACAGGTAGAGATTTCCAACGAGCTATCCTGCGCTCAATTTGGACTTTGGAAAGGCCTTCAAAATCGGCTCCAAAGTGGCGCGATGCATAGAGATTTCAGGCACGGCGCATTGGGAATTTTGGCCTAGTTTTCACTCAGTAACTTAGTTTTTCGCCTAGTCTTGGCCAATTTGACTTTTTCATCTCAAAATGTGAAACTATTGATGTAACTTGATGTAATTTCATGGCTTTGATGTAATTTTGACACATTTTTACTCATGTAAGTATATTCATTCACCAAAAAGTGAATTGTAACTGAATGAATCAGTTTCCTATCTTATAGAGGCAAGCTGTTCCATTGCCTATTTTTCATTTCTTAGTTTAGATCTTGTTGAAACAACTTCTAAACTAGTGAGCTCGACCCCTAGAGGCATGGGGATGAGTTAGGCTTGTCTATATCTTGTAGTTCTTCAGTCATTTTCAGGGTTGGACACTTGGGATTGCTTTGAGCTTCATTGTACATTTCATCTCTGCATTTTGGCAAAGGAATAGACCAGGGTTTGCAGCACTCTTTGGGATCCATGTGGCTCTTTTTTTTGATGATGTATTTCTCTCTGTGATTGTAATTTTACTGATGTTTCATGTGTATCATCTTCCTTCTCATTTCTTCTAAGTTAAACAAATAAGTAATAAAGGTGGAATTCATTAGATTTGCAGTGCTCTACCTTGAAGTTTTGTTTAATTTTCTATGTTTTCAACTGTTTGAAGAGGATTCCTGAAAGCCTCTTTCCTCTTCAACTCCTCACCATTCTGATCTATCCATTTCATTCAAATTTGAAGTGTCAAAACAATTTCCTTTCTTGCCCCATTCAGCTCTCTGTAAAACTGATCATTTCCCAGACCCAAAATCTGCCTTTCCCTTTGATCCAACAAACACCTTCAAAATCAAAACAAACTCTCTTACATATATACCTAGCCTAAAATTAGCCTTTATTTTAAGTCATCTCAAGCCTCATTGATTATTTTTGCTGAGATTGATAAGGAGAGAACCCTCTCCCGATCTGGTAGGGATAGCTACCAGATTAAGGGTGGTTTGATGTTACCCTAGACTCTTCCTTCCTTCAGCCTGAGGTATATTTAGGCAATAACACCATCCAAACTATGCGTTCCCTATTTTTTTAAATTCGGCCAATGTTATAATTTTTTTTTTTTTTTAGATTGGCCTCCCCTAGTAATCACCTCCCCCCAAAAATACCTTCCCCAGAAAACACCTCCCCTAGATAATACCTCTGTTTTTTCCCCCAATTTTTTTTTCTCTCAACCTAAGAAAAAAAGAGAGAGAGAGAGAGAGAAAGAAATAAGAGAGGGGAGATGGTATATGAATAAATGGATATATGGATTTTCTATATAGTGAAAAGTGAAGTTTTTGTTGTATGTTTCTCTATTATAAAAACATGACCAAGATTTATGGCATGTATAGAAGGGTGACTCTCTGAAAGATATTGAAATGTGAAGGCAAATGTTGAAAATTGGTCATCATTTTCAAAATAGCAGTGGCATCATAAATTCACTCATAGATTTTCCATAAAGATTTTTTTGGAATTTTCCTTCGTCTTTATTGTGAGTTAATATAACAAGCTCAAGACCATCTGCTCATCGATAGTGAAGCATCCAAGCTTGTGAATATTTTTTTGTTGAACTTGAGTTGTTGAGAAAAATGGCTAAAATCAATGATGCATTATAGTTCTTATATAACCTCATTCATTCCACTGTTCATGAAATGGTAAAAATGAGCAAGAACGCTCTTTTTAATATTCAAACTTGCTTGCAAGATGCACATTGAGACAAGATTGAGTTTTTGCAGTTGGAGTCTCAGCTTCATCAAGATGAACTTCAACAAAAGAGTCATCATTCTGAACCTGTTTCTGTTCAGAAAATTGAGAAGGACTCTCATCAGCAGTAAGAATACAAAGTTGTAGTCGATTCACATTCAGTTCCTTATACAAGAGAAAATTTGCATACATATATAGCAGCTCAGTCTGCACTTCCCAAGCCCATCATCAGACCTTGGGAAGAGCTTGTCCACAAGAAGTATAGAACTGGTCTTGGATATGACAAGGATTTTTCCTTTCATATTTCAGACTAATCCAAGCCCATCAAATTTCAGAGTGCCGGATTTATTTATGACTAATAAACTTCAACTGTTCTAGATCCTGCTCTTCTTCCACAACAACAACAAAAACAAATTGAAAAATGCCAACATTGTGATCGCGTTGGTCATTTGAAAATCAATGTTTCGATATTCACCCATGCAAGCACTATTGTCGACACACCCATTCTTCACACAGATGCTTCAGAAACAAGCCTCCTGCAAGAAAAAAGATTCATCTTGGATGGATCGCTTCTTGGAAATGGGCATCGACAGCCAAGAAGATTTTTAAGTCGCATGTCAGAACTTGTTCTAGAATATTGAACAATCTTGCAGTTGAGTTTTCGCATTCATCTCACCTTTTACTTGACAAGGGGGAAAATGGTGGTCATCTACAAGCTTTGATGCCACATCAAGCGAGCCTGAGCCACAATCTCTCATTCTAGATTCAGATTTGTAGCCAGAGACACAATAGTTCAAGCGAGCTTGAGCCACAATTCGTCATTCCAGATTCAGAGTTGTATCTAGAGACACGGATGCCCATGAGCATGCCTTCAGTTGGTGGACAGCCTTAAACCATCTATGTGAGGTTGATATTCTTCCTCTTTCAAAACACTTCCTCTATCAGAAGACTTCATCTTCTTGCCAGCTTTGGAAGAGTTCCAGGAATTTCATCAAGCATTCCAGTGTTGGTGGTTATCCCTTAATGATCATAGGTTGTAGACTTCCCTTATTTTAGGTTGAAGGTCTCCCTCTTCAAATATGAGGGGCACTTCCTCTAGCAGAATCCCTCAGCTTCTTGCCAGATTTGGAAGAGCTCTGGGAATTGTAATAAGCATTGCGTTCCAGTGTTGGTGGTCATCCTTAAACCACCTTTTATGACATCATTTCAGAGAGCTGATTCAACCTAAGTGCTGCCATGCATATTTTGCAGATTTGTATTACAACTCTCTTCTTGGACTCACACATACCCCTTCGGATTAATTGGGGCAATGTTGAACACCTAATACTCTATGGGTAGGTGTGGAAGGTGAAGAGTCACAAAGGAGTCCAAGTGACCTTGGAAGATGAATCCAAGGGTCACCTCATTGTATTACAAATGTACATATATGGTGAATAATATGAGTAACTAATGCTTATCTTTCCGTTTGTGTGTGTTTATTTTCTCCTACACCATGTGTGTGTTTAGCATCATCAAATAAAACAATAGGTACACAAGCATGTCTTTCACCCAAATTCCTCGTCAAACAAATGGAGTGGTGCATAGATCTATCTCTTTTCTCACAAGAAGAAAGAGATGGCTGAATTAACTCTTTTATAGAGTCATGTTGCTATCCCAACTCCACATGGTTCATTCATCTTTGAAAATGATGATGTAATTCTCCTTCAAAGCCCTTCCAAGTATAGCTCCTCATGATGATGTTGTAGAATATCATGGAATAGGTGTGGCTGAAAAAGAACTCTTCATAAGCTCTTTGTAGTAACTTCTCCTTGATCTTGGAAGCTCTAGATAAGAATATCCTACCATGATAATAGAGGACTCCTTCTTGGACTGAATATCCCTCTTCATGTTGCTGGTCATCAAGTATCATGCATGTGTGAATATCCTTAGAGTAATCCACCAACAGTTGGGATTTCCAATATGGATCAATCTCCCATAGTGACAGCGCTAATGATATGTCAACAGAAATATCTGTCATATGGCTACTCTCCTCCTTGAAATCTCCCATGCCAAAGGTACATTTTGGAAGGACATTCCTTCCTTGCTTCCCTCCTTGCATATGCACATGCTCAAATGAATATGGAAGTTCTTGGAAGTGAATCTCCCATGGAAGACTATCATCTATCCAAAACCTCCTTGGTCTTGCCAAAGTATGCATGTATGGCCACCATCTTTTATCATGTATGGAAGATTTCTCTTCAAGTGAGATCATCTTCCGAGTCTCCATGGCCAAGGAATGCTCTCCTTTCCTCATGATGGTGTCACCCTCCAAACTTCCATCATTTTCTCTCAGCGCAGTATGAGATGAGAGAGTGGGTAAAACTGATAGTGGAAGAATATCTTCCTCCTTCTTGAGCTTGCCCGTGTCTCTCAGCGTTGTATTTTGGTCTTCTAATGCTCCCATCCTTCCTGGATCTATGAAAGGAGAATCAAGATGTGAGACATCTTTCATCAAATCTGAATCAGGTGGTCTCCCAAGGGGTTTACCACAAGATAATGATGTCTCATGTATCATCCTCATGTGCATAATATATGGGATCATCATATCGTTGCTTCCACTGCGCAAATTCATCTATTTTTCTTGTGTGGAAGTTTCATGATAATTGGGTATCACTCTTAAGGATGAAAGAGTGCTTCTGATTGGAGAAATTGCTCCATCCTCACCTCCATGTGGTGGTGGATCATCTCCTGCTATGTCAGCGTTGTGATCCCTCCTTTGTTCTTCTTCTTCTTCCTCCTCATCATCTGAGAAGACCTCTATGTAATTTTCTTTTCTAGCTGCAGATTTATGTCTCGGTGCCCATGATTCTTGGAAAGTGAAGAAAAGATTCCTTCTTCTTAGATCTCTCCAAACATCACCATCAAGAGGTTTTTTGCATGTGATCTCCTTTGAAGGATCATCCCTTTCTTCTTTTCCCTTGGATGGGAAAGAGGGCTTATGCTGAAAAGTTGCCTTTGGTTTTGGCAAGGCATATTGAAGGTTTCTAGCCCTGTCAATGGCATCTTGTAGGGTTGTGGGCTTGGTAGACTTGACCAACCCATGAAGAGGTTCATCTAATCCATCAATGAACATGTACACCCTTATTGCTACAGACAAATCAGGAACCATAACAAAATGTTTTAAAAACTCAGAAATGTAAGTTTCTGGATTACCTAATTGTTTCAACTTTGCAATCTTCATGAATGGTGCTTCAGGATCTCTTCTATCAAATCTTTCCACCAGCCTTCTAGTGAACTCTGTGTTAGTCATCAATATTTTTTGCTTTTTTAATATGACTGATGCTTTGTCCTGGATTTCTAGAAACATAATTCAAAAATCATGTGAGTTCCAGAAATCTCCTCAAAGAGAAATTTTTCACTATCCCACCTCTCTGCCAAAGCATGGCCAATCTATCACCCAAATAAGACCAAATCCTGAACTGATGTCCCTCGCTCTCACTATGTTTGCCACCTCTACCTATAACACTCTGTCTCTATTTTCCTAAGCCCTCTATTTTCACACCTTGTTTCGCCAAGTAAATCGAACGTTTTCCCCTACTTCCCAAGTGCCTCAAGCAATGGTGGTTTCAAAACTCCCTTTCTAAATCCCTTTGAAGTAAAACAAGGTTTTCTAGTTATCTAGGATGATAGTGCATAATAGAGTGTCAAAAACCCTGTCTCCTCATCCAAACCCTGATTCAAGTTTTCAGTCAAAAAACCTATTCCAAGGGCATTACAATAAGTCAAATAGGGTCACCTAGGTTATGCATTGTCATGGGTCTCAATTCATTGTTTCCACATATATTCAGAGGTGAAGTGAAGAGAACAAAAGAATGAAGCTTATCATTTTCCAAATAATATCAAAGACCTCCAAAGATATCCTCTTGATCAAGCAGTAAGCCTACGAAGGAGCAATTTACCATGTCCAAGCATTTTTTTAGGAATGTTTTGTAAATGGTCAATAGCAGCGATGGCCAAGAAGAAAGCAGTGATGGCCATGAAGAAAGAAGTGATGAAAAAGAATAAAACGGTGAGGGAAATGATGATGAAAATGAAGAAAAAAGTGAAGAAGAGGAAGGTGGCAGAGAGGGAGATAGCCAAGAAGAAATTAACAAAGTCAGTGACAAAGATGAGTGTGTTGATAAAGAAGAAAACATAGTTGAAATAAGTGAGCCCCACAATGAGTAAAAGAGCCAAAAAAGTGAGTGTTATGATGAAGAAAATGACACTGAGAATACCTATGAAGACAGTGGAGAGAAGGCATATGAAGGAAATGAAGAAAACAAAAATGACAGTGACAAGAATGGAAAAGACAACCAAGAAACAAAGTTTCAAGTTGTTTTATGTAGGCAAGAAAATGATGACAAAGGGCCAAATAATGAAGATAATGAGCAGGGTAGTGAAGGAGAGATCAACCAAAGGAACTCACCTAGTGAAGAAAGAAATTACCCTCACATTGATGGGAAGACTAATGAAGGTACCCAAGACAGTGACCCTACAAAGAATGCAACCAATGATACAAAGGATAAATTTGACAATGAATACAGTGGGTCAAAATATGAGGAAGAAGACAGTCATGGAAATGAAGATGTGGCCAACAAAGATCAAGGCACCTCTAACATTGCAAAAACAGAGGAGGACAGTCCTAAGGATCTTGACAGTGATAATGGCATAAATGATAGTGAATATTTTGATCAAAAGGGCAGCCAAGAGCAAGATAAGGAAGATGCACACACAGAGATCATCCATGAAGAGTAAAACAATCCTAAGGTCACCAGTGATCAAGCTTTGCAAGTAAGACTTTTTGCACCTTTCACCTTTACCTATCAAAGAGGAGAGAGGCATGTGTTTGCTACCTCCAAAGGGAAAGGGGCCATGCACTCCTCCTCAACTCCAATAAAAGACAAAGGTAAACAACAAGTGAAAGAGGAAGAGGACAATCATGAAGAAGAAAGAGAATTTGAGCTCATTCACTTAGACAGTGATGAGGAAAATGAGACAAGAATAGTAAACTCTCTTCTACAAGACCAGAATGCACAGATCAAAGACTTGGAATTTGAGTTAGAAATGTTTAAGGATCTCATTCACTTTTTGCAGATGCAGAACAAACAAATGTGTGGCCAGCTAGCCATCTATGAAGCAAGGGTGCTCAAATATAAAAAAGAGGCTCAAAGGTCACAAGTGCAGTTGGAGGAATACATGGGCGCTTATGACGAGGATAGTGGTGAAGAAGGACAGACTAGAAAGAGACCTAAGACTATGGGTCTTAGGAAAGCATTGGCAAAGCATAGAGAGGAAGAATCGGCCCAAGCACAACAATTTCCCCTCACCGAACTCCTTTCCATTTAAATTGAGCATAACAGGGAATCGTGGCTTGAGATAGCCATCATACATCTAGAGGCCAAACTGGAGAAGGCCGACAAAGACTTGAGCTTGCAAAGGAGAATGACTGAGCACTATAAACGAAGGGATCACTTTCCAAGGAAAAAGCTCAAAACTGCTCAAAATGAGGGAACAACACCAAATGATGAAAAGGACCAAGCTAGGCTTTGAATTTTGGCCCAATTTTCTCTACAGGTCTCCAAGGACTCATGAGGCACCTACCTACCAATTTTGAGAGCAATTGAACAAGTTTTTTTTTTTGCAAATTTTGAGGCTAGGAGCACAAGGCACCCTGTGCTACGATTTTTCCCAGGGAAACTTCAGGAGGCGAAGCTTAAATTTTTTGATTTCACTTCATTAAAGGATTATTATCACCAAATTTCAGCTCATTTGGAGTTGTTTTGACCCCTTGAAAGGGTCAAAAACACTTATTTTTTCACCATTCTACCCACTTTTCTGAGCATGTGTTGTGCTCCTGTTAGTCTTGGATTTTCCACTTTTTGGGAAACTTGTAGAGGTCATATTGAAAAAATAAAGGTTGATCTAGAAATTAGACTTCAAGGGCTTTCCAACAAGCCATCTCGGAGCCTTTTGCGACATCGGGAAGGCCTCCAAAACACTGCTGCAAAAAGGCTTATTTCTGCACTGCGCTCGTAGCAAGTTTTCAAATTTTTGACACAGTGTGTTGTGCTCCTGTGTGTGACTGGACAGAATGTGCGTTTGGAAATTTTTCTTAGGCATGTCAAGCCTAAAAGTCAATTTTATTTCCATTTATAGTCGGAAAAGATATTTATTAGATATTTTTGTGCCTTGGGCTTTGCAAAGCCTCAAGGACAACTTAGGATATTTCTTTTGGACCAATAGGCTTCTAGATACTCTCTTTGGCTCTCCTCTTCCTTGTTTGTTATATAAGGCATGAGGATTGATTGTAAACAGTTGGGAATTTATGTGTTTAAGAGAAATACATGGTTTTATGAGCTTGGAGAAGAAATTAGTTTTATGAAGTGAATGAATGGCTTGTTTGGCTTGATGATGGAGAAGCATGTTTGCAGGATTCCATAGCTTGGTGAATGGTGATGTTTTCTTAACTTGTTAATGTTTTCTTGTCCTCATTTCTATTTCATTATTCTCGGTTTATATATATTAGAAAAGTATAGGTTGAGACATGCTCATGGAAGCACCTCAAACCTCCTGTTTGTTATAGCTTTGATGTTTTCCCCTTTTAGTCATCTTAAGGAATTCTTGACTGCTCCTTAGTCCCACTAAAACTTGTTTTTGTTTCATCAATGGTTATTATGCTAGCTTATAAATATGATTCATGGTATGCCCTTCTTATTTAAAGTTTTCAAAACCCTATTTTGAAGCTTTTCTATGGAATATTGATTTATTAGGTTAAGACAAATAGGTATCGTTTCGATCTTGCCCTTTGCCCATGCTTATAAAATTATTTCAGAGTTCCCAATAGCTTGATATATGTTGTTTAGGAGTTCCCTCTCCATAAATTGAGTTGTTTTTTATCTTATGTGTTTTCCCAAAAATATGAAGGTGAACTTCTAAAGTTAGGAGTTCTAATGCTTCTATGTTTTTCCAGAATGTTCATCTTACATGTTTATCAGTTTGAGTGTTGTTCATAGAGTTTAATGGTTTTCCCTACCTTGTGCGTTATTTCTTCAGACTATATATGTTTAAGACCTCTTAGTTTTTTCCCAAAATTGATGTTCATTACACCTCATACATCACCCAAAGGATCCATTAACCTTGCTAAATCGGCCCTGAAATACACTCTGTTTCATCATTTAGACACCCTTGACTTCGTCTGACCCCATAGCCCTATTGATTTGATAACCTCTCATTTCCACCTCTCCTACTTGATCATATTACCCCAACCCAAAACAAACAAACAAATTACGCTTAACAACTAGCCTAAAATCAATCATCTAAAGCGAACAAGTTCACATCCTTCACATAATAGAGAGAGCCCTCTCTAAGTCCAGGAAGGTTAGGTCCTAGGACTCCAAAGACTGTTCTGATGTTTCCCTGCTGTTTGTTCTACCAATCTGCCAAATCACGGGACCAAAACACTCTGAATAAGCAGTTACATTGGCATGACCCAATGTAGACAAGCCATGGAACCACCAGTCATGTGCTTCACCTTCAAGGTGTAGCACTGCAATCTTAATGGCCTCCATCTTTGGAACTTTGTTCAACTGAAAGTAGATGAGTTTTTCTACCTAAGATTTGGTAGAACACTTGGATGACCCATCAAAATTGGGTAAAAATAATCTTCCCATAGTGTGGTGTCGATCATGATTTTGAATGAATCCACCACTTCTATGATGATGCCTTGGTCTTCTATTGTCCTTTATTTGACAAAACTCCTGAAAAACTCAAGTGATCTTTGAATCTATGATTTTGAGACTCATATTCTTCAAAAGAGTCTTCAAGGGATTCTTGCTCCTAAAACCCTTCATTTCCCACAACCAAAAATGTAGGCATGGTAGAGCATTGGGAAACTTGTGGTTGATGCACTGGTTGATCATTCTAGTGGTGAGACATGCCAGAGCCTTCTCCACGATGAAATACTTTAGGGGATTCCTTCATTATGTCCATCCTCATATCTTTGATCTCTCTAGCAATGTCTTGCATGGCTCTAAGAAGTATCTTAGGGAAATCCTTCTCTTCATCTTCTCCTCCAGATAAAGGGGATTTACCCTTGTCTTCATTATAATTTGTGTAATCAAACTTTCTGTGCCTTCTCTTTTGATACCTCTTTTCTCTGTCAGTAAGAGGCTCTCCTTATTCACAAGACATATTGGATTTTAGAATGCACAGGTTGTGCAAAGATGATGCTCTGATACTACTGTAATATTACCAAATGGGAAAAACAACAGTATAATGCAGAATGATGGAAAAATAACGTATATCATCATTTAAATACTAAGAGGCCAATAAGGAGACCTTTCATTTGTTATTATAGCAGCAAAAAATTTGTAAGAAATGACCCATAAGAAGCATAACAGGAAAACCAAGTCTCCAATGAAAAAAAATCCCTCAATATGAGGTGCTGCAACCACATATAAAGACTAGAAAACCCATACAACGTTATTTTATTGGCTCTGCAACAAATATAGATTACACATCATATCTAGAGCAAATATGTGCCTCAAAATTTAGATCTATATTAGATCCATGCACTATACAAGCTCCTCTATAGAACCCCCCTGGGGTTTTCAGCAAAACACCAAGAACAATATGTAGATCTGAGATCTAAGACTACAGATCTAATGAAAAATACAGATTTGGAAAGTGTGGGTGAACTAATAAGAGAAATAGAATAGCCTCCTCCAAAATATCTTCAAAGTGAAGGGTAGATCCCCAACACTAGAAAATCAGCTCTCCAAATGGTGTGTTGAACCACTCTGCAACTCCTCCTACATAAATAATGTAGATCTAGAAGTAAAATATGCTGTAGGGATCAAAATAAGGTTGGCTTGATGCCAATATCTGAAAATTATTCTCAAGCCCTCCAATATTGTCCTCCCAATGAGGTAGAAACCTCTTCCACTAAAAAGGGGCACTGAAATGGCCTAGATCTGAAAGATCTAGACTCCACTTGCTGCATCTTGAAAAAAAAACCAAACCCTCAACAGGATCTATGCTGTAGTTGAAATAAGAAACTTGGCCCTAAGCCAGATAGTGGACAATGCAATAAAAACTCTCCCAAGAGCTACTCAATGGAAAGAGGTGGGATTCCTGATCAGGAACACCCAAAGCTAAATAGCATTCAATCTCAGCTAAAAATCAAGAGAAAGATATATGTCTAAACAGACCATATATTCAAAAAATATCATATACATCAACAACCTTATAATTCTGCCATCCCCTTCCTTTTAGAAGACAAGAGCTTGCAAACCCTAAACCACTTCCAATGAGATTACTTCTTTTACACAAGGCACCTCCATCTAAAACTGCGTTGTCCCTCATTGATGGCCACTCCTCCATGACAGCGTTGTACATTTGGTCAATGTTGACCCAGTCAAAATGTCCCAGCCCCTTTCACACCTAAGGGTGCTTGATTTAATAGCCAAGATTTAACCTTTTCATATTTGGCATTGATTTATTCATTATTAAGGATTATTATGGACCTCCTTTGCTCTTTTATTCTTTAAACAAAGTAATAAAACAAAAATGGATATTCCAATTAGCTCATGACTAATTGGGAATATTACATGGTGGTTCTTCAGGGTGGTCGTAATTTTATTTCCCACAAACTGTGCCACCCCATCATTTATCACTTCCCGTGGTAAGCCATATTGTACAAATAGCTCAAAAATAAAATTGATCACAAATTCTTTCGTAGCTTTTGATAAAGCCACCATTTCCACCCACTTCGTCACATAATATGTGGCAACCAGTATGTAAATATTCTGGTTCGATGGCGGGTTGAATGTTCCAACGAAGTGCAATGCCCACTGTTCGAATGGTTCCACTACCAATTGTGGTTGTAATGGAATTTCCTTAGCTTGGCCTGGGCAGCCCATTCTTTGGAAACTATCACAGGCTTGGACATATTTCTTGGCATCTTTAAAAATTGTAGGCAAATAATAACCCATTTGCAATAATTTGTGCCCCGTCCTGCAATCTGAAAAATGACCACCACATGCTTCATCATGATAGGCTCGTAAGATGTCATAAATCTCATCTTCTTGGATGCATCTGCGTATATGCATATCAAGTCCTGTATGAAAAATATATCCATCGATCCAGGAGCATATAGCATTGTGCTGAACAATCAGTTTCTGTTCCTTTGATGTCAAGTGTCTTGGTAGCTTCCCTACTACCAAGTAGTTCACTACATCTGCATACCATGGTGTTTTTACTACCACAACGAAAAGATGTTCGTCAGGGAATTGATCGTCCATTGCTAGTGTGTCATCTAACTTTGGAACTCTAGATAGGAAATATGCAACTACGTTCTCCTTCCCTGGATGGTATTTGATAGTTATGTCAAACTCCTGTAAAAGAAACAACCAACAAGTCACTCTCCCATTTGTAATAGGTTTATTGGCTAGATATATAATGGCACAGTTATCAGTATACAAGATTACTTGATAGCCAGTTATATAATGTCTAAATTTATTGATAGCATAAATGACAGCCAAGAATTCCTTTTCAGTCACTATATAGTTTAATTCGGCAGGAGTGATATTCTTGCTGATATAATAAATAGCATAGGGATTTTTATCTTCTTCTTGACCGAGAATAGCCCCTATTGATGTGTTAGATGCATCCGAGGAAATGTGGAAGGGCAGCTCCCAGTTAGGGTCGCGTAATATTGGTGCTGTCATGACCAGTTTCTTTAAATCTGAAAAAGAAGTGTCACATTTATCAGACCAATGGAATTCAACATTTCTAGTTAATGCATACAAAGGCCAGCAATTTGTGGGAAATTATTTATAATCCTGTGATAGTACCCTACATATCCAAGGAAACTACGTACCTCTGTCTACATACAAGGTGTGGCTAATAAAAGGATTACCTCTATCTTCGCTAGATCTACCTGTATTCCAGCTACAGAGATGTAGAATCCTAGGATTACTCCTTCGATCATCATCATGTGTCATTTTTCATTTCTCAAACATAATCTGGTAGCAATACATCGTTCCAATACCTTTTCTAGTGTTTCCATTGCTTGATCAAAATCATCTCCATATGGGGTAAAGTCGTCCATGTAAATTTCAAGTCCTTCATTTATTAAATCATAAAAAATGTTGAGTATGGCTCTTTTTAATGTTGCTGGGGCATTGCATAATCCAAATGGTAATACCCTGTAGGAAAATGTACCCCATGGGCAGGTAAAGGTTTTTTTATCCCGGTCTTCGGGGGCTATCTGGATTTGATTTTAATCGTTGAACCCATCAAGGAAGGAAAATAACCGCTTACCTGCCAATGTATCAAGGACTTGGTAAATAAAAGCAAGGGGGAAGTGGTATTTCTGTGTTGCTTTATTCAGTTCTCTGTAATCCACACAAATTATCCACTTCCCATTTTTCTTAGGAATGACTACTAAAGGAGAGACATATTTTTTGTTTGAGATAGGGTAAATGAAGTTTACATCAAGCAGCTTTTTCAACTCATCTTTTACAATTTATTTCAGATGTGGGTTTAGCCTCCGCTGAGGCTTTTGAATAGGCCGATCCTTCTTGTCGGTATAAATGTGATGTGTGCATAGTTGAGGATCTATACCCTTCATGTCTGGGTAGTCCCAAGCAAATGCTCCCTGATATTTCTATAAAACCTTAATGATATTTTTCTTTTGGTTACTATCCAGACTACCATTGATATTTAAAACCTTTCCTGGCTCAATTTTGATTGGTATGTTGTTGCGAACAACAGTCGTGGGTATGTGCTAATTATCAATGTCTCCCAAGGGGTCTTCTTGTGTTTCATCATAAAGGACTACTTTTAACATTTGGCATTTTAAGTTTTCAGATGTAGATGGCTGATTCATGAAGTTATTTATTACATCATCTTCAGTTTGATCTTTGAATTCAAGAGCTTCAACTATTGTCATTGGTGAACGAATGTTTTGTTCCCAGTATGTATGTGGATGCCTATGAATATTTACAGTGGGTAGACTTGGTTTGGAAGGCGGGTAAATGACAATATTTTTTATGGCATCACCTCTAGCAATGGTCATGTTGTCTATCCGACAACCTATGTAAGCATCGGTTATTGCTAACTAAGGTTGAACCAGTATCAGGGGGTGTCCATCCATCCTACTTTTTGGGTTAATAACTAAAAACTTAGTTAGATACTCCCATGAGTCCATAGAAACCAAGATGTCTTGTAATATTCCTTCTGGTTTGATAGCAGATCTATCAGCAAGTTCCAGCAAGGTAGACGTGGGTTCTAATGTTGTTATGCTTAAATTATCGTAGGTTTTTCTAGTTAAGATGTTGATGGTTGCCCCTAAGTCAACCAATGTGTTTGGAAAGGAGTGGCCAGAGATTTTTACAGTTACTATGGGTTTCCCTGTATCATTTTATTTTACGAGTTTTTCTTTACCCAAAAGTAAGTCTGATAGTGCCCCTACCACCTGTACAGTGGGTACAATTGTTTCTTTCCTTACCTGTTTCTTTTCACACAACTCTTTAATTGTCTTGGCATAGATAGGAATGTCTTGTATAGCCTGCAGAAGAGGAATTTTAATGCAAATATTTTTCAATTCCCCTAGGAAATAAAAATCTGGAGAGACTATCGGTCTAGCCAATGTTAATCTTTCATGGAATGAAGAGGGAGAAATCATAAGGTTTTCAGGGTTCCTTTGGTCAAGCGTGTCCCTCCCCTGCTTTACCTTTGTTTCAATCATAGTTGTTTGTATATGCGCTGTCAGAATTTCATATTCAAGTTTTGGAAGGGTCGTATTTTCTTTTTGGTGAAATAACATGTCCGAATCTCAGCCTAAGTTCATTGCATTGCTTCTATTCAGTTTCGGTTTTTGGGTTTTCAACAATCTAAATTAGTTGAAATGACCTATTGTTAAGATTAGGATTGGGTTGAGACGACAGTTGAGGATGTATGATAGGCTGAGGATTGTGTTGGACTGGGTATGGAGCTGGTAATGTAGGTTGATTCTGAACCCCTGTCCCCATCGGTATATTGGTCATTCCCAGAGGTTTCTGCTAGTTTTGAGACCAATTCGTGGTCTGCGAAGGGGAGGCAGACCACTGGGACTGATAGGGATTTTTTTGCCAGTAAGGGGGAGAACAAGGAAAATTTGCCCAATTATTACCTAAAGAGGGTTGTGTTGGCCAAGGAGGCATAGGAATTAATTGAGATGGAAAAGTAGAAAAAGGTGATTGGTTCTGCCAAGCTGTTGTAGGGTTCTCTTGGTTAAACTGCAGAGAAGAAAAGAACTGAGGCAGGTCTTGTGGCATACTTGGTCATGCTTGCCATTGTCAATGTTGGCTAATTAGATAGACTGGTTCTACCTCTTCTTTTGCTTCTTTAAAAACCATTTTCAGCCCAAGATGTGAAAATGGTTAGTGGAATGGTCAGTGGTACAAATATCACATGTCTGGACCATGTCTAATGGACATTCTAGTTGGTTGTGCTTCTTCCGACAGCGTGGAAAAAAATCAACCAAGTTTTTATCTGCTATAGCTTTCTTCTGTTTTCCTTGTAGGACATCTAGCTGCATTGTCAGGGTGCCTAAGATATCAGTTTTAAAATCTTCTAAAATATTACCAAATTCTTCTCTGGTCACCTTGCCACCATACTGCTTAGGATTCCTTGTAGCTGAGTCCTGCCCGGTTGGCCTACTTTGTGTACTACCATGAGAACACCTGATACACAGTGAAATAATGTCATCATATTATTCTTGATATATTTCCCCTTTTCCCATTATTTTAAGTTCTTTGACCCATTCTTCTTTCATTCCTTTAATCATTATGTCTCTTAAAATATCTTTAGACAGTGCAGTATATGGAGACCTTTGCAACTTGTATTGAAATATTTTGACATATTCTTCTAATGTCTCATTGTCCTTTTCATACATATTGAAGATTTCATCTTTTAGTTCTCGAGTCCGACAATAGTCTTGATATTTATTAAGAAAAGAGTTTTTCATCTGATCCCAGCTATTAATGCTTCCTCTACCAAGCCCCATAAACCAACGTAATGATTTTCCCTTCAAGGTAGAGGGGAATAATTTCGGTTTCTGAGGGTCAGTGGTGTAGTCATATCCCCTACATAAGACATAAAATTCAAATAAGAATGCATCTAAATATTCCTAGGTCAATCCATGGAAGGTGGGGATGTTTTGTAATGGAATGGATTTCATAGGGACATTTGCAACCAGAACAACAATGGGATACTCCAATGCTGATTTCTACCTTTGGTTTTGGTTGTTTTCCATTTGATCAAATATATGCCAATAATCTTCGGGGGTTTATTGTTATGGAGGAATAATCTCAGTGGAATTAGGGAGTGGAGGTGGAGGAAGCCTTACAACACTTCCCTGATCTCGGATGATGGGTGTCTCTCTTTCAACCACTCTCTCAGGGGATCCAGGCTCAGGGTTTTTTACCCATACTGCACTACTGGTTTCTCCCTCTCCTTCCTGCAAGTTTCAAGAACATCCCTCTCTCGAAGGTCGGGACTTACGTGATCAACAGTCTGAAGTCTTTGTTCAAACCCTTCTATTTCATTATGAATATTGGCATGGGCTGCACATGGTGAGGCTGTTGCCTGAGGGAGTGTAGTAAGACTCTGATTAGGAATGGTTTTGGGTCCTACGAATGTTTGGGATTCAGCCTTCTTAATGATTTCTGTTAGCCATCAGTATTTTTTACATGTTAGTGATGACTATATCTACAGCTGAGTTTTCTAGAAACTGATTTCCTTATGTCAATATGTCATCTAGAAAACCCTCCTAAAACTTTTTTTGCCCTTCTACTTTTCAGTCCACCCCTGTCGAAATCAAAACCTCATTGTCACTATCCTATTCAGCTTCAGCCTTATTGGTCTGCCCATCAGCTTTAAAGGGCAAATCCACATCTGTTTCAAAAGTCTCCCCTATGTTAGGAAGTGGTGCTTTAAGACATTTCACCCTTGGCAATCATCAAAAAGCCAAAAAGCCTCCATCTGCTACAGACCAACCATGAATGACCTCCCACTCTGCAAATAAAATTGACAAACAGCCCTAAGTCGCGCCACTCACACCCCCTAGATCTCAGCACTGCATAAAACCCAATCTCAAGCTGACTATTAGGTTTTTCACAGTGTTCTATGGTTTCTACAAAGGCAGGAAATATAATTTCATCTCATAGAGTAAATGCTTGAATTTACCTCCCTCTCTGGTTGAACGAGACCACCGTCTCTCGACATGCTCGCATGGTGACCTTGCTCTGTGTTCTGAGTGTATATATGGTGCCTTTGAATAGTGCTTGCCCGCCTCACTGCGCGGAGCCGAACGCACGCACAAGCACGGGCAGGAGATGCTCAATTTACAGTTGTATTGAGTTTGAATCGGGCGCTCATTTCTCCCACAGTGATTTCTGTTCGGGTGTGCACAGTGCTACTCATCATCCTCCCTGCGCTCCTTTGAAGATTGGTCCGGGTTCTATCACTGCTGTCGACTCACTCCAGCTTTCCCAGCCTCGCGACATTGCAATGCCTCGACTCAGGCCACGCATGACAGCGAGGCGCGGAAGCTCCAGAGGCAGCTCGACAAGCGATAACCCCTCTACCAGCATGCTCTTTTCTGAAATTCCCCCGGCTTGTGACTATGGCCCTCCCCCTGCCTCTCATACACCCATTGCTCCTCAACGCACCACCTCCCCTGCAACTCCATCTGCTAGTAGTCGCCTTATTCGGCAAACCACTCAAAGAGCAGAATTGAAGTTCGATAGCGCCTTCAATCGGCCAACTATCACTGCGTACATCACCATCACATTGCGTGAGGAAGCCACACTTAATCCGCCCTCCTGGACTGATGCTCCTCTGTCTCCTCGTGCCCCCCTTCCTGGCGAGCCTCGCCCCTCCCCTGCTCCCTCTCATAATACAGCCTTCCCTGAACCTACAACCTTTGCCACACCACCCTCCGGTGTAGCGCTTCCCTCACCTTCGCAGGGCAACACTGAAGCTGAACAGGCTGCGGATGAGCACAACAAGCAAAGCATTGAAGAAGATCCTGGAGCTGCCTACAGCTGCCCGATAGTGGAGGAGCAGCCATTGCCTTCCTACTCCATCTGAATTTGCAATGTCTGGACGAAGTAGGCTCGTTCAACCCGTTTTTCCTGTTAGCAATGTTGGTTTTTTACAGTACATTACAGTTCTCTGGCTTCTGTTTATGTCAATGTTAGTTTTTTGCTACTGTGATATAACAAACACTTATAATCCACCAGTTTCCCTGCACATGGGCGGTGTAAATGTTGCTCTCGAGCTGGTTTCCCTATATGGGCAGCTTCGAACCAGAACTATTTTTGGCTTTCAAGCCCAGTCTCAGGCTAGTCCAGCTGAGCTGAGGCAGTTTTGTATCATTATACTTACATAAATAGAATTAGTCAGATTTAGAAAAAAAAAAAAATGCTTGAATTTACAGTTAGAGGAATAGCTGCTTCTAAATGTAACTTGAGCCTGAGATATGTCTGCAAAACAGAAAGCTACTCATCCAGACTTACAGCTCTTTCCAGCATGAAGATCACAGTAAGAAATGGATACCACTGTCTCAGCAAACTGGTAAATTGTCATGGCCCAGAACCTCCTTCATTTACAAGAAGAGGGTTAGGGCGCCTCCTTCATTTACAAGCAGAAGGCGCTGGCCAGTATTGACTTTAAAGGTTGCAGAAGTCCAGGTTTGCCTTTACTGAACAAGTGAAACAATATCTCCAGGTTTTATGAATGAGAGTAATGATCATAACAGGGATAGAGTTTGAAATATGCTATCTCAAAGGAAAAAAGAGTCTGGTATAATAAAGGAGGTCATTTGAAGCTTTCAAATCATGTGAATTGTTGAAATTTAGAAAGGCATGTCATTGGTAAAAATTCCAATCATAAGCAGCCTGCTTGTCCACCAAATCAAATTGAAGAGGTGCTGACAAAACATGTCATTACATAGGTAAAAGAAAAGCTGTTGGTTTTTGAAAGGACACTAACCTCCATAGTCACAGAGACTATCCTTCAAATAATTTGTCATGAGATGACCAAAAAAAATGATGATATTTCAGTCATCCTCAGAGCTGTGCAGGGAGACAGTGTCACTTTGGCTAGGGTTTCTTCTGAAACACAGTGATGATTGCAAGTAGAGATGCTAGTATTGATGTTTTTCAAGTGGTCTACCTTCCATCACATCCAGGGAAAAGCTGTGTCAAACAGATTTGTCAAGCAACCTTCGGATACTTTACCTGATGAAAAGCCTCCTCCATGTATGAGCAGATGGCCAAAGCCATTGCAGGTTGTTGAAAACTGATTGATCTAAGAGACAGTGGAAAGGGACAAAGGAAGAAAGATAAAAGGTATTTACACCAGGTAAATGATAGTGTTTATGATACAAAAGTATTGGTTTTCCTATTTAAATGAAATGTCTGTCAAACTGTACCTATAGTGGAAAGGAGACAATATTGAATATATGCATGCATTGATACCAAAAAGGAACAGTTTCTTTAAAGGAAGTGGTTAAACAGTACTCCACTATCACCTGCCCAGAAGTCTAAAGGAGCTCTTTTTGAGTAAAACAGAGAAAATATGGTATGAAGGGATGCAAGCTAGAATATAGCCCTTACAATCCAAAAAGGAACTTGTTTATCACCTGGAAGCAGGAACTGACACCATGTACAAAAAAGAGCTTTTGCCAAAGCCTGCACATCATATAGCCATCAGCAGATTAAGACAGAGTCTCTAGAAATGAGTTTTATTAGCTCTGGGCAGCACTCAAAACCCATGAAGCACTTCACTATTGCAAATCCAATCAACGGACATCTACAAGATTCTATCAAAACCGAGCTTAAAAAGAGGAGGCATTTCTGCGAAGCAGGGGACAGTCAGGACATTTTATTACAAGTCATCATCCAGTTTTGAGAAATTTGGCAAGCTTGAAAAGAGATCAGCTACAATATGTCACCTGCAAAGGAGAAGAGGTAAAACAGTGGACAGAGTTAGGCTTTGGCAATGGCTCCATTACAAGAGGTCAAATGCACCAATCAAATCAAGTGATCACTGTGTATCAATGAACCCTGTTGTTTTTTTTTTTTTTTGAGGCAGCATATCAAATCTTTCTGAAACCAGGGGTCCTACAGGTCAGTCTACAGGTTCATCAAGCACAAGAATGATTTGGCCTATTTTCAAGTTTCTGGAGAAAGATTTTAAAACATGTTGACAAAACTAGCCCTGTCCTTCAAAGAGCAAAGCAGTTTGCAGATATGTCTCTTGACAGTGTTAGAATAGGTTATATAAGGAATAGCACTAGCATTATTGACACAAGAGAAAAGATGGTCGAAAGGTTATTGAAATAATAAGTTCAATATTACTAAAGGAGTTATTTTCCCCATGAAACAATTCGAAACACCCTGCTGTTTCGTTTTCTATAAAGAAAAATGGGAAAGAAATAACACTGTTTGAAAAAGAGGCCTCGCTGTGTTAAAAGACCAACCGAGTTCTTTTGGCATGACAAGAAAAAGATGAAGGAACCGTTGAAAATGTTTGAAATATCATAAGAGTGAAATAGGAGAGTGAAAGTGTCGTTTTTAAAAAGGTTCAAACGAAGCTCCGTGCCTCCATAGCACCAAAAACAAGGAAGATCTGGTCGAATTTTCAGAAGTGGCACTGTAAAAATCCGAGCGACGCGCCTGCCATTCCGCGCGACGCGCCTGGGGGCGAATTTACAAAGGTGCCCCGTGTACGCGCGACGCGCCTGTACAGTGGCGCGACGCGCCTGTACACGCCCGACAGCCCGACCCGACAGGCCACCTGGGCGGTTTCTCTTGCGCGACGTTCTATCATTGAAGAGTGCCGCGCAGGTTTAAAAGTCTCCGGTGCTACTCAAGCTTTCCTCCAAAGGATATTCCCCTCAAATTCAAGAGGTATTTCAACTCTGACCTTGAAAATCTCGAACACTAAAGTTAAACTATGTATGCCTTGGTTTGAAACCATGCTGGAGTGATAGATGTATTGTTGAAGAGGCCTATAGAGGAAAGAGTGTGTTGAAACCACTACAAATCTTTCACACCCCAGCATACAAAAACTTTCAAAACCTTGTCACCCTAGCTAAAAAAAAGGGAAGAACAGTGTTTTTGCTGTGTGAGGTTTTGAAATGTAAGGCTGTAGTAAAAAGTTGAATGTGTTATTTAAGGCACCTAAGGGAAGAAACTGTGATTAAGATAAGGGTTTGTGTTTCACCTTGTATTTAATCAAAGACAAAGGTGTGTCATTTCTTTAAAATACCATTGGGAAAAGTTACCCTACTCAGCCACCAGACAGCTGTTCAACTGTATTTTTTGTGACTATTTTTCTGCTCTTTAACAACTCACTGCCAAGTGGATTTTCAGAAGTCATAAAAGCTTTCTTCCACAGATGACTGATATTCCATTTTGAAAAGGCCTTGTTCATTTTAAAAAAGGGAAACCCTTACAGCCTTTGCTCAAGCTTTGGAGCTTTTAAAACCCTGTTACCTCCGCTTTGAAATATGAGTTTGACTTTATGTTCACAACAAGGTTAACTTTAAAATGAGCATGTTTTTGTTTAAGTGAAATGACATACACAGAGAACAGTGAAGTTTAGTGGGAGAAAGGGTTCTTGGTCAAGCAGAAGTGTATAGGTTGAAGCTTCGGAGGAAGCTTGTTCACATTACTCATAAAAAGACAGTATTCAATGTATTGTTAAGTTGGCTGCTTTGTATTGTTCAAAACTTATTGACAAAGTTGCCATCCATCCAAGCAGAGGTTTTTATAACATAACCAGAGGGTTACATTCGTAAGGCGCCATTGATTGCTTTGAAGGGATAAAACTCACATAACCTCTGCCTAAAAACTTGGAAGCCTTCAAACTCTGTCATCTTTGCTCAGGATTGTTAAAGTGACTTTTTAATTGCATAAGGGCTGATTTCACATATGCAAGATCAGTGGAAAGTTGGCACACTTATACAGGGCAGAGTTTGTTAATGACTGAAAGTCTCCTTGAGCAAGGAGTAAGGTGTATTGGTTGACATCTAAGGCTTCAAGAACAGGGTGATTTTAGCACTTTCTCACAGCAAACTCTTTCTAGCAGACTGCCCCTCTTGTTCACTGTATTATTTCCTACTGTGAATTTGTTGACAGAGATTTTCCAAAGATGAATAGGGCCACTTTCTGAAGAGCAGGGTTTTAATATTTGAGTTCTGTCTTGGAGACACAAATACAAGTGTTGATTGGCATCTAACAAACTCACAAGAAGAATGATTTTTTAAACACTGTATACAGGAAATCTACACAGCAGTTTGTCTCATCTTTACATATGGTACCCTATTGAGAATTTTGCCTGGCTGAGGTACATTCAAAGGTGAAGGGCTGGTTTTAAGGAGAGCAGAGGTTGTTTATTCAAAGAGACATTGTTGCAATCTATCCTAACCACATTGTTTATCTGTCCAAACAGCATATTGCCACAGTTTCAATCCAGAAGGGCATTTTACATACAGTGAAGGCAGTTTGCCTCTTCCAAAGCTTGTTCAGGTCAGAATGCCTCCAAGGCAAGACCACAGGAGCGGTCCACATAAGAGATATGAGCCTATCTCCACAGAAGAAATCAATGCTCACCCATCTGTTCTTTTCAATTTCCATGAAGTAGGTTGTCTTGATTTCTGCCAGAAGATAGAAGAAGTCAAGAGTTTTTCGCCATTAACACACTTGTGCGCTTTGAGATTCAAAGAAAAACACTTCCAATTGGCGGGTCTTGATTTCAAAATTTCTCCAAGGTATGTGTCCAAGGCTACCAAGATCCCGTATCATGGCGAAAAGTGGTTTAAACAAGCTCATCTTGACTTAGAGGATTATAAACCTTTCATCAAGCCTGAACATAGGGAAACTATCACTGCTATTTTCCCTTTTTCCTATCTTCTTGACAGCTATGCTCCACTGATGAAAGCCATAATGAGATATTTCACTTGTGAAGGGAGGTTTAATCGAATTTATGCCTACCATGTCTGCTTGTTGATGCATTTTACCAGAAGTAGGCAACTAAACCTTCCTTACTTTTTGTCCAAGAGCATAGAGAAAATGGCATCTACTGTCCGAAAGAAGGCTCCACCTCAGCGAATCCCTTCTCTCTTTCATCATTCCTTGATCAAGATTATCTTCTTACACCAGCTAGAGAAGAAAGGGGTTTCATGGGATTTATTCATCAGCCATTCAGATTTTGCCACTGTCCCTCCTGTTCATGTGTCTCCTACTCAGCCTGTCCATCGCCCAGTGCCTTTGTCTAGTAGGCCTACACCTAGAAGACTCAGAATGACTACTGGGTAGCCAAGTCAACAGGGAGAAGGAGAGGGCAGTGAACAACAAGGAGAAGGAGAAGGCAGTGAAAAGCAGCAGTTGGATGTTGAGGGACAGCAGCAGTTGGATGTTGAGGGACAGCAGCAGTTGGATATTGAAGGACAGCAGCAGATACAGGATGAGGGATAGCAGCAGACAGCAGTTGAGGAGCAACAAGTTGAGCAGGAAATTGAAACACCTTTTGAGCCACAAACTGGACAAGATATTGAGGAAGAATAGCAAGCTAAAGCAGTCACCTTAACAGTAACAAAGATTGTTCCTATCAAGAGGAAATTGCCCAAAAAGACACCTTCTAGCTTGCCAAGGAGGAAAAGCGCCAGATTGGCTTTCAAAGGCAAAAGCATAGTTGGAGAAAGTGCCAAGCATGGAGGTGAATTAGCTGTCATCCCTATCCCAAGCGATGACAGTGATAATGAGGCCCGCATCCTTGAAAACCTCATCATTCACAAAGAGGGGCAAATTGAGGTATTATAGGAAGATCTTCAAAGGGCGAGGAATTTCAACCACTTCTTGGAGGTTGAAAACAAACAGATGAAGTTTCATGCAGCTATTCATGAGGCAAGGGCGATTAAGTATAAGAAAGAGGCAGAAAGGGCGCAAGAAAGAATTGAAGAGCTCATTGGTGAGTTTGATGATGAAGAGGAGGAAGACCAGCCTAGGCGGAAGAGGCCTAGGACCATCGGGCTTAAAAGAGCCTTGGAAAAACAGAGAGCAAAAGAACAAGCCCATTTCCAAGCCTTTCCTCTCACTGCACTCCTTGAGCAGGAAATTGAGGAAAACAAAGAAGCATGGCTTGAGAGAGCTAACAAGCATTTGGAAATGAAGCTTGAGAGGGCGAATAGAGATTTAGAGCTGCAGAGGAAGAGGACACACCACTTCCAAAAGCTGAATCAGTTTGCCCGGCACAAACTAAAGGCAGCACAAGAAAAATTGAAGAAGGTAAAGGGGAAGCGCCTAGCACGGAGGGAAGGGAAAAGCATATCAGCCCTTGATATTTTGGCCTCATCTTCGGAGCATGTTGCTACAGACCCTTGAGGGTCATGCATGCCAATTTTGGGCCTTTTTCAGCAACTTTTTGTTTTTTGGCATTTTTTGGGTTTTTGGCCGAAAACTCATAATTTCGCCATTTCAGTTTGATGAGTTTTCAAGGGAGGAGGATGATACCTATGGATGCCATAATTCCATGAGCAGGTCTCCAGCGATTTTCAAGGCATTTGGAGATCATTCGCCCCCTCAAATTGGCGAAAAATACCCTCTTTTTGCACATTCTGCCCGCCATATCAGCAGTCTGCTATTTTCTGGGTTTTTGCACACATGTACAGTTTTGGATGACTTCCAGGCCTCGGATTGAGATGGTTTCAGTTGCGCCGGAAAGTAGACACAGAGAGCTTTCCAGCAAGCCCTCATGAGCCCCATTTCGACATCGAGAAGGCTGCCAATTGCATCCAGCAATTCAGGGGACCTTTTTCAGGCATAAATATGAAGTATTTTTGTAATTTTTGAACCTCAAAAATATGCTTTTCCCAAATGTGCGTTAAGCTATTTTTATCCTTGGGAAATGATGTAAATTCAATATAATTTCCGTTTTTAGCAGTTTTTTAGATATTTTATGGGATATTTTGTGCCTTGGGCTTTGCAAAGCCTCAAGGACAAGTTTAGATATTTTGACTTGGCCAATGGGATAGCTAGTTGCTCCATGAGGTTTTCCTCCCTCAAGCCTATTTATTCCATGGGTTTCATTGTAAATAAGAGGCCGAACTTGAGAGAAGAATTAATACATTGGTCATATGAGCTTTGAAGAATACACTTGTGTTATGATTTTTGGACTGCCTCTTGGATGCTTTTGAGGAATGATGAAGGATTGTTGATGGATTCCATGACATGGTAGAATGGTATAGTGTTTCTTGATATGTTTTTGTCTTCTAGTTTTCATTCATAATACATGTTTCTTGCTGCTATAGATTAGTAGAGATTGATTTTGAGATATGCCCATGGAGGCACCTCAAGATCCCTGAATCTTCATAGCTTGATGTTTTCTTCTTCCTTAGTTATGCTAAAGAATTCTTAGCTGCTCTTTAGTAACTTAAGGTATTGTTGCTAGTTTCATTCATAAGTTCTATGAATGTTAAGTAGGATGTATGGTGTGCCATGCCTACCTATTAGCTGCCCATAGTTCTGTCCATGAAACTATCTCTTGAACTGATTAGTTTATCATTTTGTTGAACCAAGGAGGCCTAGTCCCGATCTAGCCCTTTGCCTAAAACTATGAAAACTTGTTTGTCCAAGTTCCCAATGACTTAGAGACTATTTTTAGGCGTTCCAGCGTAGTTTATGAGTTGTTAGTTTGTCTTATATGTTTTCCCCAAAGTCTGATAGCCATTTCCCGAAGTTAGAGGGTCTTATACCTCTATGTATGGCTGGAATGTTTGATTTCTATGTATTAATTAGCTCATAGTTGCATTTAGCATGATTAATGGCTTGCTATAACATGTTTATGTCTTCTATAAACTAGTTACACTCGAAATCCCTTGTCTTTCACCAACTTGTTGTCCATTTAATCCATTTTTCCCAAAGATCCCTTCTACCGTGAATCAAATCGGCCCTACAGCAACTTTACATCATCACCTCATAGCTTCCTTGACCTGTTTGACCCCATAGCCCAATTTATCTACATCTTGTTATCCAGTTTATGTATTTGATCAGTTTCATCCCTCACAAACTTAAAAAACCAAAAAACCAAAAACATACTTCATAACTAGCCTAATATCAGAACACCGCAAGTAAACACACCGACATCTTTTACACATATAGAGAGAGCCCTCTCTGAGTCCAGGAAGGCTAGGTCCTTGGGCTCCAAAGCTTGGTTTGATGTTACATCGTCATTTGGCTAAGCCAATCGGCCAAATCATGGGACCCTAACAATTTCATCTATATATGTTGTTCTTCCAAGGATCACCGGTCCTTTGGGTTTTGTGGATTTAAGTGGGGGATTTTGATTTGTTTCTATATTTTTCTTCCTAGTCATAAAACAAGAGCACCTATCCTACTAACCTTTGCACAATTGTTGAAAAGCGGGTTGGAGAGAAAGCATTTTTCTTGTTAGTACGAAGGTTCTTACCTCTCATTTTCAATACCCAATTATTTCACAGCAAAATGAAAAAGAAATAAAGGACATCACTCTTAAACACTCCCCCCAGCAATGACGCAAAAAATGTTGGGTCATAAAGGTGACTGTTACAAGCAACCTCAATGCTTCTCATTTAATTATCAACCCATGAAAAGTATTGTTATTTCAAGAGTGTAAGTGCAGTATATGCAAGTGACATTGAAGTACAACTACTCTAAATTATCATAAGGAAGACTGTCTAATTCTTGAAGTTCAATCAAATTGATTTGGAAGTGAGTTATAGAATTATTTTGACTATTCAAGGGAGATAAATTTGTTCTAGCCTATGCAGAAAAAGCTACTCTGGACTGAAAATAATAAACTAAAATTGAACAACGTACTTGATGAATTGAACAACAATCATAATGAATTGAACAACAACTCTAATAAATTGAACATCAATTGATTATTCTAAATTTTGCAATGGAATTCTCTTTTAATCAACTAATGACAACCTTCTTAATTAAACAGCAACCAAACACTCATATTGATAATGAAAAGATCCAACATTAACTACATACAGAATTGAACAACAATCATGTTAAAATTTATCAAACAATTACAAAAGTGTTGAATAATGATGAAAGCATTTAAACAATTATGAAAGCAGGGATTTTAAGCAAGAAGACATGAATAGTGAACTAGTCTAATGAAAGAGAAAGCTACATCTTACATTCACAATTAACCAATTAAATGATATATTATGAACGCATTAAATAACTGGAAACGCAAATTCTATAAATAAACGTATAGCATATAAATAGCAGTGAATCTCCCAAGGCTGGGCCCAAAGCCACATAAGCCTACTGCAAAGGAATACTCAAAGATTATCTATTCCAAAAAAACCAGATTTTTTATTAAGCCGCAGCGTAATACATTAATACAATTTGATGATTATGTCCCGATACGTCTATTACAGAGAAAAATCCATATATATCTATCTTTTTCATCTTCGGATTTTTAAAGGTAGATTCAAAAGTAGTAATGGGTTCTTTCCATATGGGACCTTGTTGCTTCGTGGATGTTGTTTGAGTACTTCAGGTGTTGATGTGCCTCTCCATCTTCTGCCGATCCGTAGGAGCCATTATGATCCTGTTTTCCTCCCTCGTTAGTTGTCTTTTGGTCATTCGTAGTTCCGCTGCCTTGCTTCCCTATAAATAAATATGTGACAAGTTAGTTCTTACGTTATTAAACTATCCTTTTATCATTAGTTCACTCTGCCTTGGCTTTACGTTATTTCCCTTCTTCTCGGCCCAACAACAACTTCTAGAGCTTCAGACTGAGAATCAATTTTCTTCCTGTTCAGAGGGCCGCGAAGATGTGGCAAGAGAATGGAAATAAACCATTATTTATGTGGGTTATCATCATAGACAAATCCTCTATCATTGATAGTGCGCTTCAATCGTTGATCTGCCTCCAAGGTAGATTCGTTTGGCTCTTGTCAGATTTATTATAGCTTTGTTACACATTGCACGCAGGACTTTGGTTTTCTGAATTGCTGCTTCAAATAATTCTTGATCTCACTGACAATAGGATCATTGTTCTGAGCCAGATATCCCATAAACCAATCTAGCATAGGACCCTCAAATTCCATATCTAGTTGTGCCCTCTTGACAACATCAGTGTTGACGTTTTGAGTAGTCCATACTGCATTTGAAACAAACCAAAATCTATCCATGTCCTTACCTCCCGAACCCTTGAAGGTGGGTAGCTTCATATGTGAAACCATATCGCCTCCTGGTGGTGGTGGTGGTGGAGTAGGAGTTGACCTACCCCTACATGAATGCAATATTCCTAATTAGTCCTAAGCTAATTGGAATATACATTTTTTCTTTTCTTTCTTTTCTTAAAGAATAAATGTGTAAATGAGGTTCATCAAACTCCTCATAAAGAATAAATCAATGCCAAATGTGAAAAAGACTAAATCTTGGCTACGTAAACAAGAACCCTTAGGTGTGAAAAGGGCTGGACATTTTGACTAGGTCAACCTTGACCAAATCTACAACGTTGTCTAGAAGGAAGAGGCCATCAATGAGGCACAACACAGTTCTAGAAGGAGATGGATTGTGTGAAAGAGAATATTTCATTAAAGGTGGTTTAGGGTTTAGAAGCTCTTAATATATATAAGGAAGGGGATGGAAGCATGTAAATGGTTGTTGAAGATATGATATTTTGATATATTGTCTGTTTAGACCATATAGCTTTCTTTGGCTGTTTAGCCTAGATTAAAAATGTTTTTTAGCATTGGAATTTGTTGTTTAGGAATTTCACCTCTTCCCATTGAGTAGCTCTTTGGGAGAGTCTTGTATTGCATATTCCACTATCTGGCTTGAGGCCAAGCTTCTCCTTTCAACTACAACTCAGATCCTATTGAGGGTTTGGCTGTCTTTGCAAGCTGCAGCAAGTGGATGCTAGATCTATTCAACTCTAGGACATTTCAGTGCCCTTTTTCAGTGGATAAGTCTTCTACTCCAATTGGAGGAGTGCGTTGTAGTGATTGAGCATCATTTTCTGATCTTGGCATGTCACCAACTATCATCTATACCCTACATCACAGTTTCTCTTCCAGATTTGCGTTACTCCTGTAGGTGTTGTTGCAGGGAGTTTAGGTGCACCATTTGGAGAGTTGGTTTCTGAGTTTTCGAGATCTTCTCTTCACTTTGAGATCCATTGGAGGAGATATACACATTGTATATTTCAGTTCTGATCTGCATGTTTCTAAATACTATTCAATTTCTGAATATTTCTGTAGATCTAAATTCTTAGATCTCATTTCTACTACTTATACTTGGTGTAATGCTAAAAAACCCAAGGGGATCTAAAAGAGGAGCCTTTATAGTGCATGGATCTGTTATGGATCTGATTTTTTATGCACAGATATGCTCTAGATTTGACATGTAATCAACAACAGTTTGCAGCCTAATAAAATATTGCTGTCAAGGTAGCTTTAGTCAATTCATGTGGTTGCAGCACCTCTTTTGAGGGAATTTATTTGGTTTATGTCTTGTATTTCTAGCTATGCATCTTATGGGCCTCATTATACATCTATTTTGCTGCTGTAAATACTATTAAAGAACATTTTTATTGGCCTCCTACTATTTTTTAGATGAACTGTGTTATTTTCTGCAGTATTGTTTAATATTGTTGTATGTTTCCCATTTGGGAATATTACAGTGGTATCAGAGCCATCATCTTACCATAGCCTGTAAGAAGCCAATATGTATTAAGAAGAAGAAGAGCTTCTTACTGATAGAGAGAATGGGTATCTCAAAAGAAGACATAAGAAGTTTGATTACACAGAAGACAAGGGTCAAACCCCTTTATCTAGAAGAATGAAAGTGAAAGAGTTCTCAAAAAATATGTTCCAAACTCTGCATGAGCTTAAATGAGAAATCAAATAAATGAGGAGGGCAAGACATGAAGGTTCCTCAAGAGGATATTTACATGAATAAAGCCCCAGTTCTTCATCTTATATGTGCAAGCACTCAGCTACACAATCAGATCTGCAACGTTATTCTATGCCCAGATTTACTGCAAGAGAAATGGAGGAAGAAGATGCACCAAAGGAGGAGACTTTGAGTGGTCATCTTCAAGAGTATGAATCTAAATATTGGAAAATCAAGGAAAACTTGAGCTTCCAAGAGTTCTACCAGCTCAAGGAAGAAAGGATATTAAGCAAGTACAATAGAAAGAGAAGAGGTATATTCTTTCTGCCAAATTTTGATGGATCCTCCACATCCACAGTCAAGGAATGGATAGATCAACTAGACTCATATTTGGATCTACATCAAGTTTCAGAAAAGGAAGCCCTTAAAGTATTAGCACTGCATCATAAAGGTAAATATTATGTTTGGTGGTTATTTGAAACCTTTTCATTGAAGAATGCAAATATATCTACTTATGCGAGATTCAGTAGGAGATTAGTGAAGAGATTTGATGTAAAACAAACTGAAACATATTTGATTGAGCTAGAAAAGCATGATAATGAAAAACCCTTGCATGAGTTGGAAAGATCTATTACGCCAAATCCACTTCAGATTTCTGTTGAAGGGGATAAAAATTTGTGTGATACTTTGCCAAAGGCAAGATCGCCATTGTATGAAGAGATTTCTTCTCAAAAGGAAGTCATGGAGATTCCTCTTTCAAGGGAAGACCAAGATATAAGGTCTCTCATTGATAATGAGGTATTCTCAAATATTGATGAGGAGAAAGAACAAGAGGGTAGTAACAGTTTTGTCACTTCAGAAGAAGAACCATAACAACATGGGGATGGACATGAAGTTATTTCTTCAAGGGGAGGAGCTTTTTCATCTTTGCAAATGGTTCCCAAGGAGCATCATCTGACGGTAGTATTGGGAAATAACACCCTGCTCAAGGAAGGAGGAGGAAGGATGGATTAGCATCCAATGATGAGGAGCATGGAACCTTGTTTATTTCAAGGGGTTTCTATTCATGAGAAGGAGACTAAACTATGCAGAAAAGGGAGGGACACTTCAGTCCACTCATTCATATAGTCTACTTCAGATCTTGATGTCTCTTTACATGGAGGAATTCCACCAGGGAGACCCCCTGATTGGATGAAGAATAAATTTTTCTCTCAAATTAATGCACCAATGAAATATTTGGCTAAGGAAGGAGCCTTGGGAGAAGCTAGCACAACGCTGAGTGTTAGCCACAGATAAAAATTTGTCATATCAAATGGTGGCTAAATCATTTTTAAGCCTTCAAGAAACAATTTGATGGCCAAAATTGTGAGTTCTTGAAGTCTTATGAATATAACTAATCTTTTAGTTAATCTTCACTACTGTTTCCCTCATAAACCTGAAAAATATGTTGTTTTCCTGAAGAAGAAGACTGCTCAAAAACCCATTTTTTCCCTTCATTCTTACCCCTCCTTTCATTCACAAAAAATCCCTTTTTATCCTTTCTTTCCTTCATAAAATCCTTCCATAAGCCTCATTTAACCTTCAAAATCACTTCAAGACCCTTTTAAAACCATTCATTATCCTACCATTTGGTTTAAAAAACCTTCATTCTCCTATCAGAACCCTCAAATCAGCTTAAAAACCCTGTTTTTAGCCTAAAAACACTTATATTTCATTACATAGAATTTTAGCCCCCAAGGGCTTAAGTTCTATTTCCCCTGCCTCTCATAGGACCATAAGCCCCGCAACCGAGCGCTAAAAGTCCTTAAAACCCTCGTCCAAACCCTTTTTCTCCTTTGTATTTTATAAAAACCCGACCTTCCTTGTGTTATAAATAAAACCCGACAGTTTGTTGTTTCGGCGAATGTCAGCCGTTGATCTAAAAACGATCAACGATCGTCGACACATCACATCGCAATTGTTCATTGGACTCATTTTAATGGTTTATTGCCTCCCTCCGATTGCAACCCTGCGATTGTTTCCCGACCGTTGATCTGCTCTATCGTGCCCAGATCTGATGGTCCATATCGCTCCCCTTGTAAAACCAACCCTTTCACCTTTGGCCGTCACAACTAAATCCTGACCGTCGATCTAGTTTTGAGATTGATGGCTCTTACTCAATTGCATCACAATCTTCCATGTATTCTTTCTTTTTTCCTCCTCCGATGCCATTCTTCCCGATTAAATCTTAGCCGTCGAATCCACAAGAACCGACGACAAAGATCTCGTCGCAAATCCGCCCATAATTCTCCACGCTTGTCCCTCCGATTAACTCTCAACCGTCGATCTAACTCCCAAATCCGACGGTTAGTATGTAATCGCATTGCAAGTTTTTCTTTGTGCCTTCCTCTTTCCTCCGCCGATTTGTGATCGTGCGATCGGATCTGGGCCGTCCATTGACCAAGATCTAACGGTCTAGATCAAACCTTACTTCCACTGTTATTTCATAAAGCCCCGTAGTTGAAAACTCTTCGGCGAAGATCTACCGCTGATCTATGCAGATAAACGGTCCACATTTACCCAATCACCGCCCGATCCCCTACCTCGTATTCTTTTCATTACCCCGAGAAGTAATCTGGGCCGTCAATATTTTAGATCCTACAGTCTAGATTAAACACGATAGGCCCAACTCCTTTGGGACCTACCTCCCCCATTGATAAATCTTGACCATCCATTCCCGTGATCCAACGGTCGAGATCTAAACCGCCTTAGCCCTGCCCACCATTTTTCGCCCGCGCATCTTATCTTATCACGCTCCCATTCTCACTATCGGATCTCTCCACCTTTCATCCGACGGCTAAGACTCCATATCACGTTATTTTGAGTCCGAAAGTTAATGCCAAAAAATTACGCGATGTGGACGGTTTTTAATAGGACACGTGTCAGCCAGAGACCCATATTGCATTTTTTTGGCAAAAATCTAAAACCACTTTGGAGTAGCGTGAAACCAGCGGTTTCTTCAGCCGAAACCACCTTTCACCATCGCATTAAATTTTCTCATATTTAAATCTCTGTTGTTCGTTCCTTTCATCCAATGGCCCAGATTGCATCTAACCATTAAGCCATCGCCCTCCACCATTCTTCTAGATATTTCATCAAAGGATCTCTGCCGTCGATTTCCATTGATCAATCTGATCCAACGACCCAGATTGTTCTACGACCCCAAAATTTCATTTAACCTCTTTTTTACTTCCGCCAAAGGTTTTCTCTCATTTCCTTTGCAACTTCCTCCATTTCGCTATAATGTTACCGCCTTTGCATTATATAAACCCAATTGAGCTCGATCGTTGATCTTTGCAAATCAATAGCCCAAACTTAATCTCCACCACCATTTATCCAACCGCCTTCCCATTTGACCCTAGCAAGCAATCCTCGTCGTTGGTTGATTTCATTCAACGGTCACGATTAAATCTAAGCCTCCAAAGAAGTTTAAACCTATCCCTGCAGGATTTTCTTAACTTTTCTTGTGTTTTTGCAGGTTTAAAGGTTTCTCAACTGATTTAAAAGAAAATCAAGGGTCGGGGATGATGATCCCCTAGGCCATTATCAATGAAGACAAATAATCTGTAGGGTTCAAATTCTCATTTTATCATGCCTCATGAGAAATGATAACACTATAAAACCCTCTATGCACCTGCAAAAATAACGAAAACACAGTGAACCTTAATCAGACAAAGAGTATCAGATTTATAGCATAAGATCAAAGCAGAAATCAATATTTGAATGTTTTAAACACAGTTTTAAGGGATTACAGCAATAATTTGACTATCAAAAGCCTAATCCACTCAGTTGAAGACCGTATGAAGACTAGAAGACAAAAATTAGGCCTGATTAAGCCTATAACACAATATTAAAGAAAATTAACAGTGTTTTAGAGAAGAAAAATCAGATCTATTAGTCCGAAAAGCCTCCACTGCCACATCAAAGGCTAATTGAATCCTCTCCAGCTACCGAAAGCCACTTGTAGCCTCAAAGAAATCAACAGAGGGCATAGTTAATGCCTATTTCAAAGATATTTGTTTAAAGACAGCTGAATAGTTAATACAACCAAATAAACTTATTACAACAGTCAGAAAAGTTATTATGAAGATAAGGAATAGCCCTGAAGTCAATATTCTCGTCCATTAAGTCTTAAAAAGTTGAAACAGAGTTATTGAACAGAGTTATAGGTTGAATGCATCCCTACCTTATGCCTTGCATGGTTTTCAAGGCTGAGGACTGCATTTACTATGGAATTAAAGATACTTAAACCCTAGAAATTCTTTCACCTCCTCATTCTTCTATAAATAATTCTGTAGAAGATGAGATATAGGTTGGTTGCTGAAATTTGAAGTAATACTTGTGCTCGAAATTTTCTACATGTAAATAGTTTTTAGAGGCTCTTGAAGCTCTGTTTGTGATCAAAAAATTTAGGCTGAGAAGAGAAGATGATTTCTGTACTGAAACACTGGACTTGAAGTATGTAACTAGATTGACATCAATATACAAGCTGATTTTTGGGATTCTGGTCTATATCATTGGTGAAGTACCTCTTATTGTGTTATTGTTTTCCTTTCATGTATGCCATTTTGTTCACTTTTCTCTGATAACTAACAACAAGCATAGAGTTAGGATTTACTGTTTACAGTACCCTTCTCTGACTGATAAGATTTATCTTCATGTTTTCCTCCAATTGTGTGTTTAAGAATGACTTAAGTTAAGTATAAACATTATCAAGGAATGTTGGTTTGTCCCTGTCTTGATGTGAAAAACTTGAAAGGAGGTTCTTGAATGATATTTTCATTATATGCTGAGTAGAGTTAGACTGGAAAAGTTTATGGTTTGCCATGTCTTCTAGTTTCTTTCTCCAAAAGGTTGTCTTGAAAGTTTCCCTACGAGTATGCTAAAGCAGGTTTAGATTTTAATGTATCTTGCTTGATCTCAAAGCTGCACTTTGTTTTCTTATCTGTTTTCATCCTTTCTGAAAGTAGTCATGTGGATTGCTGGATTGTTTGTCTGATAAATTAGCTTTAATACAAGCTTGTCCAAAGAAGTTTATGGTTAGCCCTGTCCTTTGGCTGGTTTTAAACAGTTTATTTAAAAGGATTTTCTTGTTTGGAAAGTTGATGAATCCTTGTTGAAATTAATGAATTTTTCCACCTTCTCAACACTTTTAATGTTCCATTCCATCATTTAATCTAAAAATATCTTTTGATATAGATGACTTGCCCCTTCGATCACTCTTGAAATTGCTGCACAATTAAACCCTTTTATGACTCCATAGCCCAATGGATTAAGTGTTGTGTCATATCTATCCTATCAACTAAATCTTGTTCTGATTGTTCACACCTTCACTCCTTTTAAACTCTTTCATTTTTAGGACTTTCCACTCAACTAAAGATCATACTCAACCATCCAAAACAAAAAACAAAAAACCCTATTCTTAATAACTAGCCTAATATCATACCAAAAACCTTAAAGATAAATCAATATTTTCACTTATGGAGAGATCCCTCTCTGAATTCAAGAGGGCTAGATCCTAGAATCCCAAGGTGGTTCATAATGTTGTCTCTGCAGCTTTAGTCTTTCCAATCTACTAAATTTAAAGATTCCTAACATTTTTGGCAACTCCACTGGGGATCTGAGTGAATTTCATCTTAGATACCCTTAAGACCTCAAGAAAAACCCTTGATTCAAGAACATTGTTCAGTGCAGTATAAGTAGCCCTCTTCAAGCACTACCAAGCAAATGGTAATCATGATAAAACTTTTTTGAATCAGTGACAAACTAAGCAACCCTTAGGATTCTCATAAGAGCTTATCAAACCTTGAAGAAATCAGCTAGCTAAGCCATAAGATTATACTTTCTTTGTCTCATCACCGTAGCTAAGTGTTGAAATAGATTTAGGAGACTCTTAGAACCCATAGGATGGAAATAACTCGGAAAACCCAAAAATATTTCAGATTGGTATTCAAATAAACATGGTGGTGGAACCATAAAACATTTTATCTTCACACAAGCTAAAAATTTTCCACCTAGTGACTCCACAATCCTAAACAGACCTTAAGACTCCACCGGGAAACCCATTATCATCATAACATCATTTAAACTCAGATAAAAAGACTTTGAGGATCAAAGTTTTCTTTTTTAAAGATCAGTTAGCCTCTTAAAGATTGCCATATTCGGTTAAAACTTTTCTTGTAAGTTCGGTCTGAAAAACATAACATAGTGGCTCCTAGAAGGATTCATACTAGAGCCTATCCTGACCCAAACCCTCCTGAGATAGTTGATAACCCTGAAAGAATTCTTAGGAAGTCTCCTAAGGCCAAATTTTCAACTATTGTCAGACCATTCCATAGAGCTAATTTTGTTCCTGAAAACCTTGCAGCTCTACAAGAATCACAAGTTCACTTAAGAAATCCATTTAGAACTAGGTCCCTTGAGGATTTAGATCAGATATATTTTGAGCCTTCACTTTCATCCCAAGATAGAAGTGAACATCCTGGTAGTAGAGAAACTACTCCACCTGACTTACATTTCCTTCATAATTTTGGTTTCTCTCATCCAAGATCAGCTCAACAATCTCTTGCTGGTTCATACACTTCTGTTATCCACACATCCGCTGTTCAAAATACACCATTCCATCAACCTCCTCCACTTGTAAACCCCCCACTTTTTCCACAACCTCCTATCATGGCTACATGGTATGCTCCCTTAGTCCTTCCTTTACCTCTAGTCAATCTTCCACAGGACTATCAGTCCAAGATACCATTATATGATGCCAGTGGTGCTACTACTGCTTCACAACATGTGGATAAGATGAATGAATACTTTGACAGAAATGAGATTGATGATGAAACTGTAAAACTTGGATTATTTTCTCAAATTTTAGGGGGAGAAGCAAGAAAATGGTTCAAAGGCTTAACCCCTCACAGTATTAATGATCTCCAAGCTTTCCATCATTTATTCTTGAACAAATGGGAAGTCAAGAAAAACCTTCTCCAAATACTTTCGGACTACAAGAATCTCCAAAGAAACCCTGGGGAAAGTGTTCAAGCTTATTGCACTAGGTTTAATATTGTGTATAATGCACTTCCCCCAGATCTAAAACCTCCACAAGGCTCAGATTTAAACAAGTTTCCTGAAGGATTTGATCCTGAAATGGCCTATCAGCTAAGAGAGAGAGATCCTTTGACTCTTGAAGATATGCAAAAAGGAGCTCTTACTGTGGAAGTTAATTTAATGGAGAAAAGAGCAAGAATGAGGAATGAGAATAAAGTGTCATTTAGAGAGGAATCTGCACCTTCCACATCTAGCTCTAAGATGGAAATAATGATGGAAGAGATGATGAAAAAAAAAAGTATACTTGAGAGAGCACAAGCTAGTTAAAACCAATCAGCTCCTCAAAACAGAAATCAAAATCAAAGTCAGAATTTTAGGAGAAACCAGCCTCAAAACAGACCAAGGGAGAATGTGTTGGAGTTCCCATGTTTTGGCCAGATTGGCAAGACCAAAAGATGATACAACATCAGAACCACTTTTGGGCCCTAGGATCTAGCCCTCCTAGACCCGGAGAGGGATCTCTCCAAATAGAGCAAAGAATGATGTATCTTTGAGAGCTCAAAATGAGATGTTAGGATAGTTATGAAGCACAACGGGGGTTTAAATGATTTGGTTGGTTGGTTTCTAGGTTGGTTATGAGATCATAGACTGAGAAAGTAATGGGAGAAAATGAACAAAGCAGCAGGAAGCTTCAACAAAGGGGATAGGTCAAGAAAGTGCCATCCATTGGGCTATGGAGTCATGAAAGGAGAATTACTTGCAGCAACTAGCCAAGGCTTTCAGAGGGCAAGTCATCTAGACTAAAGGATCTTTTAGATAGATGATGGAATGGAACATCAAGGGAAGAAGGTGAAAGAAGGAAAGACAACCAAATTTCTATCTATAGATCAGGTCAGAGGTCATTTAACTCCAGACCTGCTTGGACATACTCAAAGGAAGCTCTCAAAGAGGGACAAAGGGGCTACTTATAGATCGGACCAAAGGTCATTTAACTCCAGGTATGCTTTAGCAACTCCAAGGGAAAACAGAGATAAGATTTACAAAGGGATCTTAGAAAGGTTAGCTGGTTGCACAAGGATCCTAGTGGACAGGGCTAACTCTAATCCCCAGTGTTCCCAAATCTTCCAGCTTAAACCCAACAAGAACATCTAAGAACTGATTCATTTAATTCATACATCAGAGAGTAGGCAATATCATCCACTACACTGGTTAAATCAACTGAAATCAATTCTCAGATAGCACATAAAGCAGAAAACATTAAAGGTAGGGAGAGCAGGAAACATAGGGCACCTAACAAGGGTGAGTCCTGTGTTATACTTCTGTTGCCTACCAGAAGAACATGAAACAATATGAAAATGTAAATAACAGAGTTAGGAAAAACATCACCAATAGTAATAGACCAGGATCCTGTGAAATGTGCTTTGATTAATTGATGCAAAACCAGTCATGTACAATAAGCCCAATGGCTAATACAATCCAAACTATCTCCACCTAGCCTATTACATACAAACTACTCTGTAACTCCCTCCCAAGACTGTTCTAACAGTCAAACTGAATCCCTCTAACAGCAACAGCCTAAAAAATGAACAACAACAACAACCTTACAATATGTTCTTCTGGATTCTTATAGGAGAAACAGAGCATAAGAGGTAGGTGAAGAATTAAATGAAGAATTAACGCTCAGAAGAGGAGGAAAACCGCAACCCATTCTGCTTTAAATCTGTGCATTTACTTCTGGCACTCTGGCTGCAGTATTAATGCCATTCTCTGTTGACTGGACAAACTGGAGAAATAATGATGCTAGGGTCTCCATATCGTGTAACAAATGCTTTTGATGGTGTAGGACTGCTGAAAGGGCATAAATCTTTATTTGGGCACAATGTAGACTGAGAAAATGATGTGTACCATGTCCTTTCATGGAAGAACGGTCTGCTGATATGGAAACCCAGATAATATTATCTCTCTGTGCATTGGATCTCCTGTTCGATCCTCGGGGTCTTCAAATCTATACCTTTGCCTTCTAAAAATCCCTGAGGAAGCTCAAAAGTCTTCTATTTCTTGCCTCGAGCTTTCTACTGTTCCCGTACTGTCTCTGCCCGTGAATTTCGAGCTTCAATGGTGCCGGAGGGTTGGTAGAGTTTTAAACTCTTCCCTTTGATGAATTTATGGTGCAAGCACCCCTCCAAACGTTTCCTGTAACATCAAGCTCTGAATACAGCCTCTGCACATGGTTTTCATCAATCTCTCTGTCACTGTAACAGAGATTGCGCATCATGGCGGTCATTTACTATTGAAAACCCTGCAAAATAGGTGAACTAGTTGAGAAAAAATACATGGGGGTGGCGGACACGATGGAGACGATGGGACCATCCATGCAGAACGAACAGACGACAGAATTGTGCAGGTTGATGGCAAAAACGTAGCGGAACGACGAAATATGGTTGGAGGACGTGAGCGTAGCGGAGCAGGAAAAACGAATGAAAATCACAAAAAAACACGAAAATGGACCAATATATGTGATGGGATGGGAGAAAATACGGAGGGCGCACGTGGAGATGACATGGCAGGATGGGAGACAGTGGAATAGTCAAAAGTGGGCGGATGAATCTGGACCGTCGATCGTGGCGGAGATCAACGGCGGAGGACGACGGACGGTGGGCCATGACATAGGTTATCGCGTGTGCAATTGGATTAAACATCGTGCATCTTCGACGTGCGATAGCCGTTGGATGGCCCGATCCAGATCGGACGGTATTCGGCAATTTCGTTGGGCATCCGTGTCCGGACAATAACGCGCGAAGGATAGAGTTAACGGGCGGGGCTGGCGGTTTTGAAATCGTACAGGAGGACAGGTGGCGAGCATTGTATGGAATCGCTGGGTGCTCGGGGAAAACCACCAACTGCGCATAAGCGGTGCGGAATAAACTAGGCAGGTTTGGAATAGTGCGCAGCGGGGTCCACAGGGCGGATGCCGCACCGTCGGATCTTGTATAGATCAACAGTTGAAAACACGCTCGATATGGATAGGATGCGGACCGTTGATCTGGCCTTTAAACAGACGGCAGAGATGAAATGCGGGGGACCAAGGTGTACGGACATGAGAAATTTGGAGCGACCCCCCACAGTGAATAACATTCGTTGGATCTTGGCGGGCAAACGAACGGTGGAGATGCGGCGACGGGTGATGAACGGGGAAAATGACGGAGGCAGCGAGATTAACGAGAACCGTCCGATCTATAAAGATCGACGGTCAGGAACACCCCCAATATGGATGAATCGTGAACCGTTGATCTGCGAGGTTGAATGGACGACGGAGATGAAATGCGGGGGACCAAGGTGTACGGACATGAGAACTTGAAGTCGACCCCCCGCAGTGAATAACAGCCGTTCGATCGGGTTTTCCCACATCCCAAGGGGTCAACTATAGGGGCACCATGGTTTGACCCTACGGATAGAGAAGAGCCTCCGCAGGGGTAAGCGCTTTGGTCATGGCGCTAGGTTATATGGAGAGAAAGGCGCGGGGCTAGCGGAGAAGGGGGCTTAGGCCTATTATAAGGTTGGAAGTGGGTTTTTAACCCATTTTTAATGTATTTTGAGGCCCAAAGGGTAACGATAGGGAGATGGAGGGGGAATTCGGGAAAACAAAGGGTGTGGGGATTTTAGAGGATTTTGGAGGGGCATAGAGGGTTAATAGGGGAAATAGAGGGGAACGAAGGCACTTTGACAGAAGGAGGAAGGAGGGGACAAGGGCCATTTTGCAGGGGTACAAGGAGTAAATGCAGGCCTTAGGGAAAAGAACTAGTAGAGGGGACTTGTATAAGGCAAAGCACAGAGAGACCTCAAGGATGATGTGTCTTCAGGGGAGATGTATTCCTTGAAGGTCTCCAAACAATATAGCCCCCAGCTTTCTTGTCAAGAATTTCATAGGGGGGCTAACAGAATGATAAACAGATTAATCCTCCTTTTCATCAAAACTATGTAAGTGAGGTTGAAGAAACAAGTGAACAAACAGAGGAAGATGATATAAACATGTTGGGAGTAGACAATGATGATTTTGAAGTTCATTACAATAGAAAACAAGGTCTATACACACCCTATGATGATAAAAGACCAGAATATTAATACTAATATCAAGAGCTGGAAAATGTCATCATAGAGACTCCAAAAGAATATGACCTTAGGAGTAAAACCAATCAGGAAACTCCCAAAAATAAAACCTTTAAAAATTCTGCAAAAAATAGCCCTGTAAATAAACCCAAAGTTACAAAACAGAAAGACAAAATAGTGGTTGGAAATTCTGATAAAAATAAAGAAAAGGGCATTCAAATTAACAAAAAACAGAGTGCAGATCTTAGCAACATTAGCATCTCAGCTAGTGCTCCTACTAAAACAATTTTAACCAATGTAAATAGAGAAAATCAGCAAGCTGAATTGGCTGAGAAAATGGTGGTAAATAAGGCTGAAATAAACATTGTAAAAAATCAGCTCCCTTTTAGTTTAGAGCGGGAAATTTCCAATATAAAAATCTCTGTTCCTCTTACTGAATTAGCCACCCAAGATGTATATAGATCACAAATTTTGAAGGCTTTTAACAGAATAGAAAATAATGACACTTCCAATCTTAATGATGACCAACCAGAGCTTTTATTTGGTCCTAAGATTGAAGGGAGATATCAAGAAGGGCCAGTTCCTCCTTTTTATGTTAGTTTGAAAATTCATGACAAAATTTTACACAACACTATGCATGATTCAACTATTCATGATTCAGGGGCCTTTCATAACCTAATGCCAAAATCAGTGATGGACAGCCTGGGTCTTGAAATTACCAGACCATACAAAGATCTATACTCCTTTGACTCCAGTAGAGTGAAATTCCTAGGTTTAATCAAAGACCTAAGTGTAAACTTAGCACAAATTCTAGCCAAGTGTTTAGTAATGGATATTGTAGTGGCTGATGTACCCCCAAAGTATGGTATGTTGTTATCAAGATCTTGGGGAGCTAAGTTACAAGGAACAATGCAAATGGATATGACATATGCTACCATCCCTGTTTTTAATCAAACAAGAAGACTTTATAGGGAAACTCATATGCAATACATGGTTAGTAGCCAAGATAGACCACAAAACTTTCCTCTTTATTCTATACATATAGGCCTTGACTCATTCATTCTTTTAATGATGAAATATTTAATGAGCAGGAAACCTTAACTAATTTAGTGGCCACTCCTCACTATAATGTAGTGGTAGACATAGAAATTGAAGGAGACTTAACAGAAGGGTCAAAACAGTGTGTCAAAATAGACAATCACTGTAAACAAATCACGGGTCTTGAGCTACAAAATAGTTATCCGTTGCTTACTAACTTTGAGAACCAAGAGAAGAATCCTCAACTTAATGAAGAACATGAGGAACTAGAACAATTTCCACACAATACTGACTGTCAAAAACAATCTGAAAATGCGCAAGATAAAGAGGATAGTAGTCAAATTACTGAAACCAAAACTAGTCCTTTTTGGAGTATGAATTTTGATGGGTCTTGCACTAAGAACAATGCGGGTGCAGGAATTTGGATACATAACACTGAAAATAATCACACTGAAGGGAATTCCTACAGATTAAATTTTCAATGTTCAAATAACATAGCTGAGTGTGAATCTCTCCTTTTGGGCCTACACTTGTTGAAGAAATTAGGAGCCAAAAGGATAAAAGTTCATGGGGATTCAAAATTGATTTTTAAGCAAGTGAACGGGGAATATAGTGCCAAAAACCCCAGACTTAGAGCCTATAGAAACAATGTCATGGACTTACTAAGAACATTTGAGGAATCCCAGCTTATCTTTGTCCCAAGAGACTAAAATATCCTTGCCCATAGTTTAGCTTTTGCTGCCAGAACATGTTTAACACCTTATGAAACCAAACATTCCACTACCCAAATCAAGTTTAGACCAGCTGTCCCTAATAACGAGAAATATTGGCAAGTTTTTGATGGAGACAAACAAATAGAAGACTTCCTACAGTCCAGAAATGAATTTGAACTACCAAGTTCAGATTTAGATTATGAAGATGATTGTTCTACTGAGGAAAATCTACTTGATGAAGAAGAAAACTCTCCAAAGATTGTTGTTATAAATCTGTTAGCTAATAAACTTGAAAATACCACATAAATTAGTGCAGATTTAGGACAAGAAGACTTAGAAACGCTACAATATAACAATCAAGGTTTGGCAAAGGGACTGGTCCCCTTAGAAGAGTTGTTTGATTTCAACGATGTTGCCAAGAAACCAAAGCTAGAGCCTGTTGAAACTGAAGTTGAAGAGTGTAATATAAGAAGTGAACTTAAACCAAAAATGATCAAACTATCTAAAACTTTACCAGCTCACATCAAGTTGAAATACATTGAGTTGTTTAAAGAATTTTCTGATGTTTTTACGTGGAGTTATGAGGATTTAAAGTCTTATGACACAGAGATAATCTAGAACAAGATACCCCTCAAAGAAAACAAGAAACCCTTCAAACAAAAATTGCACAGAATCAACCCTATTCAATTACCTTTGGTTGAGAAGGAAATCAAGAAAATGTACGAAGATGGAATTATTTTCCCTATTAGATATTCAGAGTGGGTGTCTAATCTAGTGTCAGTTAGGAAGAAAACATGAGAGATTAGGCTTTGTATTGACTTTAGAAACTTGAACAAAGCCTCATTGAAAAATAATTACCTTTTACCCAAGATGGATCATATTTTACAAAGGGTAGTTGGTTCTAAAATAATTTCTTTGCTAGATGGCTTCTCAGGATACAATAAGATTTTAGTAGATCCTGATGATCAACTCAAGACAGCTTTTACCACACCTTGGGGTAATTTCATGTATGTGAAAATGCCCTTTGGTTTAATGAATGCTAGTGCTACATTTCAGAGAGCCATGGACATTGCATTCTCAGAAGAATTAGGCTACTTCATCATTATTTACCTTGATGATATCACTTTTTTTTCTAAAACATATGAAGAACACCTAGAACACTTGAAAATAGTCTTTGAGAAATGCAGAAAATTTGGGTTATCTTTAAATCCGAAGAAAACGTTGTCTGGTCTCCAGGAAGGTAAAATTATTGGGGATATCATATCAGAAGAGGGAATAAAGATAGACCCAAAAAGGATCGAGGTATATTGCAAATCACTCATCCTAGAAACATCAAGGAACTTCACTATTTCATTGGAAAGCTTAATTTCTTAAGATTCAGGTTCATACCCAACTTAGCTGAACTTCTTAGAAACATTATAAACATGCTAAAAAGGGAACAAGGAGTTAAATGGACCTTGGAAGCAAAGAAGTCTTTTGAGCTGGTGAAACAAGCATTAACCAAAACGCCAGTTCTTATAAGTCCTAATTTTTCAAAAGATTTTTTCATTTTTTCATTTGCATCAGAACATACAGTGGCTGCTGTCCTATTGCAGAAAAATACACAGGGACAAGAGCAACCAATTGCATTCTTTAGTAAGGCATTGAGAGATGCACCTCTGAAGTACAACATCATGGAAAAAGAAGCCTTTGCCTTAGTCAAAGCCTTAAAAGACTTCAGAGTTTACATTCCACACTCCCACATAATTGCATTTGTGCCAAACTTAGTTGTGAAAGACATTCTAACACAAGACCCAGATGGAAAAAGAGGTAAGTGGATAGTTGTGATACTTGAATATGATTTAGAAATCAAGCCCACTAAGCTCATTAAAGGCCAAGGAATAGCAAGATTAATGGCTGAGTCTAATTTTGAAGCTCTTGATATTAACATGATAGATGCATTAGATGAACAGGAAGAATTACCATCTCCCATTGTCGAAGATCATTTTATGAATTCATCCTGATATGCTAATATTTTATATGTTTTGCTCAATTTGAATACACCTCCTGGTTTGTCTAAGACAAAGGCAAGATTTTTAAAGTTAAAAGCTGTTAACTACTGCATTTTAGATAAATGTCTATATTGGAAAAATGCTGGTGGGTTATTGCTTAAATGTTTTCCTGAGAATGATGCAGAGAAAATCAAGCATGAGTTCCACGAAGGAGAATGTGGAGGCCACCTCTATTGGAAGACAACTGCCAAAAAAATCCTTAGATCTCGTTACTATTGGTCCACCCTCTTTCCTGATGTCCATTAAATGATTATTTCCTGTCATAATGCCAACTCTTTGAAGGAAAAAGAAAATTTCTTCCTTTACCCTTGCATCTAATCACTGTTGAAGCTCATTTTCAACAGTGGGTTCTAGAATTCATAAGAGAAATCCATCCACCCTCATATTCCCAACATAGATGGATTCTCACTACAACAGACTACTTTACCAAATGGATAGAATCCATCCCTTCTAGGCAAGCCAATGACTCTGTCATCATAAAATTGATTGAAAATCATATCCTATCTAGATTTGGCTGCCCTAGAAAGATTATCACTGACAATGCTGCTGCATTTGGATCCAAAAAGATGGTTGAATTCTGTCACAAATATCAGATTACTTTGGGTCATTCTACTTCTTATTACCCTCAAGGTAACAGGCTGGAAGAATCCTCAAACAAAATTTTGGTGAAAATAATCAAGAAGTTGCTCGAGGACAATAAGAAATCTTGGCACACAAAGATGGTACATGCATTATGGGCTGACAGATTAGCACTTTAAAAATCAATTAGAATGTCACCCTACTAGCTTGTTTATGGAATAGATGCAATTTTTCCAACCAGCCTAGGAGTGCCAGTCATGAAGTTGATTCAAGAGGTATAGTATGAAGACAATGACATGATTAGAAGAATTAATCAGACCATACATATTCAGCAAACCAGAGAGGAAGTATACAACAGAGCATTACAAAAGCAAGAAAACATCAAGAAGCTATTTGATAGAAGGACAAAGGCCAGTAATTTCAACATTGGTGACAAAGTGTTAAAGTGGGATTCCATGAGAGAAGATAAGGGAAAGCATGGGAAATTTGATAACTTATGGCTTGGCCCTTATCTCATTCATCCTGCTGTTGGTAATAATGCTTACTTTTTACAGGAATCGAATGGAGCTGAACTGTTTGGGGGTCCTGTCAATGGCAGGATGCTCAAAAATTATTTCTCTTGACCATATTAGTTTGGAAGCCTTTTTTGTTTTTTCTCATTGTGAATATCATACTCATCATTGCATTCAAAGTTAGAAAATGAAAAAATACAAAAACAATAGAAAGAGAAAAGAGGGCATATTGTAAAAACAAGAAAGGTACAACCCCATACCAAAAAGAGGACCAAAATCTGAAAGTGTGCAAGCTCAAATGCCACTCCTAAAGAACACACACTCCTAGTTAGTCATATAGCCTAATCATGACTAATTAGTTTTAAATTTACTGCTGGTAGGTTAGTGAAATAGATTTTCCAAACAGCTTAATCTTGGCTTATCAGTTAGATAGATTAGGATAGAAGAAAACAGGTTCAAACAAGCTCAAAATATGAACCTATGATTTTCAAAAGATGCATGGCTCTAAATCTATTTAAAACCTAAGCCAAAGATATGTAGAAAAATGGTTCTAATATGCCAAAAAATTGAACCAGATAACAAAGAAAAACAGCTCAAACAAGCCTAAAAATGGAGATGAAGAAAAGAGAAGGATGTTCTTAAAACTTTCAGATCTTAAGCCTTCACCATTTTGATTTAATTTTCTGCAAATAAACCATCTATGTGCAGCTTGTTTTTATGCCATAGATATGCATCAAGTCAAACTTCTTAATCTTGGTTTGACTGCTTTTAATTTTTTGTTTTAGAAATTAGTGAATAAAAATCTGTCAGAAAGTCTAATCCTGATAGATAGTAGTTAGGTAGAGAAACTTATGAACTCAACTGCTTAATCTGAGTTCATGGAGAAATAAGGGTAGAAATAGACTAGTTTTATGCTTTCAAAATAATAAAATGTTTGTAAAAAGAGTTTTCCAATCCAAATGCACTCTAAAAGAAGAAAAAATGTTAGATCATTAGGATTGGGTAGGTAGAAAGCTTGTTTTGATAGAATTCCATTGTTTTTAATGGCTGCTAACATTGTCAGAGAAAAAGAAGATCAGCAAAGTAAATCAAGTTGCAGCTCAATGGATGAGGCATTGATCAACTTCCAGAGAAGATAGGTCTGAAGTTCTTGACATCTTCAAGAAGATGCCATCCCCATGTGGAGCCACTGTTAGCCACCGATAAAAAATTGTCATATCAAATGGTGGCTAAATCATTTTTAAGCCTTCAAGAAACAATTTTATGGCCAAAATTGTGAGTTCTTGAAGTCTTATGAAGATAACTAATCTTTTAGTTAATCTTCACTGTTGTTTCCCTCATAAACTTGAAAAATCTGTTGTTTGCTTGAAGAAGAAGACTGCTCAAAAACCCATTTTTTCCCTTCATTCTTGCCCCTCCTTTCATTCACAAAAACTCCCTTTTTATCCTTTCTTTCCTTCATAAAATCCTTCCATAAGCCTCATTTAACCTTCAAAATCACTTCAAGACCCTTTTAAAACCATTCGGTCTCCTACCATTTGGTTTAAAAAACCTTCATTCTCCTATCGGAACCCTCAAATGGGCTTAAAAACCCTGCTTTTAGCCTAAAAACACTTATATTTCATCACATAGAATTTTAGCTGCCGAGGGCTTAAATTCTATTGCCCCCACCTCTCATAGGACCATAAGCCTCGCAACCAGGCACTGAAAGTCCTTAAAACCCCCGTCCAAACCCTTTTTCTCCTTTGTATTTTATAAAAACCCGACTTTCCTTGTGTTATAAATAAAACCTGACAGTTCGTTGTTTCGGCGAATGTCAGCTGTTGATCTAAAACCGATCAACGATCGTCGGCACATCTCATCGCAATTGTTCATTGAATGCATTTTAATGGTTTATTTCCTCCCTCCGATTGCGACCCTGCAATTGTTTTCCGACCGTTGATCTGCTCTACCGTGCCCAGATCTGACGGTCCATATCGCTCCCCTTTCAAAACTCACCCTTCCGACTTTGGCCATCACAATTAAATCCTAATCGTCAATCTAGTTTTGAGATCGATGACTCTTACTCAATCACATCGCAATCTTCCATGTGTTCTTTCTTTTTTCCTCCTCCGATGTCATTCTTCCCGATTAAATCTTAGCTGTCAAATCCACAAGAACCGAAGGCTAAGATCTCATCGCAAATCCACCCATAATTCTCCGCGTTTGTCCGTCTGATTAACTCTCAACCTTCGATCTAACTCCCAGATCCGACAGTCAGTATGTAATCACATTGCAAGTTTTTCTTTTTGCCTTCCTCTTTCCTCAGCCGATTTGCGATCCTACGATCAGATCTGGGCCGTCCACTCACCAAGATCTAACGGTCCAGATCAAACCTGACTTCTCCTGTTATTTCATAAAGCCCCGCAATTGAAAAATCATTGGAAAAGATCTACCGTTGATCTCTGCAGATCAACAGTCCACATTTAACCGATCTCTGCCCGACCCCCTGCCTTGTATTCTTTTCATTACCCTGAGAAGTAATCTGGGCCGTCAATCTTTTAGATCCTACAATCTAGATTAAACCTGATAGGCCCAAATCCTTTGGGACCTACCTCCCCCATCGATAAATCCTGACCGTCCATTCCCGTGATCCGACAGTCGAGATCTAAACCGCCTTGGCCCTGCCCACCATTTTCCGCCTGCACATCTTATCTTATCGCGCTCCCATTCTCACCGTCGGATCTCTCCGCCTTTCATCCAACGGCTAAGACTCCATATCGTGTGATTTTGAGTCCAAAAGTTAATGCCAAAAAATTACGTGATATGGGCAGTTTTTAAAACGACACATGTCGGCCAAAGACCCATATTGCGTTTTTTTGGCAAAAATCTAAAACCATTTTGGAGCAGCGCGAAACCAGCGGTTTCTTCGGCTGAAACCACCTTTCCCCATCGCATTACATTTTCTCATATTTAAATCTCTGTCATTCGTTCCTTTCATCCAACAGCCCAGATTGCATCTAACCATTAAGCCATCGCCGTCCACCATTCTTACAGAGATTTCATCAAAGGATCTCCGCCGTCGATTTCCGTTGATCAATCTGATCCAACGACCCAGATCGTTCTGCGACCCCAAAATTTCATTTAACCTCCTTTTTACTTCCGCCAAAGGTTTTCTCTCATTTCCTTTGCAACTTCCTCCATTTCGCTATAATGTTACCCCCTATGCATTATATAATCCCGATTGATCTCAACTGTTGATCTTTGTAGATCAATAGCCCGGACTTAATCTCCACCACCATTTATCCAACTGCCTTCCCATTTGACCCCAGCGAGCAATCCTCGTCGTTGGTTGATTTCATTCAAGGATCACAATTAAATCTGAGCCTCCAAAGTATTTTAAACCTATCCCCACAAGATTTTCTTAACTTTTCTGTGTTTTTGCAGGTTTTAAAGGTTTCTCAACTGATTTAAAAGAAAATCAAGGGTCGGGGATGATGATCCCCCAGGCCATTATCCATGAAGACAAAGAATCTGCAAGGTTCAAATTCTCATTTTATCATGCCTCATGAGAACTGATAACACTATAAAACCCTCTACGCACCTGCAAAAAGAACGAAAACACAGTGAACCTTAATCAGACAAAGAGTATTAGATTTACAGCATAAGATCAAAGCAAAAATCAATATTTGAAGGTTTTAAACACAATTTTAAGGGATTACGACAATAATTTGACTATCAAAGGCCTAATCCACTCAATTGAAGACCGTATGAAGACCAGAAGACAAGAATTAGGCCTGATTATGCCTATAACACAAGATTAAAGCAAATTAACAGTGTTTTAGAGAAGAACAATCAGATCTATCAGTCCGAAAAGCCTCCACTGCCACATCAGAGGCTAATTGAATCCTCTCCAGCTACCGAAAGCCACCTGCAGCCTCAAAGAAATCAACAGAGGGCACAGTTAATGCCTATTTCAAAGATATTTGTTTAAAGACAGCTGAATAGTTAATACAACTAAAGAAACTTATGACAACTGTCAGCAAAGTTATTATGAAGATAAGGAACAACCCTGAATTCAATCATCTTGTCCATTAAGTCTTAAAAAGCTGAAACAGAGTTATTGAACAGAATTATAGGTTGAATGCATCCCTGCCTTATGCCTTGCATGGTTTTCAAGGCTGAGGATTGCATTTACTATGGAATTAAAGATACTTAAACCCTAGAAATTCTTTCACCTCCTCATTCTTCTATAAATACTTCTGTAGAAGATGAGATATAGGTTGGTTGCTGAAATTTGATGTAATACTTGTGCTCAAAATTTTCTACATGTAAATAGTTTTCAGAGGCTCTTGAAGCTCTGTTTGTGATAAAAAAAAGCTAGGTTGAGAAGAGAAGATGATTACTGTACTGAAACACTGGAATTGAAGTATGTAACTGGATTGACATCAATATACAAGCTGATTTTTGGGATCCTGGTCTATATCATTGGTGAAGTACCTCTTATTGTGTTATTGTTTTCCTTTCATGTATGCCATTTTGTTCACTTTTCTATGATAAAGAACAGCAAGCATAGAGTTAGGATTTACTGTTTACAGTATCCTTCTCTGACTGTAAGCTTTATCTTCATGTTTTCCTCCAATTGTGTGTTTAAGAATGACTTAAGTTAAGTATAAAAATTATCAAGGAATGTTGGTTTGTCCCTGTCTTGATGTGCAAAACTTTAAAGGAAGTTCTTGAATGATATTTTAATTATATGCTGAGTAGAGTTAGACTAGAAAAGTTTATGGTTTGCCCTGACTTGTAGTTTCTTTCTCCAATGGTTGTCTTGAAATTGTCCCTAAGAGTATGCTAAAGCAGGTTTAGATTTTAATGTATCTTGCTTGATCTCAAAGCTGCTCTTTGTTTTCTTATCTGTTTTCATCCTTTTCTGAAAGTAGTCATGTGGATTGCTGGATTGTTTGTCTGATAAGTTAGCTTTAATACAAGCTTGCCCAAAGAAGTTTATGGTTAGCCCTGTCCTTTGGTTGGTTTTAAACAGTTGCTTTAAAAGGCTTTTCTTGTTTTGAAAGTTGATGAATCCTTGTTGAAATTATTGACTTTTTCCACCTTCTCAACACTTTTAATGTTCCATTCCATCATTTAATCTAGAAATATATTTTGATATTGATGACTTTCCCCTTGGATCACTCTTGAAATTGTTGCACAATTAAACCCTTTTATGACTCCATAGCCCAATGGATTAAGTGTTGTGTCATATCTATCCTATCAACTAAATCTTGTTCTGATTGTTCACACCTTCACTCCTTTGAAACTCTTTCATTTTTAGGACTTTCCACTCAAGTAAAAAACATACTCAACCATCCAAAACAAACAAAAACCCTTGTTATTAATAACTAGCCTAATATCATACCAAAAACCTTAAAGATAAATCAATCTTTGCACTTATAGAGAGATCCCTCTCTGGATTCAAGAGGGTTAGATCCTAGAATCCCAAAGTGGTTCATAATGTTGTCTCTACAGCTTTAGTCTTGCAAATCTGCTGAAGTTACAGATTCCTAACACTGAGAACCATTGATGGGTTCCAAGGAGAGATGATCAAATCTACGAGTTGGACAATGCCATGTCCCACTTATTTATCTGCGCTAGAAAATTATTCAGAGATCTATGATGACATTAGCATGATGTCAAATGGCCACTCCGTAGTCTTGGGGTAGCCAATGATATCTCTACACAAAAGGAATTTTTTTGAATATGACAAGAGGGTACCAACACTCTTGTATGGATGGGCCAATCCATGTAAGTTTTGGAAGAAAGAGAACTTTCAAAAGAAGGTTGACTTCCATGAACTTCAATCTTGTCTTGAGCAAGATTAGCTCCAAGAGGGGCAACAAAGATGGAGTAAATTTACTCCAACATCTAACTTTTGCATTCGACATGTAAAAGAGGAGGAACATGATATGATAGAAGCTTCAGTTCATATTTCTACAGTGCTGTCATGGTTTGGGGAGATTGGATCCATATTGGAAATTCGAACTATTTGTGGAATATTCCAAGGATCTTCACACATGCATGATTCTTGATGACGAGCTACAAGATGAGGACTATTTATTCCAATATGGATTCATCTATGATCATGGTAGGATCTTCTTATCTAGAGCCTCCAAGCTCAAGGAGAAGTTACTACAAGGAGCCTATCAAGAGTTTTGTTTCAGACACACATATTCTATGAAGCTCAACAACATCATTTTGAGGAGCTACTATTGGGAGGGCTTTGAAGGAGAACTATATCAGCATTGTCAAATATGCATATACCATATGGAGATGGAGCAACAACATAACTATTTGGAAGATTTAATTCAACCCTCTCTTTCTCTTCTTGATGAAGGGGATAGATCTATGCACCACTCCATTTGTTTGAGGAGGACTATTAGTGAAGAGAATACTTATGTAAATCATGTTTTGTTTTCTAATTGTATGCATTCTTTGACTATATATATGCAGGCCATGACTCATAAGAGGAGTGGTATACCTTATAAACTTCATGGCCAACTTTGGGCCAAAACTATTTTTGAATGTGGCCACTCCCTTGGTGGACAAAGGGATATTTTGCAACATGATGGGTTATTTCCTAAGGTACTAAATATATCTCCCACTTTCAGCCATGGTGAGATGTTATGGGTAGAAAGTAAGTGGTGGGAAAACCACTTACGACATCTAGATATGATGCATTCAAGAGATCTGCTACGTTGGTTCCACTTGTGAGACTATGATCCACCTACATCATTATGTTTAATTATTCATGTATTGTTGATTTTGATCCCACATGATGATGATGCTCTGATCTTTGTTGGGAACATGATAGGAGGGATGACATGTTGGTTGGGTGTGTCCATGGGAAATGAAACTTCCCATATTTATTCATACTTCAAGAGGAGGAAGAGACATTATATGGCTGCTACACTTTATCTTTTGTTTCCTTATGAAAAAGGCCATATGTGTGACTTATGTCTTTTGGAGAAGCCTCTCACATGGGAGAATTTGTGGCAAGACATGTGTTGCTTGAATCATATTCAGCTAACACCTCTTATCCTCTACTATTCTCAAGCTTTGGAGAAGCTTATGGCAGCAAGAAGGTTGTTGGGTGGCCACTTATTGTACTATGTTTTGAGGCAACAAGAGGAAGAACAATGATGGTCTCAATGGAGGGACTATTGTCACCATCCAATACATCATATGACACTTTGTCCATGTTTCTTTTGGAGCACATATGGTGATGATACTTCATTCACTATATGCATGGAAGATTGGGCAAGAAGGGTCCCTAGAATCAATGAAGTGAATCATGAGGTTCCAAGTATCTTTTGGCTTCATGAGGACTATATTATTGCAGCCCAAGATCAACAGCTCTACAACTATCATAAATGAAGATAGAGACAATGTAAGTTAAACATTCTTACCTCTCATTTCCAGCCATGCAGCCCCTATTCATTGCATAAAAAGGGGATTGGTGGTTGTTTCTATGAGCTACCGAGGATGGCTCACTTTGTTTGGATGATAGCATGGAGATTGGAGTTTCTCATGGGGGTTGAAGCACCCTACATTTATCATCTATCATGCGATAAAGAGGCCAATGGACAGTATATGATTCCTTCTATGTATCTCCCACTTCGTCATGATGACAACTATTTGGGTTATTCACCAAAAGCAAACTTGTATTCTTGGGAGGAGACAAATCCATTAGAGATTTCTCAAAGTCCTTGTGAGTTTCTTGAGGACAAGCAACATTTTGGAGGGGAGTACTGTAATATTCCTAATTAGTCCTAAGCTAATTGGAATATCCATTTTTTCTTTTCTTTCTTTTCTTAAAGAATAAATGTGTAAAGGAGGTTCATCAAACTCCTCATAAAGAATAAATCGATTCCAAATGTGAAAAAGGCTAAATCTTGGCTATGTAAACAAGCACCCTTAGGTGTGAAGGGGGCTGGACATTTTGACTGGATCAACCTTGACCAAATCTACGACGCTGTCTAGAAGGAAGAGGCCATCAATGAGGCACAACGCAGTTCTAGAAGGAGATGGATTGTGTGAAAGAGAATATTTCATTGAAGGTGGTTTAGGGATTACAAGCTCTTAATCTATATAAGGAAGGAGATGGCAGCATGTAAAGGGTTGTTGAAGATATGATATTTTGATATATTGTCTCTTTAGAGCATATAGTTTTCTTTGGATTTTTAGCCTAGATTGCAAATGTTGTTTAGCATTGGAATTTCCTATTTAGGAATTCCACCTATTCCCATTGAGTAGCTATTGGGAGAGCCCTGCAATGCATAGTCCACTATCTGGCTTGAGGCCAAGCTTCTCCTTTCAACTACAACTCAGATCTAATTGATGGTTTGGTTGTCTTTGAAAGCTACAGCAAGTGGAGGCTAGATCTATTCAGATATAGGACATTTCAGTGCCCTTTTTCAGTGGAGGAGCCTTCTACTCCAATTGGAGGAGTGTATTGGAGTGATTGAGCATCATTTTCTGATCTTGGCATGTGGCCAACTATCATATATACCCTACAGCACAGTTTCTCTTCGAGATCCACGTTATTCCTGTAGTTGTTGTTGCAAGGAATTTGGGTGCAGCATTTGGAGAGCTGGTTTCTGAGTGTTGGGGATCTGCCCTTCACTTTGAGATCCATTGGAGGAGATCTACACATTGTATATTTCATATCTGATCTGCATGTTTCTGAATACTGTTGAATTTCTGAATATTTCTGCAGATCTACATTCTTAGATCTCAGATCTACTACTTATACTTGGTGTAATGCTCAAAACCCCAAGGGGATTTGAAAGAGGAGCCTTTCTAGTGCATAGATCTATTATGGATCTGAATTTTTATGCACAAATCTACTCTAGATCTGACATGTAATCAACAACAGTTTGTAGCCTAATAAAATAATGTTGTCAAGGCAACTTCAATCCATTCATGTGGTTGCAACACCTCTTTTGAGAGAATTTTTTTTTTTTATGTCTTGTATTTATAGTTATGCATCTTATGGGCCTCATGATACATCTATATTGCTGCTATAAATACTATTGAAGAACATTTTTATTGGCCTCCTCCTATGTTTTAGATGAACCGCGTTATTTTCTGCAATATTGTTTAATATTGTTGCATGTTTCCCATTTGGGAATATTACAGTGGTATCAGAGCCATCATCTTGGCACAGCCTGTAAGAAGCCAATATGTCTTCAGAAGAATAAGAGCCTCTTACTGACAGAGACAAGAGGTATCTCAAAAGAAGACAGAAGAAGTTTGATTACACAGAAGACAAGGGTCAAACCCCTTTATATAGAAGAATGAAAGGGAAAGAGTTCTAAAAAAATCTATTCCAAACTCTGCACGAGCTTAAAGGAGAAATCAAAGAAATGAAGAGGGCAAGACATGAAGGTCCCTCAAGAAGATATTTACATGAAGAAAGCCCCATTTCTTCATCTTATATGTGCAAGCACTCAGCTACACAATCAGATCTACAACGTTATTCTATGCCCAGATTTACTACAAGAGAAATGGAGGAAGAAGATGCACCAAAGGAGGAGACTTTGAGTGATCATATTCAAGAGTATGAATCTAAATCTTGGAAAATCAAGGAGCACTTGAGCTTCCAAGAGTTCTGCCAGCTCAAGGAGGAAAGGAGATCCAAAAAGTACAATAGAAGGAGAAGAGGTACATTCTTTCTGCAAAATTTTTATGGATCCTCCACATGCACAATCAAGGAATGGATAGATTAGCTAGACTCATATGTGGATCTACATCAAGTTTCAGAAAAGGAAACCCTTAAAGTAGCAGCGCTGCATATTAAAGGTAAAGCTTATGCTTGGTGGTTATTTGAAACCTTTTCATTGAAGAATGCAAATATATCTACTTATGCGAGATTCACTAGGAGATTAGTGAAGAGATTTGATGTAAAAAAAACTAAAACATCTTTGATTGAGCTAGCAAAGCATGAGCATGCAAAACCCTTGCATGAGTTGGAAAGATATATTATGCCAACTCCACTTCATATTTCTATTGAAGGGGATAAAAATTTGTGTGATACTTTGCCAAAGTCAAGATCCCCATTGCATGAAGTGATTTCTTCTCAAAGGGAAGTCATGGAGATTCCTCTTTCAAAGGAAGACCAAGATCTAAGGTCTCTCATTGATAATGAGGTATTCTCAAATATTGATGAGGAGAAAGAACAAGAGGGTAGTAATAGCGCTGTCACTTCAGAAGAAGAACCATCACCACATGGGGATGGACATGAAGTTATTGCTTCAAGGGGAGGAGCTTTTGCATCTTTGCAAATGGTTCCCAAGGAGCATCCTGTGATAGTAGTATTGGGTAATAACACCTTGCTCCAAGAAGGATGAGGAAGGATGGATCAACATCCAATGATGAGGAGCATGCACCCTTTTTTATTTCAAGTGGTTTCTATTCATGATAAGGAGACTAAACTATGCAACAAAGGAAGGGACACTTCAGCCCACTCATTCATATAGTCTACTTTATATCTTGATGTCTCTTTACATGGAGGCATTCCACCAAGGAGACCCCCTGTTTGGAAGAAGAATAAAATGTTCTCTCAACTTAATGCACCAGTGACATATTTGGCTAAGGAAGGAGCCTTGGGAGAAGCTAGCACAGCGCTGAGAAAGATTGATGGGTTCCAAGGAGAGATGATCAACTCTATGAGTTGGACAATGCCATGTCCCACTCAGTTATCTATGCTGGAAAATGATTCAGAGATCTATGATGACATTAGCATGATGTCAAATGGTCACTCCATAGTCTTGGGGCAGCCAATGATATCTCTACACACAAGGAATATTTATGAATATGACAAGAGGGTACCAACACTCTTGTATGGATGGGCCAAGCCACGTAAGTTTTGGAAGAAAGAGACCTTTCAAAATAAGGTTGAATTCCATGAACTTCAATCTTGTCTTGAGCAAGATCAGCTGCAAGATGGGCAGCAAAGATGGATTAACTTTACTCCAACATCTAACTTTGGCATTCAACATGTCAATGAGGAGGACCATGATATGACAGAAGCTTCAGTTGAGATTTCTGCAGCGCTGTCATGGTGTTGGGCCTCGTATATGCCCATGTTTTCATCATGAAATATCATTGTTTATACCCTAAAACCCTAGGTTTTTAGCCCATTCCGTACCTAATTCCATCACTTGCCGCCAAATACTCTCTATGGTTGATTATCATCAATTTTATTTACTTCTATATGATTAAAGATGATTATGTCATGTTTTACTGATGACAATTTTGTTGAAGTACATTTATCACAGGGTTCCATCGTTGAAATCACTCACAAGCCAGTTAAGGATGAGATGCCTAATTTAGGGCTTTGGCACTTTTGACGAGCTTCCAAGAAAAACCAAGGGAGGTTATGTTCCAAAATAATGTTTTAACACCTTCCCATGAATTTTATTTCACCCAGGTCACACATGTGGGTCCCTAGGAGTTGATTAGCAAATATGCTCAAAATGTGCAATGTTTCCAAACTGCCATGTTGACCTCGATGTGTGTGCAGCTGGAGGTGAATCTATAAACTATAATCAAATGGGTTTGTTAAAAATATAACCAATTATGTATATCCAAAATGGTTTTTCTAGATTCGAATTTTGCTAAAAGTTATACGCGGGTCTTGGAGGCAGTTTTGAAAAAAATCACTGTTTTTTCAGAGTTCTATAACATTGCAAAAAAATCCAAACAGCCAACTTTGGGCACGATTTCCAAGGATATGGGTTCGAATGAGACAAATCCAAGAGAGTTTTTTGTTGGAAAAATAACAAATTATTCTCCCTCCGAACTTTTTTCTAAAATTACTAATGGTTAGGAATATATACTAATATATTTTACGTCAGTTGGTTAAAATTATTCAATTTTCCAGAATTGAGGAAAATGAATAATTCACCTTGTATATCTTATAAATGGCTCAACCGTGGTTTGTGTTGTAAGCTTGGGAATTTTTTGGAGGAGGATGAAAAGGTGTGAACATGAGACAAAATATTGAAGGAATGTATGTAAGTGAACTTATGATTTGAATCTTAATACAATTTGACTTTGCCATGAATTCTTTGTAAATGCTATGGTTTTTTTTTTAATATTTAGACATTGATTTAGTTTAGACTTGCTCCAGGAGTGGCAAGGATCCACCATCGCCTGGAAGCAAGTTTTGTAAACATCATAGGATAGAGGTAGCATGTTTGATTTAGACCTAGGTGCATGGATTTTATTTTGAAAGCAACTGTTAATTAGATCTCATAATTTTGATTATGTACTTAAGACTGTAATTCATTTGCTTTCTTAAAATTAAATATACATATCATTTTCAACTCGTTGCAAGCTAATGAATGGTGTTGATTAATGTTTTTATTGCATGAATAGCCCCTTTGTTACAGGTTTACGATTGAAATATTTAAAGATGCTTCTTAATTGGATAAACAAGAGATCGATAACTCCATTTGTTTTAAATATGAATTGAAATATCTTATGTACCTTATTGATTTTCTTGTAAAATTGTGTTTTGGCAACTAAGTGTTTGAAAGCAATGCAATGAGACCATTAAATCATTGTTTGAAGTTGTAGTTTAGTTTTGAAATTCATTATGATTGTAGTTATTTTTTGGTAGAACCATTAGCCAATGTGCTTATGTTTGAAATATTTCTTGAGTTTGATTAAAGGAGTTTAAGGATAGGATAGTTTCTTATTTTGTAGTCTCTTAGATCTGAAGCATGTCAATTAGAATCTTGGTTTACTTAGTTTCTTTTGAAGCAATTGCAAAGTGGTGATAGAGGTTAGTTTGAATGCTTATTTGATTTGTTTTGTGCATCCCGAGAATTAGATTAGTTGAAGTCTTGTTTGTTCATTGCCTTAGTTTAAGATCATTTGAATGAGTGAATTTTATTGGGATTAAGATTTAGCATAAGTTTGGTGTCATTTTAAATTAATCTTGATTGGTTTAAGATTATTGTATTTAGATTAAATAGATCTTAGTATTTAGATTGAGATTTTCATTTAGATTAAAATAATTTCAATGGTAATTTGTATTGCTTGGTTTATGATTAATTAGAGTTAGTTTCGTTTGCACAATGATTATAATTTCTTATTTTTCCTCAATTGATTAGCTTCAATTAGAAATAACAATTTTGTACTTAAACAACAAGTTGATTCCTACTGTAGTCTAGGTTAGATGCTCTGATCCTGCATTCCCTCCACTTGTACCTCGAAGCTTACGAGACCTGGATTGATAATTTAATGTTGGAAATTATAGAAATATATTTCCCCAACATTTTTGGCGTCATTTCCGGGGAGGTGCTAAAGGGATCATAGCCTAGTTTCTTTCACAAGTTTTTTTGTGTGTGTGATCTTAGTTGCAGGGCAATCAGAGGGCGGAGAGTGTACGGTAAGACATGAGTGAAAAGCCATGCATCCACTATTGTGGGGTTGCTCCAAAGTTTGGTTGCCCAATCAAGCAAGTTTGGTGATTTTTTATTGCAACTAGTAGTCTTTAATTCATTTAGATTAAAAATTCAAGTTCTTTAAAGATAAACCATTTTTGGGGTGCTGTAAGAACCCCCTATTTTGTACTAATCCATGTTGCAAGGAGGAGAAATTCAAGAATGGCCGAGAGCTTGAAGAATGTCCATCGAGGAACTTTCTCAAATTCTAGCAGTAGCTGGGGTATCTTCTTATCAGGAAGAGTTCATCCTGACTGCATTCAGGAAATTATCTATCTCTCCAAAGCTAGAACATGATTTGGAAATATCCCTTTATTCCTCTTGCCTATCTACCAAGGAGATCAATTAGCCATGTACCAAATCTGATGGGGAGCATCCAGCTGAACTTGATATCGAGGAACCTTCACCATGCCCAGCAACAAGCCTTGTGTGCATTCGAGAGACCAATTATCTAAGTTTTCCTAGCATGACCAAGGAGGACATTCAAAGCGGTCCAAGAGAAGAAATGATCCAATACCACCAGGATTACATTGAGGATTAGTTCCATATCATAGTCCAGCCAAAGTACCACTCTCATCTTCAAATACCCTTGGTATCATATCAGTCGAAGCAACTGGTTTCTCATACTCTGGTATGTGTTGAAGTTTATTCTTTCAAACGGAGTGTGAATATATTTAGCATATTGTTACGAACATGGTTGCATTGGAAGTACTCCTACACTTGAATGAGACCTTCCTCTCTCTAGATTAGGGTAGGGTAGAAATGAATAAAATTGTTGTTACAACATCATTCTTGAAATTTCAATTCCTATGGCATAACCATTGAAATTTTTGTCATTATGCACTCTTGTGGTAACACTTGTCAAAAGAAATTCACTTTTAATGCCTCATATTTTATAAAGTGACTTTGATTATTGGCCGAGATTATTCATTGGGTCAGTTAGGGGAATTGTTATTGTTATACTTTCCATTCATAAGCTTAACATACTATCATCCAAGAAACCTTTTCAAGTTTCTCTTTGAAGGTATTGATGAAATGCCTCCTATGGTGGACCATGCCTATAAAATCTTCATGAGCTCTCATAAGAACCCTAGCATGACCTACTCGAGGAATATTTCAATAATCATCTGAGTTATTTTATTTTATTGAGTGTTTAGGGTAGAAGGATCAACCAATAAATATTAGTAATTAAAAACTTTTAATGCCATCTTGTGCTCTTAAGGAGTAGATCTGTCTCCCCACTTATTAAGTAACCTATAAGGTTAATCATAATCAAAGTTTACAAAAATATTTAGGGGAGGATAGGAGGTCTCGTATTGAGCCAACCTACCACAATCATGAGACCTAACATGCATGACATTACTGCTCCTGGTCACCAAGCCAGAGTAATGGATTTCAGCCCAAAAAGCTGGAAGATGGGAGCTCTCATCACGAGCCGGACTATTCATCCCTGTTACTTCTTGTGAGTGGCACTGCCATCAGCTGGTTACCAAGCCAGGCCAGTGGCCTTTATCTAAAAGTCAAATAAGCTAACTCTGAATCTATATCTAGTAAGTGGGACAGAGACATTTCGTTAGGTTAAAAGGTATCCCTGTCAAGGCTATAGACGCATGTTGGTAGCAGGGTCATGCCTGTGGTATCAAAGTTAATTCTACACTATGATTCACTTGGTTGTTTTTGTCTTTTCCCTGAACTCACTATCATATCTCTACGATAATGGTTTTAATATCCTTCAGTAGTGTGCTTTGGATTTCTATCTTTCAGAAATAATTTGGTTTTTATGGATGTGAGACCCTTAGTACAAGTGATTCACTTTGCTTGAATAAGAGAAGCTTTAATTATATTCTTGGGTAATGGTAAGACAATAATCCTTGGAAGGTATCATTTTGTAATATTTATTTTTCCCTACTTTCAATCCATTTTAAGGCCTTGGTTTTTAAATAAAGTCACATTTACTTGTAATAATGAGGCTATTGAAAGTGAAGACCTGCTCCTTTGGATTACTCTTGAGATGCTTTGTGGAAATTCTTATGGTTAATCATTTTAGGATGACAAATTATCTCTGCAGTAACAACATTGTTAAGCATTCCTTTAGTAGCCCTAGCATTAGTTACTCTTTTGGAATAATAAAACTTAGTCTTAACGTCATTGGATCCCTTATCACTAATTTTCTTATATTATTGATGCAAAGGAAGATGACATCCAATGAAACTTACATGCTCTCACAATTAGCCCTAAGGTTTAAGTCAATGAAACATGACCTTTAATATAGAAACCCTAGCCCTTCAGTCTTTGGTCTCTGTCAGAGGTTTTGCTTGCATGAGGACATGAAAGATTATAGGCATGGGGGGGGGGGGGGGAGAGATGTTAAAAAAAATGATGAGAATTGTCAGGTTTGATTCATATTTTAACACTATGCTTACTCATGTTTCTCACTATCATTTTTCACAATTGTTGGGCTTGGAGAATGATTAGGTAAGTGTTAATTATTTAACCTATTTCCTTTATTTTGATAAGATTTACATGAAAATAAATATTGATGAGAGTGCTTATGTTTTTTTTCAGGAAGTCGTATGAAATCACACATGCATCAACATTTTCAGGATAATGTGTATATTGAGACCTTTTTCCTTCTTCAGTAGATCATATCAGCAGTCACATCAACTCGAGCCATTCCATAATTTACTTCATCTTGCAGCACCAAGGACATCAACAACAAGGGTAAAACTTGAGGTAGAGGTGGCTTAAGATTCTTTAATTGATTAGAGATTTAAGAAAGTTTTGATGATTAACCACCACATATTCTGTATATTCAGTTTTCCATATACCCTCCATTTGCATGCTACTCTAGGTCATAATAATATTGGTTCATGTAAACAAAGAAGTAACTATAGTTCCTTCCCCTCCTACATTCACACATATTGTCAAAGGGTGAATTCAGCGCTGCTTTTCATAAAGGAACCATCCATAACCATTGGTCACGCATAAACAGAGCATGCAAGTACATATCTTACTATATCCATTACCACCTCATCTCATCAACCATTTCCATTATCACCTATCATCCTATTCATCATTTTACTCCTACCATATCTATTGTTTTTCCTCGATTTTTATCGCTTTTAAAATCAAACCTATGGCAATCAAATCTTCATGTAGTGTTGCTTCACAAGACCTAACCCTACCTAGAAGCCATGATGCCATAAAAACCTAGATATGAGTAAAGTATTTGTTTGCATGAGGAAATGAAAAACCTCAGGCATGGGGGGATTTTGGGCCTCGTATATGCCCATGTTTTCATCATGAAATATCATTGTTTATACCCTAAAACCCTAGGTTTTTAGCCCATTCCATACCTAATTCCATCACTCGCCACCAAATACTCTCTATGGTTGATTATCATCAATTTTCTTTACTTCTCTATAATTAAAGATTATTATGTCATGTTTTACTGATGACGGTTTTGTTGAAGTACATTTATCACAGGGTTCCATTGCTGAAATCACTCACAAGCCAGTTAAGGATGAGATGCCTAATTTAGGGCTTTGGCACTTTTGGCGTGCTTCCGAGGAAAACCAAGGGATTTTATGGTCCAAAATAATGTTTTAATACCTTCCCATGCATTTTATTTCACCCAAGTCGCACATGTGGGTCCCTAGGAGTTCATTAACAAATCTGCTCAAAATGTGCAAAGTTTCCAAACTGCCATGTTTGACCTCGATGTGTGTGCATCTGGAGGTGAATATACTAACTCTAATCAAATGGGTTTGTTAAAAATATAACCAGTTAGGTATATCCAAAACGGTTTCGCCAAATTCGAATTTTGCTAAACGTTATACGCGGGTCTTGGAGGTAGTTTTGTAAAAAATCATTGTTTTTTCAGAGTTCTAGAACATTGCAAAAAAGCCAAACAGTCAACTTTGGGCACGATTTCCAAGGATATGGATTCGCATGAGACAAATCCAAGAGAGGTTTTTGTTGGAAACATAACAAATTAGTCTCCCTCTGAACCTTTTTCCAAAATTACTAATGGTTAGGAAGATATACTAATATCTTTTAGGTCAATTTGTTAAAATTGTTCAATTTTCCAGAATTGAGGAAAATGAATAATTCGCCTTGTGAATCTTATAAATGGCTCAGCCATGGTTTGTGTTGTAAGCTTGGGAAGTTTTTGAAGGAGGAGGATGAAAATGTGTGAACACGAGACAAAATATTGAAGGAATGTATGTAAGTGAACTTATGATTTGAATCTTAATACAATTTCACTTTGCCATGAATTCTTTGTAAATGTTATGGTTTTTTTTTAATATTTAGACATTGATTTAGTGTAGACTTGCTCCAGGAGTGGCAAGGATCCACCATCGCCTGGAAGCAAGTTTTGTAAACATCATAGGATAGAGGTAGCGTGTTTGATTTAGATCTAGGTGCATGGATTTTATTTTGAAAGCAATTGTTAATTAGATCTCATAATTTTGATTATGTAATTAAGACTGTAATTCATTTGTTTTATTAAAATTAAATAGACATATCATTTTCACCTCGTTGCAAGCTAATGAATGGCGTTGATCAATGATTTTATTGCATGAATATCTCCTTTGTTACAGGTTTACGATTGAAATATTTAAAGGTGCTTCTTAATTGGATAAACAAGAGATCGATAACTCCATTTGTTTTAAATATGAATTGAAATATCTTATGTAACTTATTGATTTTCTTGTAACATTGTGTTTTTGCAACCAAGTATTTGAAGGCAATGAAATGAGACCATTAAATCATTGTTTGAAGTTGTAGTTTAGTTTTGAAATTCATTATGATTGTAGTTAGTTTTTGGTAGAACCATTAGCCAATGTGCTTATGTTTGAAATATTTCTTGAGTTTGATTAAAGGAGTTTAAGGATAGGATAGTTTCTTATTTTGTAGTCTCTTAGATCTGAAGCATGTCAATTAGAATCTTGGTTTACATAGTTTCTTTTGAAGCAATTGCAAAGTGGTGATAGAGGTTAGTTTGAATGCTTATTTGATTTGATTTGTGCATCCCAGGAATTAGATTAGTTGAAGTCTTGTTTGTTCATTGCCTTAGTTTAAGATCATTTGAATATGAGTGAATTTTATCGGGATTAAGATTTAGGATAAGTTTGATATCATTTTAAATTGATCTTGATTGGTTTAAGATTCTTGTATTTAGATTAAATAGATCTTAGTGTTTAGATTGAGATTTTCATTTAGATTAAAATCTTTTCAATGGTAATTTGTATTGCTTGGTTTATGATTAATTAGAGTTAGTTTCGTTTGCAAAATGATTAGAATTTCTTATTTTTCCTCAATTGATTAGCTTCAATTAGAAATAACAATTTTGTACTTAAACAACAAGTTGATTCCTACTGTAGTCTAGGTTAGATGCTCTGATCTTGCGTTCCCTGCACTTGTATCTCGAAGCTTACGAGCCCTAGATTGATAATTTAATGTTTGAAATTATAGCAATATATTTCCCCAACACATGGTTGGGGAGATTGGATCCATATTGGAAATCCGAACTATTGGTGGAATATTCCAAGGATCTTCACACATGCATGATTCTTGATGACCAGCTACAAGATGAGGGATATTTAGTCCAAGATGGAGTCATTTATGATAATGGTAGGATATTCTTATCTAGAGCCTCCAAGCCCAAGGAGAAGTTACTACAAGGAGCCTATGAAGAATTCTGTTTCAGCCACACATATTCTATAAAGCTCAACAACATCATCTTGAGGAGCTACTATTGGGAGGGATTTGAAGGAGAACTATATCAGCATTGTCAGAGATGCATGTACCATATGGAGATGGAGCAGCAACATAACTCTACGGAAGAATTAATTCAACCCTCTCTTTCACTTTTTGAGGAAGGGGATAGATATATGCATCACTCCATTTGTTTGAGGAGGACTATTGGTGAAGAGCATACTTATGTAAATCATGTTTTATTTTCTGATTGTATGCATTATTTCACTATGTATATGCAAGCCATGAAGCCAAAGAGGATTTTTATACCTTATAAACTTCATGGCCAACTTTGGGTCAAAACTATTTCTAAATATGGCCACTCCCTTGGTGGACAAAGGGAGATTTTGTAGCATGATGGGTGCTTTCCTAAGGCATCAAATATATCTCCCACTTTTAGCCATGGTGAGATGTTATGGGCAGCAAGTAGGTGTTGGGAAAACCACTTACCACATCTAGATCTAAGGAAGGCAGGAGATGCACTGCATTGGTTCCACTTGTGGGACTATCATCCACTTCTATCATTGCATTTGATTGATTATGCATCACTAGTTTTGATCCCTCAGGATGATGATGCTCTGATCTTTGTTAGGGACATGATAGGATGGTTGAGACATTGGTTGGATGTGTCCATTGGGAATGAAACTTCCCATATTTATTCATGCTTCAAGAGGAGGATGGGACATTATATGGCTGCTACACTATATCTTTTGTTTCTTTATGCAAAAGGCCATATGTGTGACTTATGTATTTGGGATAAGCCTCTCACATGGGAGAATTTGTTGCAAGACATGTGTTTCTTGAATCATATTCAGCTAACACCTCTTATCCTCTACTATTTTCAAGCTTTAGAGAATCTTATGGCAGCAAGAAGGTGGTTTGGTGGCCACTTATTGTACTATGTTTTGAGGCAGCAAGAGGAAGAACAATGCTGGTCTCAATGGAGGGACTATTGTCACCATCCAATACATCATATGACACTTAGTCCATGTTTCTTTTGGAGCACATATGGTAATGATACTTCATTCACTATATGCATGGAAGATTGGGCAAGAAGGGTCCCTAGAATCAATGAAGGGAATTGTGAGGTTCCAAGTATCTTTTGGCTTCATGAGGACTATATTATTGCAGCCTAGGATCAACAGCTCCACAACTATCATAAATGGAGAGAGAGACAACGTAATTTAAGAATTATTACCTCTCATTTCTAGCCATGCAGCCCTTATACATTGCATAAGGAGGGAATTGGTGGTTGTTTCTATGAGCTACCAAGGATGGCTCAACTTTTTTAGATGATAGCATGGAGATTGGAGTTTCTCATGGGGGTTGAAGCACCCTACATTTATCATCTATCATGCCTTAAAGAGGCCAATGGATAGTATATGATTCCTTCTATGTAGCTCCCACTTCTTCATGATGACAACTATTTGGGTTATTCACCAAAGGAAAACTTGTATTCTTTGGAGGAGACAAATCCATTGGAGATTTTGCAAAGTCCTTGTGAGTTTCTTGAGGACAAGAAAAATTTTGGAGGGAAGGAATGTAATATTCCTAATTAGTCCTAAGCTAATTGGAATATCCATTTTTTCTTTTCTTTCCTTGCTTAAAGAATAAATGTGTAAAGGAGGTTCATCAAACTCCTCATAAAGAATAAATCAATGCCAAATGTGAAAAAGGCTAAATCTTGGTTATGTAAACACGCACCCTATTGTAGCCGCTACAACAGCACCCAAAATTCTGGGTATATTCGAAATTTTGGGTCCCCCTCTACTCGTTTAGCCATTAGGGTTTTAACCTGGCCTGTAGTCAATGACATCCCCGTGACCTGTTCCAAGCCCCTCGTAAGCCTTCTCACCATCATGACGAGATACTCTTGCCACAACTGCACCATGTGTGGGGGTGATCATCATGCATACGCCTGAATAGAAACTTTTCTATGTATTAAATATGTACATTAGGAACCCCTTCACCATGGATCATTAGGCGTTTTGTTTGGGAACTTCACTTAAGTTCATAGTCTCATGTAAATTGTGTGGGGGGAATCGTTCTCTAAAAGGTAACTTCAACTAATTGATATTATAATGTCGCATGCAGGTCGACCCCTCATATGATATACCAAACAATATTTCCATTGTGTCGGGAGAAAGAAATTGAAATTAAAATAACAAGAGCGCATTAGTTGGGGAATTGTCAATCACGGTTGAGCCACACCTTTCTGGATGTGCATTTTCCATTCCCAAAGCAGAAAGGGCTACCTACTTCAAACATGTATATATTTATAAACACAGGTGGTTGCTTGAAGCAACAACAGGCATTTATTTTCAATACGGTAGCTGCGATACGTCTTTTGGAAAGCAACACTTGAAATTCCAAATTCTCATTTTCACATCATTTGGCGGGACCCTAGTAAGTTTAAGAACACATACGACAAAGATCACTTTATTGATTTGCTTTACCATGATGTGAGGATTGATCAGAAGGTTTCCCAAAGTCATGATTAAAAAGTTTAACAACAATATGTGTAATACTTTCAACTTCGGCATTATAGCTTGGTCTATTGTTTACTTAAGGCTGATGTGAAACGGATTCAAATTTATTATTAGCACTAATTATGATCATTGTTTAGAGAGTTCCTTTACCAGTTGTTTCATGTTATTCACTTGTTTTTCTATTATGGAAGGCATAGATGCCTCTTCTGTTCTTTTTAAAGTCCCACATGGAGGGTGGTTTCCTTATGCGGTTTCCATTACACTTGCAGTTATAATGAATAGTTGGAACCATGGATCACAGAAGAAAATTCAGTATGAAATGGCTCACAAATGTCTCTCTGCCAAGTTTGGAAGAATATTGTGAACCAAGCATGAACATGAGCGTTATGTGACTAGGCTAGGGTTTTTTTGTATGAAAAGAACAAGCTTGAAACGCCAAACATGACATTTGGTATGCTTATATTCGAGGAGCGTCTAACATTTGAGTCAAGTCATGATTGGTTGCTAACTGTCGTTCTCCAAGCTCGAGGCTGTGTAGCTTGAGCTCAATTTTATCATTTTTGATAAAGCCCTACCCAAACATGCTGCTAGAAGTATGTTAGTCGATTAATAATACTCGTCGATGTAGTGCAAATATAAAATTACCATAGACGTTGATAACTCATAGTGGCATGCTGGATTGAGAATCTTTGTATGTTATGGCTCATATCCACAAGAAAAAATGGCAGGCAGCATTAGGCAAGAGACAGAAATGAAAACTATGGGGGAGGCTTGATTGCACAACATGGCACGTTCAGCCCATTCCTGAGGTGCTGATGGAAAAAGGATACGTGGACATGATAGAGGTTGTGCGTTATCAGAGATGCACTCCCATCATGATGAAAAAGTATGAATGTCGCAATGCCAGTGTCGGGTATCACACAGATATTCTCTGCGAGCACAAATATTGGGGTTCACGGGGTGGGATATACCCATAACATTACCATCGCAGGTTTTGTTGATTCATTTTGGTGGTGCCAACAGACCTTTAGCAAGATCACTCTGGCCACGATCTTGGCATGCTAAATGCAACACCAATACCTGTTATTTCCAAGTTTTCTTAAGAAAATGCAGAATCTTTTGTATGCGTTGATGCCAGACAGAATAGTGGAGTGGTTTTGTTGCACGAGTTGCACCAATGAACCCCAGCCAAGAGTGCGATCTCTGGCTCATTGCGACTGGTCACTGACTCACAGCATTCCAAAAACAGCGATCTATGCAACTCCCCGACTACGCAACCTCTTAATGAGTCGCAACTGCTCCCACTAGTCGTTGAGTTGAAAGCCTAAGGTGTGAACACAGGATGCGACCCACCGGTAGCCGTGACCTCCATGGTCGCCAAGTCACAGGGTCGGGCATAATGAGATCCATAACCGGGTGCGACCCTTCAACCACGCGACTTCCATGCTAAAGGTGCAACCTCATGCAGAATCATTGCTTATTACAGGATGGGTGTTTAGTTAATTATGCCCATAAGAAGTTAGAAGTGAAGCCTCGTTTTGAGAACCTTTTTTTTGGTTGACGCCATCGGATGATTGCCTCTACTTTGTAGTAGATTGTTTTGGAAGAGCGTTGGCATACATTACACCAAATGCATTGCAAATACGCAGCATGACCTCCAGCGTATGCCTTGTGCATGTATGGGTAAAGGAGCCAGCCCCTCACAATCCAGAATGAGGCTTTTAAAGAAGAAAGCCCAGAGGATCGATCCTTTTGGGAAGCATCTTGTACCGGTTGGTTTTCCTCACGTTGTCAGTATCTTTTCAACTTTCCATAATCTTGTTGTTATATATGGAGAACAAAACCTTTATGGGTGGGATGTACATAATTTATCAAATATGTCCAGGGTCTATGTATACTTTTCACACAATGCCTGTATATGGGATATTTCTAATCCTCTACCAAATCAAAAGCTAGAAACTAGAAACCCATTACATTCTGTGGGAGATGGTACCAACAGAGGGTCTTTTGTGACAGGTTCTGCAGATGGTGCAATAAGGCTATGGGATCCTGCTTTAGGTATGGACACAAAATAAATTCATCATGAAGCCCCTGCATTAGATTCAAAATCTACTAACATTTATTACAATAACACTTGACCATACAGGGGTCTAAGTTTATTATTTTCTAAATCATCCTTTCAACTAACTAAATATGTTTTAGCATCAATATGTTAAAATACATGTGACCCATGTTACTTCATTTACAGGTAGAGGTAGCCGATGCACAGAGCCAAAGCTAGGGTCTTCCCTTGCATACAAAAGATCACCAAAAAAGAAATGCAGAAGAGATATGACTCAAGATCGCAAGTCGCGAAATATAGGGAGGTCGCAGGTCGCATCATGGGCCAAAGTCGCAGGTCGCAAAACCTCTTGAGTCACAGGGCAGCTCAATGGTTGGGGAGGCGAAAATTCAGGGAAGCCCAAAGGGTAAGTTTCATTCTATAAATAATTCCTTCGGGAAATTGTAAAGGACCTTTTGTTTGGGACTCATAGAGATATAGAGCACTGTATAGAAGGACTACACATTTTTGAGTATGAATACAAGCATTTGTTAACTCCATTTTTGGATCTGATGTTGGTCAATGTGTGAACACTATGAGTATTCTGTTTTTAGTTTCTAACTTCTTTTGATTAATGAAACTGTGTCTCCAATTACATCATTTATGCATTATAGTTTTCTAAACATGTGTTAATGGTGCTAAGTTTGTTTCGCTTTCTCAATGAATGTTAATAACTTTGTTTACTGACATTTATATTATCACCAAAACCATTTAAGGAAGTGAAGGGTATTCTGCCATAAAGAATTTTTTCTTCTGTGGTTAGAATAGCGTACAAGCATGACCCTAATGATATGCTGTTGAAAGCATTTCCTTTGGCCCCATGCTTTATAATTTAACTTTCTATGCATAGTGTTGTATGTTCATTTAACTCATCAATCATGTGTCTTGTACCATCTGAATAAGAGTGTGTGCGTAGGTTTATAGAGTCCTACTGAGACCCAAGGAAAGGAGAATTAAGCGGTAGCCAGACCCACACCCCGGACGGGATCCCTATTCCAAACGATTTAGAGTCTAGTTGGGACTTTTTACCGAGGAGATCCCCTGCTGTTGGCCGGACAGATTTTCCCGTCAACAGAATTGGCGCTAGAAGGAGGGAAGATGACAAGATGAGCCCTTAGAGCCTACAGTTAATCTCATATATGTAATGGCTCGTCGCCAAATCATTCTCTTGAGATGTTTGTGGGATATTTCTGGTTCTCAATGCTCAATCCCCGATGAACTTCTGTATCACCTGTCCCAGTTAAAATTCGATGGTGAAAACGGACTTTCCATAACCAAACACCTTTTAGATTTCTGTGACTTTTGTGAGTTTTACGAAATTGACAATGAAGAGTTGGCTTGTGTGCTTTTCTCCCTCACTCTTGAAGGTTGCGTTAAGCAATGGTGCCACACATTGCCAGTAGTGTCCATCCATTTGTGCGAGCAGCTCGCCGGTGAATTACAACAAGATTTTCACAGGAAAAATGTATCAATAAAGTTAAATGACATCAGAATGGAACCTCAAGAATCTCTAGAGGAGTTCTCTATCATATTTGTCCATTATTGTTTTGAGTTCCCTGAAAAGGATGTTGATTGGAAATATTTCAGTGAATAGTTCAGGCATGTGGTTTTCGTTTCCCTTGAACAATTTCAATCAGCAATCAAGCCTAATCCTAGTGTTTACTATGATGACCCGCAAGTTTCCAGTTGTTCAGACTTTTCCCCTGATGTTTCCTTGTCCATATCCCTGAGTCCAGACCACATTCAGGCCTCCAAGGAGAGTATTAATATATGTGATATTCCTATTCCTCCTCCTGAATTGCCATATAGTGGAGTTGTGACCTCGAAAGTTCTGAGTAATGATAGACGTGTGCAAGAAAATAAAACCTGTTGTACAACCTCTGAATATTTCATGCATGATATCAAATCAGAGCTTGAAAACCATAGTGGTCCATCATCTCTCCTGGTTAATGAAACCTATCTCGAGTCCACTGAATGTTTCCCTAGACACAGTCCTAAATCTCATTCGCATACTGATAATAAACTGACTCTTGTCCCAAACGAATTTGATTTCCTCACGAGGCCTGTAGGATCATTGTTCTCTCTGGATGACACAGAGGTGTGAGATGAAGGCCCTTGTATGATTGATACACCTGCATCTGAATCATTTCATCCATTATTCCCTGATTTATTTCAGGATTCTGCCACACCAATAATTTCTTCGAGTCATTCAAAATTTTCTTATACTGGTACTGGCGACAATCATAAGCGCACGAATGGGCTTTCAAAATCAAATTACAAAATTGATAAATCTCTTAGATCTGATATTTTTCATCTGAGATATTTAAACAACCATAGGAGTGACTCCCTTTCTTGGCAACCTCAAGATGCCACTTTTATTTATCCATCCCAATTGTTAACTCCCGGGGAGCCTAACATGCCAGGTACCCAACCTGATCAAATCGATGGCTCCAGTGATCACTGCTTATCCGAAAAAATATTCACTCATGCCTCTGAGGACTTTCATTCGAATCTATTTGTCGGCCATATGAAGCCACCGAAATTTGATGATCTTCTTTGTGAAGATTCAAAGACCCATCAAGAAATCGAAGCAATTCAACTTCTGCTGGCTGTTACCTCAAGTTCTTCCAACCCTGATAAGACTCCTCAAACAATTCCAACTAAGGTTTCTCGAATTAGGGTTTCTAAAATGACGATTCCCACATATCACACTCCTCTCAGCATAACTGCGTCAGATATCAGCTCATCCGGGCAGGTCTCCCATTCAAGTGATGTTTCCCTGAGCACATATTCCTATCCCCTAACAGCTGGTATGAAACAACCGATATGCCCTAATTTTGTCTCTAATATTTTCAGTTGTTGCCCAGCCAATACCAGTTTCACTCAGGCACAAACGTGTGATGTTTGGAAAACCTCTCTGCTGCCTGAAAATCTTCTGGTAAATTCACCCCATCCTAGGAAATCTAAAGAATGTGATACGCTGGATTGTTAATCTGCTAGTGTGCAAACTGTTAGGGTGCTGTGATTTGGCTGATTGGCAAGCCAAGTGACAGGGTAACATAAAACTAGTTTTTGGAGCCCAAGGACCTAGCCTTCCTAGACTGAGAGAGGGCTCTCTCTATTTGTGTAAGGGATATCTGTGTGTTTTCTTCTTGTGTTTATGATTTTAGGCTAGTTATGAAGTAGGTTTTTGGTTTTTGTTTTAGGTTTGTGAGGGATGAACTGATCAAAGACTAAGATAGATAAAAATATTGTCAGATTAACTGGGCTATGGGGTCGAAAAGGTCAAGAAAGCTTTCAGATGGTGATACAAGGTTGTTGAAGGACCGATTTGATCGAGGTAAAATGGATCTTTGGGTAAAATGGAGTGGGATTGACATTAAATTTGTGAAGAACAAAGGATTTCAAACATAAATAGTTCAATAGCTGACATAAAAATGGTAGGGCTAACCATTAATCATGAGTAATGTAACTATAAACTGATAAATGCATAGAAATAAACATTCAAGCAATACATAGAGATATATGACTCTCTAACTTTAGGAAGTTGCTATCAGACTTTGGGGAAACACAATTAAGAAAAAAAAATAACTCAAATCACTATGAGGAAACACCTAAGCATAGTATTTCAAGCTATTGAGCACTTTGAAGCAAGATTGCATAGTTTTAGGCAAAGGGCAAGATCAGTACAAGACCTCCTTGGTTCAATTAAGCCAATCAAACAATCAAAGAAAGGTTTCAGAGGTGGAGCTATGACTAGCCATGAATAAGCATGGCATACCATGAATCATACTTAGCATGCATAAAACCATAAATGAAACAAGCAAACAATTTCTTCAGTTATCAAAGAGCAATCAAGAATTCTTTGATATGACTAAGAAGGAAGAAAACATAGAAGCTATAAAGAAATGGGAAATTTGAGGTGCCTCCAATGGCATGTCTCAAATCTATTCTCTATTGTCTTATAGCAAGCAAGAACATGGAATATGAATGAAAACTAAGAAGCATAACAGAGAGGGACACTATACCATTTTACCAAGTCAAGGAATCCAACAACAGTCCTCTTTCATCATCCAAAAACATTCAAGAAACTATCCAATGCATGAGACAAGTGTTTCTTCCAAGCTTGTATAACCATATATTTCTCTATATCATCAAGTTAAGCCTTATTTACAATGAAGTCTCTTGGAATATATAGGCCAAGATGAGGGAAAACCTCCTAGTGCAACTTGCAATCTCATTGGCCCATCAAAATTATCTGATTTTGTCCTTGAGGCTTTGCAAAGCCCAAGGCACAAAATATCTAATAAAATATCTCAAAAATGCTAAAAAAGGAAAATATATTGACTTTTCATAACTAACCATGCCCAAAAATAGCTAAACGCACATTAGGAAAAGCCACTTCAGAAAAGTATATTTTTCACAAAAATACTTAAGAATTATATCAGCAGAAAATCCTCTGTCTTGCAGACAACTTTTGGATGCCTTCCCGATGTCGAAACGAGGCCTGTGATAGCTCGCTGGAAATATATGGATGTCTATTTTTTGAAAATACTTTTTTTTATCCAAAATGATCACTGGAAGTCTATCAAAAACTGACCTGTGTGTAAAAACCCAAAAAATAAACCTTGCTGATAAACGAGGCAGAGTGTGGAAAAAGTGACTGTGTTTCGCCATTTTGGGGGACCAAATCATCTTCAATTGATCTGAAAATCACTGAGTAGATGCCTCTAAAATTATGGCATCCAATGATACCATTTTCATCCTTTGAGGATGTCCCAAACAGAAATGGAAATGCCCATGATTTTTAGCCAAAAGCCCAAAAATGACAAAAAACCAAAACTTGTTGAATTTCGCCCAATTTTGGAGAGCATGACCCTCAAGGGTTTTCAGAAACATGCTGAGAATATGAGGCCAAAATTTGGAGACTTGAGTTGTCTTTCTTCATTTTTGGTTCCAGGCGCCTCTTTTGAGAATCCTTGAGCTTTTCCTATGTGGCCTTCAATTTCCGTCGGGCGAATTGATTAAGCTTCTTATAGTGCTCGGTCATCCTCCTTTGAAGGTCCAAATCTCTATTGGATTTTTCCAACTTCTTCTCCAAGTGATCATTCACCCTCTCAAGCCATGCTTCTCGATTGTTTTCTATCTCTTGGGTGAACAAAGTAGTGAGAGGAAGAGATTGGAAAAGGGCAGCTTCTTCCTCCTTTTGTTTCTCTAAGGCTCTTCTGAGTCCCGTGGTCCTTGGCCTCTTTCTTCTTGGTTGATCTTCATCTTCGCTATCATTGAACTCGCCCATGAGTTCTTCCAACTTAATTTGTGCCTTGGAGGCCTCTTTTTGATATTTGATGGCTCGTGTCTCATATACCGCCATGTGGACACTCGTCTATTTATTTTGTGTTTGCAAAAAGTGAATGAAGTTTCTAGACCTCTCTAGATCTGCCCTCAAAGCATCAATTTGTTCTTCTCTATTGATCAAGAGAGAATCTAGGATTCGAGCCTCATTGTTGCTATCATCACTTTGGATCTGAATTATGTCAAAGTCCCTCTCCTTCTCATGGCTGCTTTATTCTTTCTCCTTTCCCTTACTTTGGGTGGCCTTCTTGGTCTTCCTCCTCTTGGGTAATTCGACAATGGGTTGCTTGGGCAACTTCCCCTTGCTTCGGAGGGCCCTAGTAAAATTTGGAGTTATAGTTTGAGGCACCCTTTTCCTTGATGTCTGGGGCTTTGCCACTTTTGAAGAAGAAAGCATGGCCCCTTGCCTAGGAGAGGCAGCTAGCACATGCTCTATTTGCTCTTTTCCCTTGCTACTTCTCTCATCATCCTTGCCACTGTTTTGAGTTTCTTCATGAATGCTTAGACTATCATCCTGCATGTCTTTTTGAGGGCTGCCCTCTTTACTCTTGTCCTTTCTTTCTTTAGGAATTTTAGGCTCTATCTCCACAATGTTTTGGGCTTCATCTTCATCATTTTTGCTGCTGTGAGGGCTACCAATATCCTCATCAAACTGTTCAATTTCCTCATCATTTCCCTCCTCATTGTTTTGCTCTTTTTCATGGCTCTTTTCTTCATCACTGTGCTACATATCATCACTGTGTTTTTCTTCACTTTGCTACCTTTCCTCACTGTGTTCTTCTTCACCTTGCTGCTCTTCTTCATCATGCTCTTCTTCTTCATCAATCATGGGAAATTTGACCTTCTTTGGAATGGGATTACTTGAAGAAGGTGAAAGATGTTGAGTGGAAGGTGAAAGGGATGCATGGGATGAAGGAATAGTGGCGAAATCTCGATGTGCAATGAAAGTGTCCCAAGAGATTCCCTTCTTCTCAAGTTGATGAAGAATGACAATCTTGATGAGGGAATGATGGAAAAGGCAAGCTAACTGCTAAGAGGGAGATCTCTTTTGAACAGTGGAGGCCATATTTTCAATAATTCTATGGACGAAGAAGGAGAGGTTTAACAATTGGGCTCTTGTGAAATGCGTGAGAAACCGGACATGGTAAGCATAGACCCAGGAAAATCTTCCCTCGCATGTGAAATATTTCATGATTATCTTCATGAGGGGAGCATAACTAGTCAACATATATGAGAAAGGAAAGATGGATGGACATGTATCCTGATGCTCTGGCTTCAAAAAGGGTTTGTACTGTTCTGATTCTAGGTAGCTTTGTTTAAACCACCTTTCCCCAACATAAGGGATTCTGTTAGCTTTGGAAATGGATCTAGGAGAAAACTTGAAATACAAACCTGCTAGCTGAAAGTGTTTCCCTTGCAATCTAAAAGCACAAAGATGTGTCAAGGGGAGATAGATTTTCACCTCCTGAACCCTTTGAAAAAAATATAGACATCCAACTTCATGAAATTTAAACAGGATTGATGGATGAGCATTTACCTCTTCAGTTGAAACATGTTCAAACCTCCTGTGGGGGCCACTTCCGCTGTCTTGCCTGGGAGGCATTTTTGTTTTGGATACTCTTTGCTAGTTGAATAAGACAAACTGTCTCAAATGGTTTTTGAAATGGTTTCACAACACCACACTTTTTCCTCCTTATAAGTCACTGTGCCTCTTTGATGCCAATCAACAAGTGCTTGTAAAATGACAAACAAAATCAAATTATCACTGTGTTTGGGAAAATAACTTTGAAAAGATGTGTTGGTGGTTCTTTGTCAAACAAGGATTTCCTTTGTTTTTGCACAGAAAATCCTCTCCTTAAGTAATTTTCCTTTGCTGTTCACTGTTCTTTACAAAGTAAAACAAGACACCCTCCAATAGAGTAAAAAACCTTTCAACACAGACTCTGCTTTTTGTATTCTGAGGGCTGCACAAAGTTTGTTATTTCATAATACAGAGAGGACTTTTAAAATGACCAAGCCTTCACCTTATAATCACTGTCTAGGTGATCAATTAAATTTTTTTTGTGATATCTACACCTTTGTTTATCTGTCTAGCAGCTGTGGGCTAGTTTTAGCTTCTTAATGACCCTAGAAAAGCTTTCAAATTTGGTCTGACAAACCTCCTATTTATTCACTTTTTTATCCTCTGCTTTTTAACAAATTATGCTCCTTATAGAAACTGTGGAATATCACTGTTTTTAAAGGCATCTAGGCTCTTTAAGACTGATAAAAACACCCTTGCCTATCACTGTGTGAATGTTTGACACCCACAGTCAACAAAAACCCTTTGATTTTCGACCAAAAACCCAAACTTATAATCACTGTTTCTCTCTTGAAAACACAGCAAGAGCACACCACCTCTTAACCTAAAAATTTATCATGGAGTGAGAAAAATACCTTGAAAAACGCTTAAGGGCCTTTTCGATCCTTGATTCAGCTTTCAAAGGCGTTTTTTGAGGGCTTTTGGGTGAGTGGCACGTTCAGAGAAGAGAGCGTCGCGCAGTGTAGACTGTCGGGTCGACCTTCGGGTAGTGGGTGAATGCACGCACAGGCGCACCGTGCAGTAGTGTAAACTCAGCATATGTGCGCTCATAGGTGCATCGCGCATACTTACAGGTGCGCTGCATAGGCTTGAAGCCTTGAAAAACTTGAAACTTTTGCCTGAAAACCAAGTTTTCTCCAGTGAACAGCTAGGAGAGCGTTGCTTCGTGTTTTGAGAAATGAAAATGGGACTTTGCAACGGTCTCGTCAGCCTTTTATATGAAATGAAATTCAAATGTCCTCATATCATGCTTTGGAGGGTTTATATGTTTGAAAAGGCCTTTTTGTTTTGTCAAAACATGACTCACCATTTTTTGTAATTTTATCAACTTTAAAACATTACAAAGACCCATCTTCGATGAAGTTATATAAAAAAAATGTCGTGGTCAGCCTCTTTTTGAAGACACCATAATCATGGCTTTTTTTGAAGTAAAAAGGCCTCTTTAAGAAATAAAACCCCTTTCACTGCCTTTTCACTTAGGAAATAATTCTCTCACTGTTTGTCCTTTAAAGGGAAATGCTTAGGAGCCATATCAAGGACTGTTGATACATCTTTTGCCATATCTCTTGGAAGGAAATGATTTAAAATTCTAAAACTCATTTTGGCAGTTCAACTTTCTTGATGTTTGATGATGATTTAAGCCCCTTGTGAAGTTGATCAAAAACTGTTAGGCGCCTTTAGACATTTTCCTTTAAATGTGGATGAAGCTTTGTTTGAACTAACCAATGGCTTGATTCATAGCTGTTGATCAAGGAGAAAGGCCTTTAGAAACTCTTAATGCAATTACATACAATAGTAAGGTTTGTTCATATGTACATAAAGAGGTCTTTGTCTGTGACAGTGATATGCCTTGTTTCTTTGAGTGTTGTATCTGAATTTAAAACATTTTTCATACCCTTTCCTCACACATACTTTCTCTGTGTGTTCATTTGCAAAATTCTCCTTCAGAAGCAAGGCTTAGACTCTCTTCTTTTTCATTTTGATAAGGTTGTTCTAAGTTTGGGCAGTCTAGCCTCAAATTACCCTTTGAAGGATACCTTTGATAGAAGAAAAAACAAAGCTTCTTTGAATACCATAATATCACTGCTTGGCCTATGTTTAACACCAACCCTCAACTCATAAACCTTGAGTTGTTTTCTATTGATTTCCACTCCGTCTTTCAAACAGTGAAGCCATGTAAGCATTCCTTGAAACACCACTACTGTGTTAGTGGTTTCATCCATTGGAGAAAAAGCTGTAAACAAGTTTTTTAGGCCATTTGTAGCATTGTTAGCCTTGTGCTCTTTGAATGAGGTTATACCTCTGTTCCTGATCCTCTGCTTGTTAAATGAAGGAGGCCTTTATCATATTTCCAAACCATCTGCTTTTAAATGAAGGAGGTTTACAACAAATGACCTAACCATCTGCTCATGTTTGGAGGAGGTTAACACAGTCACCCAACCATCTGCTCATGCTTGGAGGAGGTTAACAACAAGTGACAATTTATCCCTTTCTCAAACTGTGTCATCTTTCCTTGTAATGCCTATCTCTGCTTGGTATATCACAGTAAGTAATAAGGTGCAAATTTAGAAATATGCTATGAGAGGCATTCTCTGAGATATATATCCTGTTGTTAAAATACCCTTATGCATATTTAGAAACCAGGAGCAACCTGACTTGTATCTGTAGAGTATTACTTGCTAGTCGTTAGTCACTAACCTTTTTTACTATGTTTGCAGAAGTTCACTGAATTACCTCTCTGTCTAGTACTTTCATCCCAGGCTCAAAACAACATGAGAAGCAGCTGTCTTCTCATGTTTAGTTTAATAATGTCTTCTGGAACACTGGTACATTTCTGCTTTTGAAATAGACACTGAAACACTATAGATCAACACAATATGAGTTTGGCTTTTGAAACATGCACTGCTGAGACACCAAGACTTGTTAGTGGTGCGACCTAAGGGTGTATCAAGCTTTGTTTGCAGAATAGGAAGGCCATCTATGACTGGTTGGTATTAGACAGAGGTTCTTTTGGCTTAGGATAGTTTGCCAAGGGAGGATTTCCTAAAGCGCCACTACCTAACTTAGGGGAGATCTTTGACAGATTTGGAGTATTCTCTTTGGTATGACCAGATCTCAAGATGACATATGACCAGAGGTAGGGTAGCTGACATTATTATCAATCAGTTGGTTAATGAATGAGCTGGGGATGAGGGTGAATGACAGTGGATGAATTTAGCTTATGACAGCTGATGGAAAATATTAGATGACTGAAACTAGATAGGGCTTGACAACTAGGTTTTTCTCATCATAGGCTGATTTAAAAGGTAGGAGGACAAAAACGTTTAGGGGTGTTTTCTAGCTGACAAATTTGACAAATTGGAGATCAGCTTCTAGAAAACTTGGCTTTAGAAACTAGTCATCATCAACAGGTGAAAAATACTGATGACTAACACAAACATTTGGCCAAATTGATACCAAGCCCACTGACATTTTTCAAATCACCACAATTGACTATCACATCCATTTGCCTATTGATCTCGCCAAACCATCAAATTTGGGAAGCCCCCCGCTTGAAGGTCCATAGTTTGTTCAAGATGGTGAGGAATTTTAGCCTCTACTAAAGGTTGATTCAGATCCTCATATCCTCGACAAAAACTAGGGACAACTCTGAAATATGATTTTCAAAATTAGGGTTTCTACTCTTGGATTCGCAAGTATCTACAATTCACCTAGTAGACGCTTATTTTGTCCCTCGATCATCCTCAACACCATGATGAGGTTTCCGATTGGCTCGATGAATCCTATCCGGTGGATATACCTTCAAATAGGCAATGGATTACCCCTTTTCCGTTAGACCTGGGGTTATGCGTGGATGGGTGTGTGTCATTTATAAATGATTGTAAGTTTCAAAAATATATTTCTGTGTATCAGGATGAAAGTGAAATTCATCTTGAACAATCCATTCTGGCATGTTCTCTGGTAAGTAGCCATGACCTTCTTGCTGTTATGCATGCTCTTTAGGTAAGTTTTGTTGTTGGTGCACAATTTTGTATGCTAGCTCTGATCCCGAACACTGTTGTTCTTGTAGGACGGGAACTAATGCGGTGGCTGCACTGGAAAGCTGATTTCACATGATTTCAAATAGGTATATATTTATAAACACAGGTGGTGGCTTGAAGTAGCAGCAAGCATTTATTTGCAATATGGTAGCTGCGATAGGTCTTTTGGAAAGCAACACTTGACATTCCAAATTCTCATTTTCACATCATTTGGCGGGACCCTAGTAAGTTTAAGAACACATATGGCAAAGATCACTTTATTTATTTGCTTTACCATGATGTGAGGATTGATCAAAAGGTTGCCCAAAGTCATGATTAAAAGGTTTAACAACAATATGTGTAATACTTTCAACTTCGGTATTATAGCTTGGTCTACTGTTTACTTAAGGTTGAGGTGAAATGGATTCAAATTTCTTATTAGCACTAATTATGATCGTTGTTTAGAGAGTTCCTTTACCAGTTGTTTCCTGTTCTTCACTTTTTTTTCTATTATGGAAGGCATAGGTGCCTCTTCTATGCTTTTTAAAGTCCCACATGGGGGGTGGTTTCCTTATGCGGTTTCAATTACACTTGCCGTTATAATGCTTATTTGGAACCATGGAGCACAGAAGAAAATTCAGTATGAATGGCTCACAAATGTCTCTCTGCCAGGTTTGGAATAATATTTCCAACCAAGCATGAACATGAGCGTTATGTGACCAAGCTAGGGTTCTTTTGTATGAAAAGAACAAGCTTCAAATGCCAAACATGACATTTGGTATGCTTATAATCGAGGAGCGTCTAACATTTGAGTCAAGTCATGATTGGTTTCTAACTGTCGTTCTCCAAGCTCGAGGCTGCGTAGCTTGAGCTCAATTTTATCATTTTCGATAAAGATCTGCCCAAACATGCTGCTAGAAGTATGTTAGTCGATTAATAATACTCGCCGATGCAGTGCAAATATAAAATTACCATTGACGTTGATAAATCATAGCGGCGTGCTAGATTGAGAATCCTTGTATGTTATGGCTCATATCTGCAAGAAAAAAATGGCAGGTAGCACCAGGCAAGAGACAGAAACAAAAACTATGGGGGAGGCTCGATTGCACAGCACGACATGTTCAGCCCATCCCCGAGGTGCTGATGGAAAAAGGATATGTGGACATGATAGACGTTGTGCGTTATCATAGATGCACTCCCATCATGATGAAAAAGCATGAATGCCACAATTCCAGTGTTGCGTATCACACAGATATTCTCTGTGAGCGCAAATATTGGTGTTCACAGGGTGGGATATAACCATAACATTAATGTCGCAGGTTTTTTTGATTCATTTTGGTGGCACCAATAGACCTTTATCAGGCTCACTTTTACCACGGTCTCAACATGCCAAATGCAACACCAATACATGTTATCGTCAAGTTTTCTTAAGAAAATGCAGACTCTTTTGTATGCGCTGATGCCAGATAGAATAGTGGAGTGGTTTGGTCACAGGAGTCGCACCAATGAACCTCAGCCAAGAGTGCGATCTCTGGCTCATTGCGACTGGTCGCTGAGTCATAGCATTCCAAAAGTAGCGATCTATGTGACTCCCCAACTACGTGACCTATTAATGAGTCGCAGCTGCTCCTGCCAGTCGCTGAGTCGCAAGCCTAAGGTGTGGACACAGGATGCGACCCACTGGTAGTTGCAACCTCCATGGTCGCCAAGTCGTAGGGTCAGGCATAATGAGATCCATAACTGGGTCCGACCCTCCGACCACGCGACTTTCATGCTAAAGGTGCGACCTCATGCAGAATCATTGCTTATTACAAGATGGGTGTTTGATTAATTACGCCCCTAAGAAGGTAGAAGCGAAGCCTCGTTTTGAGAACCTGTATTTTTGGTTGACGCCATCGGATGATTGCCTCTACTTTGTAATAGATTGTTTTGGAAGAGCGTTAGCATACATTACACCAAATGCATTGCAAATACGTAGCATGACCTCCAGTGTATGCCTTGCGCATGTATGGGTAAAGGAGCCAGCCCCTCACAATCCAGAATGAGGCTTTTAAAGAAGAAAGCCCAGAGGATCGAATCCTTGTGGGAAGCATCTTGTACCGGTTGGTTTTCCTCACGTTGCTGGTAGCTTTTCAGCTTCCCAAAAGCTTGTTGTTATATATGGAGAACATAGCCTTTATGGGTGGGATGTACATAATTTATCAAAGATGTCCAGGGTCTATGCATACTTTTCGCACAATGCCTATATATGGGATATTTCTAATCCTCTACCAAATCAAAAGATGGAAACTAGAAACCCATTACATTCTGTGGGAGATGGTACCAGCAGAGAGTCTTTTGTGATAGGTTTTGCAGATGGTGCAATAAGGCTATGGGATCCTGCTTTAGGGATGGACACAAAAGAAATTCATCATGAAGCCCCTGCATTAGATTCAAAATCGACTAACATTTATTACAAGAACACTTGACCACACAGGGGTCTAAGTTTATTATTTTCTAAATCATCCTTTCAACTAACTAAATATGTTTTAGCATTAATATGTTAAAATACATGTGACCCATGTTACTTCGTTTACAAGTAGAGGTAGCCGATGCGCAGAGCCAAAGCTAGGGTCTTCCCTGGCATGCAAAAGATCACCAAAAAATAAATGTAGAAGAGATATGACTCAAGGTCGCAAGTCACGAAATCCAGGGAGGTCACAAGTCGCGAAATCCAGGGAGGTCACAGGTCGCATCATGGGCCAAAGTCGCAAGTTGAAAAACCTCTTGAGTCGCAGGGCAGCTCAACAGTCAGGGAGGTGAAAATTTAGGGAAGCCCAAAGGGCAAGTTTCGTTCTATAAACACTTCCTTTGGGAAATTGTAAAGGACCTTTTGTTTGGGACTCACAGAGATATAGAGCATTGTATAGAAGGACTACACATTTTTTATTATGAATACAAGAATTTGTTAACTCCATTTTTGGATCTGATGTTGGTCAATGTGTGAACACTATGAGTATTCTATTTTAAGTTTCTAATATCTTTTGATTAATGAAACGGTGTCTCCAATTACATCATTTATGCATTATACTTTTCTAAACCTGTGTTAATGGTGCTAAGTTTATTTCACTTTCTCAATGAATGTTAATAACTTTGTTTACTGACATTTATATTATCACCAAAACCATTTGAGGAAGTAAAGGGTATTCTGCCATAAATAATTGTTTCTTCTGTGGTTAGAACAACGTACAAGCATGACCCTAATGATATGTTGTTGACAACATTTCCTTTGGCCCCATGCTTTATAATTCAGCTTGCTACACATAGTGTTGTATGTTAATTTAACTCATCAATCATGTGTCTTGTACCATCCAAATAAGCGTGTGTCTGTAGGTTTATAAATTCCTACTGAGACCCAAGGAAAGGAGAATTAAGCGGTAGCCAGACCCACACCCTGGACGGGATCCCTATTCCAAACGGTTTAGAGTCTAGTTGGGAATTTTTACCAGGGAGATCCCCTGTTGTTGGCCAGACAGATTTTCCCATCAACACACCCTTAGGTGTGAAAGGGGCTGGACATTTTGACTTGGTCAACCTTGACCAAATATATAGCAGTGTCTAGAAGGAAGAGGCCATCAATGAGGCACAATGCAGTTCTAGAAGGAGATGTATTGTGTGAAAGAGAAGATTTCATTGAAGGTGGTTTAGGGTTTACAAGCTCTTAATCTATATAAGGAAGGGGATGGCAGCATGTAAAGGGTTGTTGAAGATATGATATTTTGATATATTGTCTGTTTAGACCATATAGCTTTCTTTGGCTCTTTAGCCTAGATTACAAATGTTGTTTAGCATTGGAATTTCCTGTTTAGGAATTCCACCTCTTCCCATTGAGTAGCTCTTGGGAGAATCTTGTATTGCACAGTCCACTATCTGGCTTGAGGCCAAGATTCTCCTTACAAATACAACTCAGATCCTATTGAGGTTTTGGTTTTCTTTGCAAGCTGCAGCAAGTAGACACTAGATCTATTTAGATCTAGGACATTTCAGTGCCCTTTTTCAGTGGAGGAGTCTTCTACTCCAATTGGAGGAGTGTATTGAAGTGATTGAGCATCATTTTATGAACTTGGCATGTGGTCAACTATCATCTATACCCTACAGCGCAGTTTCTCTTCCATATATACATTATTCCTGTAGGTGTTGTTGCAGGGAGTTTGGGTGCACCATTTGGAGAGTTGGTTTCTGAGTGTTGGGGATCTGCCCTTCACTTTGAGATCCATTGAAGAATATCTACACATTGTATAGTTCATATCTAATATGCATGTTTCTGAATACTGCTGAATTTCTGAATATTTTTGCAGATCTTCATTCTTAGATCTCAAATCTACTGCTTATACTTGGTGTAATTCTCAAAACCCCAAGGGGATTTGAAAGAGGAGATTTTCTAGTGCATGGATCTATTATGTATCTGAACTTTTATGCACAGATTTGCTCTAGATCTGACATGTAATCAACAACATTTTGCAGCCTAATAAAATAACGTTGTCAAGGTAGCTTTAGTCTATTCATGTGGTTGCAACGCCTATTTTGAGGGAATTTCTAGTATTTATGTCTTGTATTTATAGCTATGCATCTTATGGGCCTCATTATACATCTATATTTATGTTGTAAATACTATTGAAGAACATTTTTATTGGCCTCCTGCTATGTTTTAGATGAACTACGTTATTTTCTGCAGTATTGTTTAATATTGTTGCATGTTTTCCATTTGGGAATATTACAACGGGTTCGATTATGGGGTGGATGGAGGGTTACCTCCTGTGCGCATACCTTCAGCACTCTTGGTATCACTATTAGGCAGGTTTCTCAGAGGGCTGTATACCAATATGTCACCTCTCTGGTTAACCCGAAATTAATTTCCACTACGCATAGTGCTTTCCAACTCGTTTGGTGTCATTCACTCGATGTGACTACAAAAAACACCCTTTCTACATAAAAGCATCTTAATAAGCAAAGGCAGAGAGAATGTGAACTTACCTCTCAGTCCTTTGAAGAACCTCATTTCAGCTTCAGAATATGACAGAAACTGATCAACTGCAAACTCTGTCACAAACCCTCCCATAATTATGTCAACCCAATGGTCTATAGTGCAAGTGATGGTGTTATCAGTATGTTCTAACTTTTGGATCAACTCAGGTCACAAAAAAGATTTCATGGACCTCTCCAAAAATATACCTATGCTCCAACTATTCAATAGACATCTTCTTACTTTTTTTCTCCTTGATGGCGAATTCACGTACCTTTTGGTCAAAACAGTCTTATAATCTAGTATTTGATGGCTACCACAACATCTAATCTCTCTCAAAATGATCTCAGTCCCAGCAACGAAACCGTTTGTCGGCTTAAAGGGTCCTAACCCAAGTTTAGAGTTAGCGCGTAACCAGAAAAACCCTCTGACTATTGGCCCTTTTGGCAATGACCTACTTGTGCAAGCCAAAGTCTCAGCCGAAGAAGTATGGGGGGGGTGTTGGAACTAGGTTTCCACACCCTGAGAGATAATTAAATAAAATGGGTGTCCTCATATTTATACTAATAAACAGATTGTATTGTGCACCAGAAACCTTAACCAGAAACCCTAGGTCAACTAACATAGGTTAACCCTACTCGCATGCACAGACAGTAGATTTGGAATCCTTATGACTGTTCTAATAATGTGATATTCAACCTCAATAGATCTATGCAATTATCATCTGCATCAACACTATAAAAAGGTATGCAACCTGATCTGATCACAGATAATATGAATCATATGTAGGAAATGGAAATCATACACAGAAACAGAACTCATAAATAGAAGTGAATCAAAAATGCATTCAATACACATAATTTCCAAAACAGATCTTTCTTATTCCATCTTAACCCTTACAGTTCACAGAAACCCTTACAATTCTTTATATCTACCCGCTCACATAGCTAGTGGGGTCCACACATAGCCGAACTAAGATCTTCGCGCACACAGCCAACATGAAATTTTCAGACACAAAAAACTTATAATAGATTCACTTCATAGCTATATCATCAATCATTCATCTATTAACTTTGATAAAAATTGACTTATCCGACTCAATCTAGAATTCTATTTATACATTTTCCTGCACTCATACTATGGTCCTCAAATCATGGTTTGAGCCCCCTAGTTTACCCTTTAGCCCATTACGACTCATCAAGGGAATTTTACCTGCCCCAAAGCCCCTTAACTCTTCATTTCTTAGCACACATGACTTAAAACTAACAAAAATACTATTATTTAACCCAAAATTGTTGTCCTAAGGGACCCTGCTCCAACAGATGATGTCAGAGCCGTCATGTCAAAAGGTGTTGGAACAGGTTCCCCTAAAAGCTGCGAATTTTGTACAATTTTGTATATTTTTGGTATTAATTAGTCTAGAACAGGGGTTTTGGGGTGGGTCAAAACCCTGAATGCATTGTAATTGGTCAAGGGTAGACCTAGACTCCGCAAACCATAGTTTGCGAACTACAGGAAAGCATAGGCTAAGTCGTTATGGTAGGCAAGAATTAAGTTTGATGCTATGTACGAATTGTTAGATCTGTTGTTGGGTTGTTTGGGTAAGGACTCCCACTAGTTGTGTGCGCGGATATCCTCAGTATTGTTGTGCGCGGACCCTGTTGGTTGTGTGCATAGGTTGAGTTTGGATTGTACTGGGTTTTGGATGCTAATATATGCGGATATAATTAAAGTATCTTTGTGTTATCTGATCTAATGTGTTACTGTTGATGTGAACCTTTGGGATTTGTTGTAGCTACGAATAAAGTTGCATTATCTGTTTATGCTTCGAATATGTCTATGTTATGGTATATCTATAATCTGTTAATGATGCATTATGATATTGTGTATTGCTAACTTCCAATACACACGTGGATGCAAAGGTATTGACTATATTTGTGCATGGTGATAACTCTGTATACTGCGGATTATACTTTTAATAAACCTGTGAATAGACCTGTCTTGTGCGAACCTCATAGGTTGTGAACGTGGATCTGCTTGACTTACCTACTCTCTCTCAGGGTGTAGAAACCTAGTTCTAGCACCCTCCCATACTACTTTGGGTGATACTTTCGCCTGTGTAATTAGATCACTGCCGAAAGGGCCAGTAGTATATGGGTTTGTTGAAAAACCTTAACCTCCGAACCTAGGTCAGGGCCCCTCGAGCCAAAAATGGTTCTGTTGCCGTGACAGAGAGCATTTTGAGAGAGAAATTGGGTGATGCGAAGAGAAAATTGGAGACATGAGAAGAAAGAAATTGAAGAGTGGTTTGAAAAACAAGTTTAGGAATTTGCGGTAAAAGAAAATCGCAACACAAAGTTGACGAGAGAAAAATGGAAGAATAAGTATTCACTAAACTCTACGAAATTTTCTTTGTAACATTTTCGACCGAGCTTCAGGAGTGGCTGGCAAGGCTCGTATATTTCCTAACGTGTTGGAAGGATGAGCGGGTCACACAGTGGACTCCAGAGTTGATCCAGTAGTTAGAAAGAACTGATAATACCATTACTCGAACGGTAGATCACTAGGTGGATAGCGTATTGGGAGGATTTGTGATGGAATTTGCAGTCGATCATTTTGTGTCCTATTCAGAAGTGGAGCAGAGGTTCTTCAAAGGGTTCCGAGGTAAGTTCCTGAAAACACTAGCCTTATTAATCAAAATATTGATGTGCAAAAAAATTATTCTATGTAGCCACACCGAGTGAATGACCTCCAATCTGGGTGAAAGAACAAAACGAAGTGGTAAATACTACAAAACTAATCAAGAATGAGACAGATTTGTCTACAACCCAGTAAGAGATTTGGGTGTGCATAGGATTCCAGCTACACCACCTTCAAGCCAGCATAGGGGTAAAGAACTCCCTCATACATCCACCTCCATCAGAAGGAAAAATGGCCTCGCACATGAAGCTACCTACCTTTAAGGGTGTGGGAGATGAAGATATGGATCGATTCTAGTTTATCGCAGAGTCGGTATGGACTGCATAGAATGTGGCCAATGATACTGTGAAAAGGGCGCAGCTATCCCTTGCCTTTGAAGGAAGAGCCTTGGACTGGTATATGGGATATGTAGCTCATAATGCAAATGAGACCATTCAAGAGGTTAAGAATTCCCTAAAACAACAGTTTCGGAAGCCCAAGTCCTACTCTCAGATAGTGAATGACCTAAAATATTTCAAGCAAGGACCCTCTAAGTCTGTATGGGAAGTGGACCAATGGCTAAAGAAGGTAATCAGAGAAGGGAAATTTCTGTTTGATGACAGACAACACAAGGAATGGTTCATTGCTATGTTACTTCCTCACCTGCGCATACCTATGGGTCAGCAAGCCATTGAATCACAGGAAAAAGCCTTGGAGATTTCTATGAAGTTGGAAGTTGTGCCAAGAGATGATACCCAGTTGGGAGTACAAAAAATCCAAGGGCAGCTGGAGGCGATGCACATGGAGATCCAAAAACTGTGAAAGGACCGAGGGAAAGAAGCTAGCCTAGACGTATGGTGCATACGATGTAGGGTATCTGGGCATACCAAGGATCAGTGCCCATTGTTGGCAGACTACCTACAGGTGGGGGGACCCAGTCCATTGCGCCCAGGACCAAGTGGAATAGCCTTATGGTGTGATGATTTTCATGTAGCCGACCTGCATGATATTAACCACTGCCCCAATTTGGGTGCATATGTCCCAGAAATGAAGCAATAACGGTGGAGGTTTTTCCAATCAGTAGGACATGATGAGCAGAACTATCAAACTTATGATCTGATGATAGATGGGGGAAACCTATATAGGGTCCAATCAGACCCTTCTTCACTAAGATCCCCCTCAAGCATAGGTGGTTCCCCAGCTAGGGGCAGGGGAAGGGGCCGTGGTGGAAGCGCGGGTAGGGGAAGAGGACAACTGATATGATATAACTGCGGAGAGGTAGGGGCACTTTGCGAGGGACTGCCCGAACCCTGCAAGAAAATCCTACAGATACTATAGACAACTGGACCATGTGATTGAAGACTGTCCAATTCTGATAGCAAAAATGTAGGAAAAGCAGTAGACACCTACGTAGAATGTACAGAGGGTTAAGGCAGAACCTCGAGACGAGGGACCAAGCATTAATGTCATAACACGCAGTGGCATGGCCACTGGGGGAGCTGAGGAAAAAGCTACGACTGAGCCTCTTATCTAGAAAGCAGCCATCAAACAAGGAGTTTTGGACCTGAAGAAGGAAAAGAAAACCTTTTTCACAGCTCGCCAAGACTTTGCTAAGGATGAGGCATCTACTTCTCAAGCCCCATAAACATCAAAACAGATGATGAGGTCAAACCATTTATGCACGCATGTATGAAGCTTCTGCGCAACCATCAGGCCGTAGAAAACCTCCAAGCCTTAATAGGCAGCTATGCAGAAAAAACTAATCCACCCCTGGAAGTTAAGGATGTCCACAAACTGTACAAGCATAAGAAACACACTGGTAGGGAAATGTGGCTAACAATGCAAATTGGTGATTATGAAATGGATCAGGTTATTTTTGACCTAGGATCACATGTGAATGTACTACCCAAGAAAACTTGGCAGCGAATGGGAGAACCTAAGTTGGAATGGTCCACTATCCAGATGCACATGGCCAATCAAAAAAATATCATACCGTTGGAAAGACTGTCAAAGATCATGGTAGATATCCAAGGGGTTAAGGTTTGGGCTAACTTTGAGGTCATTCAGATTGTAGAACATGCAGACCCCTATCCTGCGCTCCTAGGATTGGACTAGGCCATAGATATGGGAGGTATCATCAACCTAAAGAAAAGAAGCATGGTGTTTGAAAATGAAGGTACACAGGTAATAGTACCATTAGACCCTACAGAAGGAGAACGGTATACGAAGCCGGCGCACGAAGAGGAGGATGTGGATCATATCTATAAGTTAACTGCGCGGGAGGAATATTGGATCAATCCCACTGCCGATGGTGTAATTTGCTGGGAAAAATAAAGGGAATGCTTCTCTGACTCTGATGGAGAGATGGAAAATTGGCAGAATCAGTTACATGATGTATCTGTGCTGCGATGTCTTAGAATCACAAAGAACTTCCAATGCATATCCTCAGAGGTAAGAGAACTACACTAATTTGATGGTTCTGGTAGTATTAAGGAGTTTTTGTGAGTATTTGAAGCTAAGGTTCCAAGAGAGAGAAGGCTATGGGCCCTTAATCTATCCATGTGCGCAACACCTGCAAGGTGGTGGGAAACACATAAGGGGGCGTTCCAGGATTGGGAAGAATTTCAAGATATGATGATCCTGTGATTTGAACCTCTGGTTCACTTGCGCGTAAAGACATTCCTTGGCCCAAGGTACCCGTGCGAACATTTTTTCACTTGGATGGAGAAATGGTGTGACCGGAATACAGAAGAATGGGTTCACCTATTTATTCATTCCTTGGGACCAATTCCCACCGCATGGTACTTAGATGCGGAGCTACATCAGCGCACCCGCCTGTAGGAAACTTTAAAGGATGAATTTGTAGGGACATTTGGATTAACAGGGGGCACAGAGGCGCTTGATGAAGCTCTACAGGATGTAGATACCTTTGTATTTGATGAATTGTGCCCTTACGCAGCACTTAGGGCACCAACATGGGAAACGCAGATGCGGGATATTGTCAACTATCTTAATATAGCAATAGAAGAGTGCGATGAAGATCCACGAAATATATCTATCCTGGAATTTGAGGGAGAGCGCGCAATTGCTGGACCTCCACTACATGTTTTCGATGTTACTAAGCCTCTGAAGCTGCGAGAAGTCAACATTGGCACAGAAGAGGAGCCTAAATTGGCTAAAATTTGGGATTACTGGGATGATGATACAGTAGGAAAAGTTGCGAAACTACTCACAGAATATTAGGACTTATTCTCGACGAATGTTTTGGAACTTAAGGGGATCACAGGGGACCTAGGGGTCATGTGCATCATGTTAAAACTAGATGCATGCCCTGTGATGCAGTGCCCTTATCAGCTGAATCCTAAGTATAAGCAAAAGGTTAAGGAACAAATCGATAAAATGCTCACCGAAAGTATCATTGAACCGATCGAACAGTCAGACTGGGTAAGTCCAATGGTGGTTCAGGAGAAAAATACAAAGGGGGAAATACAAATCTGTGTGGACTTGCGCAAATTGAATGATGCCTGCATGCACGATCCCTTTCCCACGCCGTTCTCAGATGAAATCCTTGATAGCGTGGGAGGGCAGGAAGCATACTCATTTACCAATGGGTTCTCGGGCTACCATCATATCTGAATCGCAGCTGAAGATTGTAGCAAAACTACGTTTTCTACTGAATGGGGATCCTTTCCATATATGGTCATGACATTTGGACTCAAGAATGCCCCTGCTATCTTTTCACGAGTAGTAGTCGCAGTGTTCAAAGAGTTCATACACAAATTTTTGGAGGTTTATTTTGATGATTGGACTATGTTTGGCTTAGTGAAGAAGCATGTTTCAGACCTGCGCATGATGTTGGATGCCTGTAGAAAACACCAGATTTCCCTGAATATCAAGAAGTGTATATTTTGTGTACCCTTCGGAATGTTTCTCGGACATATAATTTGCCGACAAGGGTTGATGGTTGACCCTTCCAAAGTTGTAGTTATCGTAAATCTGGTAGTACCTACAACTGAGAAATAGCTGCATTCAATCCTCGGACATACAGGCTACTATAGGAATTTTATTCAAGGATACGCGCTGATCAGAGTGCCTATGGAAAAACTGCTTAAGAAGGATGTTTCATTTTTTTGGGATGACGAATGTCAGAAAAGCTTCAAGCTACTCAAGGAGAAGATGGTCTCTGTGCTTATTCTCATCTTTCCTGATTGGGCGAAGGTATACCATGTTCACGTAGATGCATCAGGAGTCACCCTGGGAGCAGTCCTTACGCAACCTGGAGAAGGAGAAATTGATCATTCGGTTGCATTCGCTAGTGGGAAACTCTCTGGTGCGGAGCGCAAATACTCCACCACAGAGCGGGAGGGTTTCGGCATTATTTGTTAGGAGGAAACTTCAAAATGTTTACAGATCATTCGAATTTGAAGTACCTGGTGAATAAGCATATGTTGGGAGGGAATCTGTCGATGGCTACTACTGTTCCAGGAATACGACTTCGAGATCATTATCAAGTTAGGGAAGTTGAATGTTGGGCCGGATCACTTGTCCCAATTTGAGAGTGGCGAGGAGCCAAAAAACCTGGAAGAAGGATTTCCTGATGTGCAGTTTTTTGCTATTAAGATAGTTGATGCGCACTTCGCCTACATCATTTAGTTCCTTACTATAGGCAGGGCACCTGCAGAGTATTTGGTACAACAAAATAAAGAGATGGTAACCCACGTTGCATATTTTACCAACATCTCAGGTCATCTCTATAAGATGGGAGCTAATGAAGTGCTGCAAAGGTACATTTTGGAGCATCAACACCACGCTATTTTGGCAGAAGCCCATGACGGTGTAGCAGGAGGTCACTACGCAGGGAAAGAAACGATGCAAAATATCTTGAGAGCTGGACTATGGTGGCCTACCCTGCATAATGACTCTCATGACTATTGTAAAGCCTGCAATACATGCCAACAAATAGGAAGGCCATCACGTAGAGATGAAGTTCCCCTTCAAATGCAAATGTCCCTGCAAGCACTTGACAAATGGGCCATCTGTCAACCCACCCGTAAAGAAGACAGGTGTGCATTACATTATAATTGCCACTAATTATGTAACCAGGTGGGCCGAAGCACAAGCAATGAAGGATTGCACTGCAGATACCACTGCGCACTTTATCTTTGAGCAGATTCTGACCAGATTTGGATTTCCGAAAATCTTGATGAGCGATAGAGGTAGGAATTTTTTTAATGAAACAATACAGGCCTTGACGGAAGAATTTTAGATCCATCATGCGAAAAGAACTCCATATCGTCCCCAGGAAAATGGAGCAATCGAAGCTTTTAATAAATTCTTGGAGCACGCATTGACTAAGGTCTGTAATGCCGATCACAACGACTGGGACGTGCACATCCGTCTATTCTTTGGGCCTACCGAACCACCTATAAGAATTTGACAGGGAAAACAACATTCAAGATGGTATATGGCAAGGAGGCCATTATTCCCATTGAATATATTGTTCCTAGCCTACGCATCGTAGCCTTTACGAATATGGCAGAGCCTGATGTCATGGAGAATTGTTTAGCGCAGCTTGTGGCTTTAGAGGAAGATTGTTTCATTTCTAATTTCCATCAGCAGGTTCATAAGGCTTGGGATAAGGCATGGCATGATCGACATATTCGACAAAAGACATTTGCGGAGCGAGAATTGGTCTTGTTGTATGATAGCCAGTTTGTGAAACATCGAGGGAAGTTCCGTCAGCACTGGCTGGGGCCTTATGTAGTAAAAGAAATCACTGATGGTGGAGCTCTCTGGTTAGCCACCCTATGAGGAGATATGGTACCTAGATATGTCAACGGTAGTTACCTCAAACCATATCGTATCAAATGAATATATGGCAGAGTATTTGTATGGGGCGGTGCATGCCCACCAAGAAGGGTCAACATGGCAAGGACCATGATATGCGCAGGGAGCGGCCGCAGAATTGGAAGCCCAGAGGGGTGTGAGAGGGGCACAAGAGCATGTTCAGAGTGCAAACAACACACTGGGTGCAAAAGAGGTATGACAGGAGTGCAAGGGTGCGTTGGGCACATAGGAGGTGAGAAAACTAGCCGTTGGAATAGTAAAATCAGGTAAAAGGAAAAAGTTACCGTTGAAAGGAGTGGGCGACCAGAATTTAATGAGGCGATTTTGGAATATTTTTGACAGTTTACTTGATGGTAAGTTCCGGATAAGGTTTACCCAACCATTGGTCGATCGCAAAGGCTATAAAATCAAGGGGATAGCTCAGAAGGGGGTTACGTATAGCTTGAATAGTTTGTGCTCTGTACGACTCTGTGCCTTTTGTGTTTTGTTGATGTCTGAGCGTGCTTCCCCCTCAGATAGTAGCCACCTTGAGTTTGTTTTTCACGCCAGAATGATGGCCACTAATCCCACTGAAACCTCAGAAGCTGTGACCTCGACAGAACAAGAAACTAAGGAGGTAGCGGAGATCGAATCAGAAGCTGAAGAGGTTATATCTACGTCGAGCCCAGCCAAGAAGAAGGGAAAGGAAAAAGCACAAGGCTCAGGAAATCCCACGAAATGGGTTGGGGTGAAGCCCCATACTTCCCCGTGAAATGTAAAGTCCCTACAAACAACACCCCAGGTATGTTCACCCAACCCAGCAAAGCGACTTCTGTCTGCTCAAGAAGAGGCCTAGGTCGTCGAACCAATCAATTGGCTACCACCCTTTGTTCGGCCCTGCAGGCCCTTCACACTCACGTCGAAGCGTCTTGATGGCCTACGCACCTACCTGCAGATGTCGCTGACCCTGGGTGAGGTCTCCATCATTGGTGAACCCTTTGGAAGGCTCCATGAGGTGAAATTTGATGATCATGACTTGGCCAATTTGGAGGCCTTCCCTAAGTTAGCACCCAAATTATATCTTGACAGAATATAGGAAGAAAATGGGATAAATATTGTCCCTATGCACTGGGTATGTGGATTGGCAGGGTTCGGGCACTTAAACCTGTTAAGGATGCCACACTTTGGCCACTACAACATCATGGACTATCTGGTACGTCAGTTTCTCGCCCTGGTCCATGATGGTTGCTTATGGATCCAGGATCGAATTCCCATCGATTTTTTGCTCATTCATCTAATTAATGGTCTTCCATGGAAGGTTCAGACCCTTTGCTACGCGTTGGTAAGAAGTATGAGGGGGATATTGCTAAACACGTGCACAAAACCTACCATGTGGAGCGGAACACTCGAGGCTTCATGATCAAATCCATCAACGACCTTGCTACACAGATGGGTACCCTGTTATTGGCATGCAAGATGATGTGAAATTTCTAGGTGGCCTCTGTCCCTGCATATGTAATTCAGTTAGCAGGTTGGTGCGAGAAAGGGGTCTGATTCAATTGGTCCCAGTACTTGTGCAATGAGTTTTTGGCCAATGTCCGCGAATCCCAGGAGTAGGGATGAGCATTTTGTTATTCCTGGTTGTTGCTTCTCATCGCGTTGGTCACTTGGGAAGCACCTGAGGAATCGGTCCTCCCTAAGCTCAATCTAGACATGTGTGAGGGGGCCCGATATATGAACTTGTGGGACTCTAAGGATGCGCAGCACATCAAGGACAATCAAGTCTTCTGGGTGTTTTTTCAGACTGGGCTCGCAGCAGTTATCAAGTCCCAGCCACGTCTATCGCCAGCCATCTACGATAAATATAAAAGTATCACTGCATTCTACGTGACTATGCATAATGTCCAAATCCGAGGTCACAAGGATCCTTTGTCGGTTTTGCTCCGTTATATGGCTGCCGATGAAGAGGTTAAACATTTAATTGCACAATGGCCTCCTCACTGGAAGCTTGGCTTCAAAACAGGTGTGAAGGGCACTGATGGAAAAAGCACCATGAAGGTTTCCCCTCCTGTCATCACCAAGTACACCAGAGGACCAAGAAAAGGCACAAGGAAGGGCGCCGAAGCTACATCATAGAAGGGTTCACAGCTCGGTAATAGTACGGGGAAGGACGCAGAAGCAAAAACGTATAAGGATCTTGGTATTGAAGTTTAGGAGGTGGGAGGTGCCGACTCCCCTCGGGGAACCAAGCGAACGGGTGACCCTACTAAAGGGCCACGGAAGAAGCAGCGCTCTCAAAAACCAGAACGTAACGAAGCGGTTACACTGACCGAAGGGGACCTTGATAAAATCATAGATGCGGTCACTTTGGCTACAGAAGACAAATGTTTGTCTCTAGAAGACCAACTGAAAGCTGTAGTCGAGACGCTTTAGGCTGAACTCCGAGCTCTACAACTGAAGATGGACACACTGCAAACTAGTATGATTCAAGTACGAATGACTTTAGCAACTAGCAGCGCAACACTTTTCATAGTGGAAAGCCGCCTCTGTTCCTTTCCCGGTGTAGCCCTCGCGATAAGTCCACTTGACTTGGGAGTGCAAGTTTAGGCATGTGCAGAGGTACAGATGGATCTAGCCAGGTTTCTAGTTGAATCATTGCAGGTTCTCCACACCTCCTTGTTCAAAGAAATTCAACAAAGGGACCATCACGTGCACCGGTAGCTCATTGTAGCTGAGCAGAAAATTAAGGAAAAAAAATGTTGAATTTTCCCAGGTACAGGCTGCATGTACCCTCGCCATCGCACATCAGACGGAGCTAGAACACCTCATTAGTAGGCTCTACACGGACATCTCCGAAGATATTCTAGCTTCTTCCAACCCCCATGCAAATATTGAGGGGTTGGTCACAGCATTACGGGCCTCAAGGACCGATATCTAGGTGGTCAAAACTAAGATGGAGCAACAGATCACAGATTTGCAGGCCAAGTTGTAGCCAAAGACACCACCAGAGGTGCAGGCCCAGCGAGCTGCACTCGTTATGGTGGCCACGAATGTGATTATAGGATAGATTCTTTAGGGTGCCCAATTACTGGAAATAGTTATGCAATTATGCACCAGGGTGCAACGCGACCCTCTCCTGCGTGAAATCAACCAGAACCTGTGACAGAAGGAAGAAGCGTTCGAGCAGTTAGAAGCCACTATGCCTACTCTGATTCCTACTCAATGAATGGCATGAATGTGAACTAGCCACGCCCTTCGGGATGATATTGATGAACTCTGCCAGAAGAAGAAGACCTTCTGTGACCGCCTTAAGCCTTGGGCTGACGAAGCCCTCAAAATCTCGCAGGACGTTGATGTTGCTGCTAAGAAGCTGGACCAAAATCTGGAGAGCTTCACTGCCACAATAGAAGGACCAAATTCACATAAGTTGGTCGATATTTCTCAAAACGGTGCAGCACAAAGTGAAGGAGCGCTACTCCCACTAGTAGAAGTGATCAGGCTGCTACAAGCTCAGGTGGAGACCCCACCATCATAGTGACTTGGGATGAGTCACAAGATTGTGTTGGGGGACTGTTGGAACAGGGTCTCCTAAAAGCTGCGAATTTTGTATAATTTTGTATATTTTTGATATTAATTATTCTATTGCAGGGGTTTTGGGGTGGCTCAAAGCCCCGAATGAATTTTAGTGGGTCAAGGGTAGACCTAGAGTACGCAAACCACAGTTTGCAGACCACAGGAAAGCATAAACTAAGCTGTTATTGTTAGGTAAAATTGACTCGGGATACAGTCAATGTTGACTAGGGTAAATAGTAGTGGTTTTTGGGCACATGGAATTGTGCACCCATGGTTTTTCAGCCCATGGTATTAGATGTAATGGAGCCTATAAAAGGTTGGGAAGAATTCATTGTAAGGTAAGCCTTGGAGGTGAGCGATGAAGGCTTACTTGGCTAGATTGGCCAAGGTTTTGGCCAATGCTTAATGAAATTTCATTGGTTGGGTTTTGCCCTGGATTTTGTGTTTTCTCGAATAAACATTCAAGTTTATGTTAATGATTTGTTGCTGGCCTTTTATGTTTATTTCTCTTAGTAAATTCTTTATTATTTCTATAGTAAATTCTAACAAATGGTATGCGAGCTAGGTTTAGGGATACTTGCAGGATCGTGGATCATTGTATTAACCAAGATCGCTCTGTCGTTGTGGAATGAGCATGATTTGTTTGGATATGTCAAATCTAATGTTTGAAGGTCTAGATCTGCATGTGAAGGAGGTGTATCTCATTAGATTTGACGCTGAAAAGGATCGTTAAATAAATTCAATGGTCAAAATTAATGTATTCCTTGACTTTTAGGCAGATCAAATCATGATGCGAGTAAATGGGATTGGTGTGATCCCATTCGCTATTTTCTAGTGTGAGAATTTAGTTTTTCTGGTAAATTAGAGACTATGTGGAGCCTTCTATTGTCTGGCCGTGTGTAGAGCTGCGTGGAGGTTTAAGATCCACAAATTATGTGAAATTGTCGTTATTCTTGTGAGTCGATGTGTCAATAGAGGCAGATCGAGATAAGGTGGCCGCTAATTGAAATGAAATTGCAGCCTTGGACACACCAAAAAGACGTGAAAAACATGGAGCCCTTCCTCACTTCGAGATCTGGATATGTGAGTGGTTTTTTCCTAGGAATCCGGCTAACGAGGGAGATCATGTAATGGATGGAAAAGTGTTAAAGTACCGTGAGCCGGTGGAGGGCTACGAGGAGTCGGTTTTGGAGAATGGAGAAGGAGATATGGTTGCAGCACATGGGATTCATGAGAGTCGAGAAGGTCATTGAGGTTGGCCAGGTGAGTGGTAGCATTTGTACCGCTCAGATGTCAAAAATCTCTGTGAAATCATCAACAATGTTTGCACACAAATGGTGGATCGACGCACGAGAAAGGCTGACATCTAGGCGGCAGAGTAGCATGGAATCGAGGAATCGCAAGGTGCCACAATGGTGAAGTTCAGGCTAGCCTAGTAAAATCACTTCCATTTCGTGTTGGCCGTCAAAATGAAATCCGACTTGACGTGCCTAAATGGATTACACTGCAAAGGTGATGATGGTGTTGGGAAATACGTGGTGGTTGGTGATGTGAAGAGGATGATTGCCATGCCCTGGAAATGGAGCATGTGCATGTGCTATCCAAGAGCCCCGTGGGTGATGATTTGTTGGCGGCCGTGCTCGGCTTGGAGGTGCATCAGAAATATATGAATTATGGTAGCGTAGACTTATGGAGATTGCATCAATCTAGTTGATGAAAATTTGGTCTGAAGAAGCTTACTGTGGATGTGGTTCGAAAGGAAAGGGCAATGAATATAACTGAGCATATTTACATGATGGGCTCTCCATGAGAGTAGTATTCTCATTGTGTCGAGCTAGCAAAGCCACGGTACAATGATGGCTTCAAGAAAGATGATTAGCATCATGCTTATCATGTTTTTAAAATTACAACCAAGAAATAATATGCAAAGAGGATATTCTAATAAAGCAATCCAGCTACTTTGGAAAGCATGCTCAGGAGAGTATGGAGCAACATCAAAGCAGTTTGTAATCAAGGGTTTTGGTAGATCAAAGAGAGCTTGTTAAACTGAGAGAGGATATTTGCACATGGATTGATTAATTGATGAACCATGTATCTGAAGAGAAATTCTATAGGACTAGCGGTTACAGCGGTTGGTGACTCATGTAATCCGGTAGATGGGTTCTTTTTATATGGACATAGATTTCATATGTACAAAGACAGTAACAATGAAACAAAACAAAAAAAAATTATAATGGAGTTAATTTATTACATGTAAATTGGCATACTGCTGTAAGACCTGGTATGGCATGCGTACCCCTGCGTAATCACTGGTAAAGTCTGGTTAGATCTAGGTGATAGAGGGGATGTCAAGTTAACAATTTCCCTAGGTAAAAATTTGAGGGGGGAAGAGATAGAGTGAGCAGGGTTGTATCACTTAGCAATTTTGGCTGGATTTAGTCAAGAAACCCCAAGTCAAGTTTAGGGGGGAATTGTTAGGTAAACTTGACTCGGGATAGAGTCAATGTTGACTAGGGTAAATAGTAGTGGTTTTGGTGTACATGGTATTATGCACCCATGGTTTTTCAGCCCATGGTATTTCATGTAATGGAGCCTATAAAAGGCTGGGAAGACTTCATTGTAAGGTAAGCCTTAGAGGTGAGTGGTGAAGGCTCACTTGGCTAGATTGGCCAAGGTTTTGGCCAATGCTTAATGAAATTTCATTGGTTGGGTTTTTCCCCGGATTTGGTGTTTTCTCAGATAAACATTTGAGTTTATGTTAATGATTTGTTGCTGGCCTTTTATGTTTATTTCTCTCAGTAAGTTCTTTATTATTTCTACAGTAAATTCTAACAGTTATATATATATGAACATTTTGAGTCTTATGGTAGGCAAGAATTAAGTCTGATTATAAGTGCAAATTGTTAGATCAGTTGTTGGGTCGTTTGGGTAAGGACTCTTGGTAGTTGTGTGTGCAGAGATCCTCAGTCCTGTTGTGTGTAGACCCTGCTGGATGTGTGCGCAGGTTGAGTTTGGATTGTACTGGGTTTTGGATGCTAATATATGTAGATATAATTAAAGTGTCTCTGTGTTATCTGATCTAATGTGTTACTGTAGATGCGAACCGTTGGGATCCGTTGTAGCTATGAATACAGTTGCATTATCTGTTTATGCTGTGAATCTGTGTGTTATGGTATATCTGTAATCTATTAATGATGTGTTATGATATTTTGTATTGATAAATGCTGATACGCACATGGATGCGAACGTATTGACTAGATCTGTGCATCGTGATAGCTCTGTATACTGCAGATTATACTGTTAATAAACCTACGAATAGACCTGTCTTGTGCGAACCTAATAGGTTGCGAACATGGGTCTGCTTGACTTACCTACTCTCTCTCAGGGTGTGGAAACCTAGTTCCAACACCCTCCCATACTACTCCGAGTGATAATTTAAGATGCGCAAGCAGGTCACTGCCGAAAGGGCCAATAGTATAGGGTTTTGTTGGAAAACCTTAACCTCTGAACCTGGGTCAGGGCCCCTCGAGCCAACAAAAGGGATAAAAAGAATATTGGCATATCAAAATTAATGAGGATAGATGCAAATAAAGGTCAATTTTTTGCACAATAAACAAACTTGAGGGCCTGACACATGATCTAAAAGAGATTTATGTTATGTGACACATCCATTGACCTTGATTTGTGTTTCTAGAGTAAACTTTCTACATAAGAAATTATGAAAAACGAATATTCAATTTGGGCATACCTTAGCAAAACCTTCTATTATTTGGGTGAGAGGAATGAGAGCATCATGGTTTGTTCTCCAATCAGGATCAACCAACTACGCAAGAAGAAACTCAGAGGTAATGGGGATGATGGTATTTCCTCCTAGAAAAATATCCAAAATGATCTAAGAACTCTCGACCAACATTATAATTACTTGAATCACTTGCATCCTTGTCTTTAGTATTTGAATAATGCCAAGTAGGATCAACCTCGATATTGAGAAGTAGTTTTACAAGTATAGAAAAAGGCCTTCTAGTGAATTGAGGGAACTTGCGAATCATTTATGGGTTTTGCTCCTAGGCCTTTGCAATTGTAATAACAAAATATATGGCGAGGTGTCAAGTGCCATATTCTAGACTCTCCACCTTAGAAATTTGTAGTATTTTTCTGCCCACATTAATGATCTTCCAGTGGACGAACTATGCCTCGATGCACAAAAACTCAATAAACATCTGGAGAGCCTCCTGGTCATCGCCTCCTTGTTCCTATAGAATGCCTCTATGACCATTTACGTCATGGGAGGGATTAGATCCTGGAATTACTCACAATATTGGAGGGTCACGAGGGAATCTAATCGAGCGTCCAACGAGGAGGGCGGGTACAGACACTGGCCAAAGACACTATGCAAGGTGGAGAGATGCGGGTGGAGGTGACACCTATAAACTGTGAGAGAAACATGCTCTCCTGAGATGCAATGAATTGGAGATCACACATGACTGGAACATGAAGGGCAAGAGCTCTATCCAATGTACCTCTTCCATGATGGAGAATACAAGCTCGGAAATAGTGTTGTAGAGATTCTTCACGATTTTCTTGGCTTCCTCTGTCGAAACGCAAAATAGAATTTGGTTGTTAATGGAATTTTGTGTGGGTAGTGCCAATAATTGACATATGTATGTATTTTCCTCTCTTATATACTTTCTCAAGAGAATCACAACCATAGCCCATATTTTGACATCCACACGGGAAATGAACGACATTCAACGCCAGAGAATCTAGGTGGTTCTCCTCGCATATGTTGAACAACACATCTGCCTGGCCTCTATGTTCATTTATGGTAGTCATTAGTGCATTATCAGGGTGCAAAATAGAAGAGGAGGGTTTTCATAAACCCCTCCTTCAGACTTAAATTTCCTGCTTAAATATTGTTAACTCTTTAGCCCAACAACTCTAATTTTATATTTTTTGTTTTGTTTTGGTTTTTTTTTTTGGGTTCATTGTGTAAGACCTAAATTTGCTTGGTCTTATTTGTTTCTCCACATAAAATTCTTTGGAGGGTGGGCCGAGGGAAAGTGGTAAAAGTATAATTTCAAAACCATTCCTTTTAATTTAAATTAAGACTTTTCATACATCATTGATTAAATTAGGGAGGGAAGATTATGGTATTGAACTAATTGTTTTTAATTAAAAATATAAGTTCTTTAAATAGAAATAAATTATCTAAAATAACTAGTGGTAATTTATGCGTATGGGATATAGAATATAAAATGATTGGGTGTATTGTTAAGGCACTCAGTGGTGTTGAGATCACCAATTCAAAATTCTGTAGGCAAAAATCTAGTCATGTTAAGGGCCAATGTGGCCCAACCACGGTGCAATCCCATAATCATTTTAATGGCTTAAATTCCCTTGGGTTGTGATTAATCAAGGAAAAGGTTAACTATGTAGTCATCTCAAAATTCACAGAACTTAACAAACCAAAAAATATTAGTGGTAATTTACAAGGACTACAATTTTCACTCTTTTAGATATCTTTGGATTTTCAATAGTTAATCCATTTTTTATATTAAAAAATAAAAATTTCCAATCAATTAAAAACTATTCTAGATTATGATTTCAGATTAAAAGTATTTTTAATTTTTATCAAGAAAATCAAAGTAGTCCTTAGATGAAGTATATTGCCAATTTTGTTTAATGTTCAAGTATTTGGAGGGCATTTCCAATTGTGTTCATTGTTCAAGTTTAAGCAGTAGAATGAAGTATGATTGACCTCCTAGGTGCACATGAGGCCATGATTATGTGAGACATATGATAAGCAATGTTATTAGAATATGCGAAAAGAGATCAAATAATATGCAAATAAATCAAAAGGGGTTAGGCGTCCTTACTCACCTACAATTTCATGATCCTCCTTTGAAGTATAAAAAATATATTTACATATCCACACATAGTTATAACATGAGGAAATGAGGGAAAATATAAATATAACTAGGATATAAAATATGTCTTTGGTCTTTGGTAGAAGGATATCAATCTCGCACCTCACAAACATGGTTGAAACCTTCCTTTGAGGTGATAATTTAAGGAGAGGATTTTAAAAAATGGGAAAAAATTATGCTTCTCAACACCCATATAAGCATGTGAGTGCAACATGTTACAATGATCTTGAATATAATTCTTCCACTACTTAGAGGTTTCGGAAATAGAAGGCAACTCGTTGTAATAGGTTGGTTATCTATGGAAACCATCATATAGTGTCTGCCTATGATAGACCATCAAATATTTGTGTCATGTGGGAACTACATCAACAACGTGAACGATAGGCTCATAGGGTCCTTGTTGCATATCCATTCATCAATGAAAGCTACTTCCCCAATGGGATAGAAGTGAAAACTGATAGTTTCAAAGGTAGGAATACTGGTGTCAGAGATAATATTTTTTCCATAAAGAAGATAACCAAAAATAGGCTCATGAACACCATCAATATATACTGGAGGTGTTGTAATGAAAGTAGTAATTAATACAAAAGTTTTATTCAATAGGATAGGGATCGTCATGGCATTTAACCATTCAATGTAAATATGGTTTTCAATGCTAGTGATATAGTCACATAAAAGACCCCATAAATTTGCGCTTTAGGATACCCCCAAGATTCAATAATTAATCCAAAGTGAGATTTTTCGTTGCTAAGGTGACAGTGGAAACGACCCTGAGTTACCTCAAGGTGGCACCATTACTATTCTTTTAATAATAACAATTAGTATTACGGAAGGAGAAAAATTCCCTTACTTCTAAAATGAAGCTTCTCATGCTCAAGGCCCATGAATTTGACATTGAAAAACCACATAGATCCTCTCTAAATAATCTTAAGTATATATGGGATATCAATTCCGTTAGGATTTTTTTACACCACATATACGATTCAAGAAATGTACCATGGATAGGGGAAATGAAAAAGGCCATTATACCTTACAAGAATTTTTGTATTCTCAAGGGCTATGAGCTAGATGTAAAAGCCACATAGATCTTCTTTAATGGATATTTGGTCTTAAGTCATGATATGGGCACCATAGGATGTATTTCTCACCACATGTGGGAGTTAGTGTCTATGTTATGGTTAGGAGAGTAAAATGAGGACCTTAGTCCCTAAATTAATCTTTCTCTTCCTCAATTTTCATGAAAAAAACCTCTAGTTGGGAATATGGGCATTAAGTATGTTTTGAATAATAAAAATGGGTCTCACAGTCTTTATTATGGGAAAGGAAGGAAATAAAGAAAAAAATGACTTAATTCCTAAATAATCAGTGCCATGCTTCAAACCACCACATTAATTTTATTCTCTAACGGATATTATTTGGCCTCTAGGAGGGATGTGCCTGCCATTCAAAGGTTTTGCACAACACGATTGGGTCTTGGAGCCTCATCATTGGACCCTAATTTAATTAGGAGGCTTTCAAATCACATATGATGCTTACAAGTGTAGGCTTGGTCAAAATAGGAACATAATGGGCTTAGGCCTTATTTGAATCTTTGATGATTAAGCTTTGTGAAGTAGTTCTCAAAGAACCACATGTGACCTCTATAGGGGATCTTAGGCCTCTATGGGGGGTATTTAGTGTCATTAGTATGTTTTGCATAATAAGAATGGATTTTAGGCTTGTACCATGGCAAAGGGATGAAAACAATGGCCTCAAGCCCAAAATGAAACTTCTTTGGCTTACACTGAAAGAAAATACAAAAAAGACCAATATAAATACTCTGAGGGATTTTAGGCCTCCATCTAGGATAATTGTTCCATTATGAGGTTTTCCACATCATATATGGGAGTTAGGGCTTATATCTTGGAAATGGAAAGAAAAATGGCCTTAGGTCTAAAACAAGTCTTTCTCATGTTTAATGTCCATGAACAAGATATTAGAATGGGAATATGGGCACAATTAGTATGTTTTTCATAATAATAATGGGTTTTATGGACTCTACGATGGATAGGGAAGAAAAACAAGATCCTTAGTCCCTAAACAAAACTTCTCAAGTTAAATGGACGTGAATAAGGCCTCAAAACATCACACATATCCTATCTAAGATATAACAAGCCTTCAAGTGTGTTATGGGTTTTATGTGAAGGTTTTGTGAGTCATAGTTGGGTCTTGGGGCCTCTAATTTTGGCCTCAATATCATTTGGAGGTTTTTTCACCATGCATGGAAATTGGAGCCTTAAACATAGTCAAGGAAGTATCATAAGGTTATTGGGTCATATTTGAATCTTTCCATGATAAATCATTTGGAACAAGTATTTGAATTACAATACATGACATCTCTAGGGGATATTTGTCACCTTTGGTATGTTTTAAATGATAAGAATAGGTCTTGGGGAATGCACTATCTAGAGGGTTTTAGGATCCTATAATATAGTGATCAAGGTAACGTGTGTCTAGATATTTATCCCAAGGGATGTTGTAATTTAATTTTTACTCTAGTAGTTTTTATTTTTTAAAAGAAAACAAATAAGAAAAATAAGAAAAGGAAAGAAAAAGAAGAAAAAATAGAAAAATAATAAAAGGGTATAAAACAAAATATTTGAAAAAACAAAATAAATAAAAACCCCAAATAAAGCGTGCTTGTTAAAATTTTGCATTAAGTTTTTAATTATGTTAATCATTGTCTTTATCAGAGGGTTATTTTTTAAAGTTGAAATAAAACATTATTTGACATTTTTTCATATCTAATAAAGAGTTCATATAAATCAACAAATAAGGTCATCCTCGCCTGTATCAACAATGGAGGATGAGTTCGCGCCCCTCTTCACTGTTTAGGAAGTTAATGAGGGGGGAGGTCTGAAAAGTGTCTTTGTGGAAACCGTTGAACCTTACGTGGAAGCTCCACGATGATTTTGGGCCCGCCTCCTCTGTTACCTGCTACCTCCCCCCAAAACTGCCTTCCTGCTCTAGCTCTCGCTCCATCCACACTCTACCACCTATCATCCTTTCATCCGTCCCCACCATATAACTGTTTCACATTAAAATATTCCCGCTAACATTTATATGGTCGTTGACCATTAATGAATCCCGCCAACGTCTAGTTTATCTAATGAAACACGCCAAAAAATGGTAATTTTCTCGTTAACCAGTCACCCTCTCTTTTAAAAACCCCAAATCACCATGCATTCATCTGTTTCACCATTTCATTCTTACCAGTGGAGGTTCATCCCTTAATTTTCTGAAACACACCAATGTTCCCCTACAACATCATTCTCCTGCACCATCGATCATTGCAGTCTGGTAACTCAATTTATCTAGCTTCCAATTTGTAGTCATAGATGTCGTCCCCCAAAGACAAAGCCAAGATGGTTGTAGAAAGCCCTACATTTCCCCTTGTTATAAAACTTGATGAAATTCCCATGGCCACGACCTAGTATAAAATATCAGAGACCGAGTGTGAGTTCGATTTGTATGAGCTTCACGACTGGGAAAAAAAAAAATTATTAGATGTGAGTGATGACTTGAGTGTTTGTGAATAATTTTTACCTAAATTCATTTTTCCCCAAAATCATGTTTTTTCAGAGTTTGTCATATTGTGTCATCTCATATTTCTCCCTAGCTAGAGGGATGTAATTTCCGAAAACAATGAAAATTTATTTGCAATTATACCTGAATCTATTTTCCAAGAACTACACATTGATCCTAAAGCTCCCTTATATCCATTTTCCATTGACTCACTCATGGAGTTATTTCAGAATCTCACTTTCCTCCAATGAGCCCATATTTTTTAGTCCTTTACGCATGATAATTTCGAGTTACATTGAAATAATTCCCCATATTCTGCTTCCATCTTTCCTGAAATGTAAAGGAAATTTATTTCTATGGTTACTTGCTTATTAGGTTATCCTACAGATCAATCTGTAGATTATGTAGTCTTAGGATTTTTATCAATGTTTTCAGTTCTTCATAAGCCCTCAATAATTTTCAATTATAGTCAGTATTTGTAAGATATTATTCATGATCATTTTTTGAAGTTTTCTGTTGAAGGTGCTTTCAAACACCAATCTGTTCTAGTATATTTATTGTTATTTCATCAAATAGAGAGATTCAAATTCCAATTACAAAAGTTAGATGCACATGGAAATTTAGTCAGTAATTCACTACACTTCCTTGGTTAGGAATAATTCAGAGGAATACTCATTCAACAATTGTGTAGATAAGTTTTTGTATGTATCGTTATGTCTTATCAACAGTGATATTGTGCCTATAATTTAACCAGAAATCAAGAAAGTTTTACATATTACCGAGCAAGCCAAGGTTGGAGGCTGGTATCTCTACCAAAAATATACATAAATTAGGATATATGGATGTGAAATCCCTCCTTACAGGTCACCAATTTTTGTCACATTAAGAAAATTTTCCCTAGAATACATCAAGAAGATGATGAATATCGATGAATTACATTTTTTCAAGAAATAAAAAGACACAGTTTAAGTTGAAGGAATTGATTTCCCCCTTCATCGTCAACATCAAAGAAGTAACAAAGGAGGAAAATGATTTGTTGAAGAAAATGAAATTCAAGTTGAGTTTCACATGGTCTTATGATCCTTTAGGTATAATTCCAAAATTAAGAGTTGAGTAGAAAAATACACCTTATTCACATGCACGTAGACTAGAAATAGGACAGTATGCTAATCAAGAGGAGTGGACAGATAATACACTACGGAAAGCTGAAGAGAAACGTTTTAGTCAGGAATCTCTGCAAACTCCTATTTTTAAGGAAAAATAAACTAAGATATAAAGGGAGAGTATGTCTCCTACATACTCAAGATATCAAGCTGCAGAATTTCGTGTTTTTAAGAGAAGAAAGAAGACAAATACTCAGGAGGAATTATCACAAAGAAAAGGATCACATGAGAAAATTACAGTTATTCTAACAGGTTTTCCCACTACTTCTTTTGCACATATTGAAGAAACAACAGAATATCCTATGTCTTCTACATCTCAGGTTACGACACAACAAAATATTTTTTCCAAGTATAGAGAGATTAAAAGGAAGAATGAAGCATTGAAGGCCACAAATTATTCAGAATTTTGGAAGCATACTTCTACCATTAACACAAACTGTTGTATGCACTTGACACAGAGAAGGTACAATTCCAATTAGCTTTCTTGGAACCTATAGTTCCAATCCCTAAAAGTGTAGAATATTACAAAACATCTGTCTTTGTTTTTTACACCCAGAAGATCCATGAAATTGATCATATTGACTTGCATAAAATTTATGGTGAGATGATATACTCAATATTAACAAGTTTATCCATAGAAGCCTCTAAACTTCAAGCCTCTCTCAACAACATTCATTCATAGTTGAAGATTGAAATAATGTCATTCTTGGCCAAATATACCAAAGCTAAGGCTCTTGAAGATTTGGTAATTAAGTTATCATATGATCCCAGTGACATTAAAGAAGCTAAGGATACGATAAAAAATAAGAATGATGATATTCAAGCTCTGAAAAAATAGTTGAAGCTTCCAACCACAAAGCACCCACAGACCAAATAAATTACTCAGCTAGAATTACAGAAATAGAATTTGTTCAAATTGATAGTTGAGCAAAACATTCAAATTTAGAAGATGGAGACAGATATGGAATCACTTTTAAAGTTGTTAGCCTCCACAATGTCCCAAGGCTGAGAAAAGATATCGAAGGAGGTAACCTCAAACCAAGATTTTAGTTTGGTAGCTAGCCCTACCAAACCAAAGAGAGCTCTCTCTATGAAAAAAAAACCAAGGAACTGACTGGTGCAAGAGTATATTTTAGGCTAGATGGCTCAGCTCTAGGGTTTTGAAATATTGATAGTTTTTATGTTGGATCGGGGATGAAAACTGGGTAACTAGGTCAAAGTATCAAAGGGTTACAACTACAAGAGATATGGAGGAGAAAGATAGCTATGGAGGAGAAACATATCTATTCTTTTGTGATGGGGTTTAGGATTCTGTTTGTGTAGTGTATGGTTTGAAAAATAATATGTTAATGAGCATGTATCATGAATTCATTAAAACAGAAGGAAAATTACATAAAATGACATTTCCAAAAAAAACAGAGCTTTGATGAAAGAATCTTGCTTATCAATATTTTAGGAAAATCATTGAAGAAGGACGATATGGAAAGAAGACATGTATATCATCTATATAAAACTATAACAGAGAAAATACAACATCACAAACTCAGAACATGAGAATTCATAGATAATAGTTGCAAGTTGTCCTTTGATTTACTGAATAAAAAGCTAAAGTATAAGCTACAATATTTTCACCCTCCGATGTCCAACCATCAAAATGACTATGAAATTCATACATATAGACAAAAAAACATTTTCCCTCTCTTCAGGGGTCAAATTCTAGAGTGGAGGAACAATTCACAATATTCCTGCACCTAAAACCTAAATACAAGGGAGGTTAACAAAACTCTCCTCACAATATAAAAACAAATACATTTGACCATAAAAAGTATTTACAAGCATGAATCCATCTATTTTTCAATATAACCAGCATATATACCATTTATTTCATCATTACAACACCATAAAAGAGTAATTACATCTGAAAAATTCGATCTGGACTGTCAAAACTGAGAAAACAGGCTTCCCGGCAAAAGCATAACAAATTATTAGAAAAGCACAGTGTGCACCTGTGTAAGAGGATTTGGAGGCCTTCTTGAGGTCCAAATAAATATCTCAAATATGATGGAGAAATATATGCTTGTCTACTACATCATATTATCCTCAAGCATTGAAAAATACTTCTTCTAGTCCTCCAAAAATAAATTCTCCCACAACTACTCCAAAAGCGCAGCGAGCTTCTAAAAAACATGATAGAAAGGTGTTTTTTAAGTGGTTTTTTTACTTTTTCACCCACCAGAATCTACTAAAATGGCTCTCCCAAGAGCTAAATTTTATGTATAAGCTAAGAGATCCAAAAATGAAAAAAAAATTGATTTGGATGCCACCAACAAAAACGCAGTGTGAGGCTCGCTGCGCTTTTGGACCAAAGACTGTTCAAAAATTACCAAAATGTCCAAAAACTTCAAAATTTGTCAAAAGTTCTGCAAATTTTCTCAAAATTCTTCTAGAATTGCTCCATGAAGACCTGTGATAGTATGTTATGCTATGAGGGAAGCATCCGCAAGTAAATCCAACTTACCCTTCTCTTCTTGCTTCATTAGGGTTTCCTTGAGTTTTTCCTTCAATTGCTTGATTCTTACCTCGGAGACCTGATTTCTTGTGTAGTAATGCATGGCCATGCGCATTTGTATGCTTTTATTCTTATTTTCCCTCTTTAGGAGTTTCTTCAAGTGAAAATTGACTCTATCAAGACAATATTCCCTATCCTTGTCAAATTCTGCAAATATGAGCTCATTAACTATCATTTGGGTCCTTGGTGGAGATGCTTATCTCTGTTGCCGAAGTGCCCTTTTAAGGCCTCTAGTCCTTGTCCTATTTCTTCTTTCCTGCTCTCCTTGACCATATGAATCATCAATGTCAAATAATGCTTTTCCCTTACATCTTATTTTTTCAAATCAACCTTGTGCCTATTCAAGAGTAGTTGATTTACCTTTAATTGCATATTTTCTTGTTCCAGGAATGAAATCAAGAAGTTGGCCTCTGAAAATTTTTCCTTAAGTTATTTGATCTCAACATATTTCTCCATGATGATATTTTCTGTTGTTTTATGCTCTTCATTTACCTCCAAGTCTACGATGTCAATGTCAAGATGGAATGGCTCCTCATCTTGCAAAGGTGCTTCATGATGTGATGATGATCCATGTTCAGCTATTGTAGGCTTGGCCCTTTCAACAATGTTCAGAGCAAACACAGGCCTCCTTCCTCTTTGATATGTTTGAGTCACCTAAACCCTAGGTGTCCTCTTAACTGAAATTCTGCTAGATGAGCCAATCTCCCTTGGCTCGGATGGTGCTGATGGTGTTGCTGATGGTGTACTTTGGCTAGTAGGCTGACTATAAGGGGGGGAAAAGAGAGTGTAATTCATGAATGTCTCCCAATAAATGTTCATATGTGTGAGGTGGTGTAAGACGATGATTTTGATGAGGGCATGGTGGAAAATACAAGCTTGGTGATCACTCTCTTTATGCTGCACTTTCTCTGCCATTTTAGCAAAGATTTTGTAGAGATAGTAGGGTAGACATTAGGGGAATTTTAAGGTCTAAAATGGGCCCGCTAAGGAAATTATAAAATAATAGTGGAAAAAATAAAATAATATTTGATACATCATCAAATTTTAGAGGGAAAAAGGAAAAAACTACTTTTTTAACTCATAGTTTCAACTTATCTCTCTATGCGTTTGCTCACATTTTGAGTGGGAACACTCATTGGATGCATAATTTGATTCCTCATCCAAAGAGTACCCATGTTGCATACTTTCTATGGACCCTAATACATGAAAATGAGAAATAGATGAAAAGAGTGATTGCAATCACATTTTTTCATGTATTTCTCATTTTTCGCATAGAAGGGTCCATCGAATGTATGCAACATGGGTACTCCTTGGATGAGAAATTAAATTTTGCATCCAACAAGTACTCCCACTCGAAATTTGAGTAAAACCTTAAGGATATAAGTTGAAAATACAAGGTCAAAAAGCAGTTTTATTATTTTATTATTCTTTAATCTTTTTACTTTTTTACCCCAAAAATGGCGAATCATCCCCCATGGTTGACATCATCATCTTGAATCCTATTGGTTCTTATAAATTTTATTTTGGTTGTACATTTTTCTGAGGCCCATTTTAGACCAAAATTTCTCTAATGTTAAGAGTTTTTACCCCTGTGAAATACATTAACAATCTAACATGATATTTGTACAACATTGAAAATTTTCCCTCACATGTGAAATACCTCATTATAGCCTTCATCAATGGATCAAAATTATCAAGCAGCTATCTAAAAGGAAAAATATTCTTGATGGCATCTTTGTAGTGACTTTTAATGAAAGCTATGTAATTTTGCACATCCAAGTCTGAGTTTTTTGACCAACTTTTCCCCATTGTTTCGTATCCCTGTAGCTGTAGCTATGGCATGAGTTGAAATTATGAAACTCAATCCTACAATTTTGACCTTATCTCTCCTAAGGTTTGTGGAAAATAGGCTTGTTAACTTAGCGTGATATCCCACTTGCTGGATTTGCTCACAAAACCCTAAAATCATAAATTTTGAAAACAATGTGTGTCCAATGATGAATACATCAACTCCTGATTGTTAAGTGACTCAAACCTTGATATATGTCCTCCTTTTTTGTAAGGCTTCTTTTCTCCCTCCATGTTTACAATTTGCAAAGCAAAACCTTATGTGAAAAGCAGGGGAAGTAGGTGAGGGGAGGGGATGAAGGGATTAGGGAGGAGATATGAGGGTAGGAAGATTATGGGAAGTATATAGGTTTATCAGGGAGCTTAGGGAAGTGGAAAATGATAAAATGAGTGAAGGGATTGGTGTAGGGAATTGAAACACAGTCCTAACCCTAAAACTGCCAAAAACGCAGCGTAAGAGATAGTATTAGGTGTAGGGGTTATGGAAATGAAGGTGAGAGGGTGTGAGGGTTGTGGGAAGTGTATTTTGGTGTGGGGGAGCATAGATTATGTGTGGAATTAGGTTTTTTTTCTTGCAATATCAAACTATGGAGCTCACCCACCAAAAACATAGCGTGGGGGCCATGGGAGGATTTAACCAATGAGAAAATGAAACAAATTCATATAGAAGGTGGCAAATAAATTCAAATTACTTTTCTACAGCTGATGAAACCTTCAATTTCCCCTGAAAAACTTTGAAGATGGTTTTTTTTCCTCTAGGAGTGAAAATGCAGTGAAGGCTAAAAAATGAAGCATGGTTGCCTAAAAATGCGGTGTGGTTGTCTGGAGAGGGTGCCAATAACATTTTGAGAGTGTCCTTCAATTATTTATGTGCTAATATGGTCTTTTTTGGTGAGTTAGTGCTCAATTCCAATGAAATGAGTGAAATAAATGGCTTTTGTGGTCATTCGTAGCTTGTGGAAATCAAGTTCACTTCATAGTGGTGTGGTGGCCCACCATGTCTTTTTTCACCTTTGATTTGAAAAATTTGCATATTTCTAACATTAGAAACATATTACATCATATTTTAAATAAAAATACATCTGAAACAAAATTTTATTGAAAATTGTCCATATTACTACTCCTTCATTGCCGTATTTATTAATGAAATGACAGATTTTTTATGAATTTGACCTAAGACCTAATAGTGACACGTCATGAAATGAGTTGAATGATGACCATGGTGGTATGAATGAGATGATAATGGAGACCATTCAGTGGTAACTCATCCAATTGAATTATGTAAATGACCAGAACATGAAATTTTTTAAAGGAGTAGTAACAGACCTAGACATACTAGCCAGTGAGCAAATTTTTATTTGAAGACCTACTGAAACCATAAAAATTTGACTAAGACCCTAACAAAAACCTTGTAAGAGCATATTTGATCACTAGTGACTGGCAGAACTTGCAGGCACTAACATTGGCTCCAACTAGGGTTGGCAGGTCCTTGGAGGTATCAAGAACATCGTAGAACAAGTAGCCTTATCCATTGGGCATGGAGTAAAAAATCCAAAGATCCAACTCAATATTGAAAAATTTCTGACAAACTAAACTGAATTGACTAAAAAAAAACTAACTACTCCTTGCAAAAACACTTGCATAACTTATTGATGGAAGCATATCATCTATATCTTAGGGCCTCCACCTTAGGCTTGAAATCCAAATGATAACCACCCACTTGCTGAAGACATATATACAATCACGTCAAATGATCCCTCATGTTGTTATGACATCCTTCACCAAGCTGGGTTGTCAAATGATGAGGAGCCTTATACTGCAAAGAAAATACAATAAGGACTGCATGGACTATCAAAGCCCATTTTTCACCTATCAGAACCCTTGAAAAGGATAAAAATCCACCTTTTAGCTTTAAAAGCGCTCATTTTAACATATCAGACCTCTAAGCACCTTTCAGATTAAGCTCTTAGTTCCCATTTCTCATATGACCCCACTCTATGACCGATGGCTAAAAGTCTTTAAGCCCTCTTTGGCTATCACACATCGCTCCTTCCTGTTTCCATCCCCTTCCTTTTATATTTTTCCGCCGATGTGCGAAACTTCGACACAATCCCAACCGTTGATCTCCACTGATCCAACGGTCATCGCTCATCGTGCTTCGCCCATCCATCGCACATTTCACTTCGTTGTACTCCATTTACACTCTATATTTCACCACCTATATGCTGATCCGCCGATATAATCTGAGACATTTATCGCAATCGATTCAACGGCTATCGGGCCTCCCTCAACTCCATTTGTTGTCCCCCCACGATGGAATCCCGACTGTGGATTCTCCTGATCCAAAGGTTAGCGTTGTCTCACTGTTTCACTGTCCTCTGCCTCATTCATTCATTTATGCGAGGCTGTGATATGATCTGGACCGTCGATCCTCTAGATCCAACGGTCATCGCACCTTAGCGCTGTCTCCATCCTCCTGTTTAAACCCCTTCTGCCTACCATTCCCCGATGAGATTTCAACCTTTGATCATCCTGATCCAACGGCCAGCGCACCTATGCCTTTCACCCTACTCGCTTTTCTTCGATTTATTTTCACTGTTGATCGAGCCCGATCCAACGGTCACCGCCAGTCTTATGCTCTACTCGCGGGCACTCTTAGCGCACGAGTTAACACCGTGAGTGCCTCCGCAGTTGACCTGGTTGACTGCGGAAGATCTCAGATCAACGAATGAAATTTTCTCTAGAGGCACAGGCCAAGAAGTTGATCCGTACCCCCAAGAGCCCCCGCAGTTGATCTCCATTGTTGATGTCCTCATGATCCAACGGTCCTCGCTCCATCGCTACTTCGTTATTTTCCTGACCCCTCATCCACTATTGCATTCCCCGCACCGATCTGGACCGTTAATCTTCTCCATCCAACGGTGATCACTCCTCTTCGCCTTATAACCCTGAACTTGATCACCCCGCTACGCGACATATTTTCTGACATCATCACCAGTCCCACCCGACCGCGCAAGTACGTTTGTCGCATTCATCTACAGCTGTTGATCTGGATTGCCTAGATCGGACGACTCCCGCTCATTTTCGTAGCCATTTCACAGCAGCTCCCCAACGCACAACTCTGACGTGAAATGGGCGATTTTCTTAGGAAAAACGTCGCTCCTTAACATGTATCATGTTCCCCCAGCCCGATACCGCTTACTGCTCAGCTCCCATGCAAAAACCACCCCGGTTTCTGCAAAACCACCTTTCGCACAGTTTCACACCAGATTGGATTCAAACCATGTTTTCGCCATGGAAACGCCTCCGTTGCATTCCTTTCCCTCTGCACTGATCCTCTGCCTTCACCCGAGACTTCTAAAGCAGTCTACCCCTCATCGCAGGATTTATTTAACTGCTTTGCTGTCTGTGCAGGTTTTCATGGCATTTTAAGTACACAGGCCATCTCATAGCCAATCACCGCGGCTTGAGGCCGAGGATGATGATCCTCCACGCCCAAGAAAGAAAATAAAAAGTGTTAATAAGGGTCAGTTTCACATCTCAGTCAATGGATCATGACCATTGGCCATTCTATAAGACCCTCCAGTGCAGAAGGCCAAATATTCCACTACTAACAGTACCACATTCTCCAACACTAAAGGCCAGCTCTCCCACAACTAACGGTATTGCCTTCACCAGCAGTAGTAGGGGCTCCGCCTCATCAAAAAACAATGATCATTCATGACTGGGCCCGCGTGGCCTTTTTACCTTATGTTCTTTTCACTTTGTCATTTCGGGTGAAATCCTTATTTCACTCCTGCAGTTTTTACTTTCATATTAGTAAATTGTTTACATTGCAGTTAGAAATAGCTTTAGGCCTGCGTTGTAAGATGATGAGAGGTAGTTTTACCTCATCATCATTTATGTTTTTGATTTAGACCTGAAACAACATACAAGCACGTGGGGAAGATATTTTCCCAAAATATCTTCTCGCGCATAGGAATCAAAGGTTATAAAAACAGGAAGAAAACACTAACAAAAGGTTCCAGATTTTTCAAAGGACTCACTAGCTCGAGTATTATATATGTATTTTGTATGAACTTTGATAGTGGATGTTTGAAGATCCCGTAGGGATTCAGTAATAAGAAGTTTTGCTGGAATTGGGGATTCTTCTCGGGATGATTCACAGTTTGTAACTCTCTCTCTCCGTGTCTTTTAATTTAAATGTTCATTTTGTATTTCTCCATACTTCTCGTATCTACAGGTTTTTGGAATGCGAGTGCTCCCATGTTTGGACATGAATTTATCATAGCAGATACTCATGTTTTATACATCCATAGCACTTTAAATATGGCCCAAGCCTGATACATTGTTCATTTTATATCTCTTCCGCCGTTCTTCCGATACTAACTACAATGGATTCTTATCTTTGAATGAGCCCAGATATATGGATTCTTATCTTTGAATACGCCCAGTATATATGGATTATTATCCTTGAATAAGCCCGGTTATATTTGATATCTTACTCCATCTTCTACCATATTCATCGCTCACATATAACTTGATAACTGTGTATTCATTTTAGAAGTGGGCCCCCTTTACAACATTCTGTTTTAGAGATGTCTGATGCATTTACTTATTGCAGTTTGTACTCATTTTCTGCAGTTTTCCTAGTTGTTGTGTTTAATTTTGGGGTCTTGGTTCTACGCTTATTAAAACCATTCATCAGAGTGATAGTTGCATGAGATCCAAACATTTCCAACTGTAGTCAGTTGAGTGATATGCTCCTTGCATTTAAGATGTCCTAGGCACTAGTCTTTATACAACTCAAGGTTGTCTCTAGGAGCTACAACATCTTTCTAGCGCCATTGCTGGGGAAAGAATTTAAAGAACTAAATCCCTGGGCCTCGAAAAATATTCATCCACCCTTCAGAATAGGTGAGCAGGAAGGGTTGGGATTTGTAGATCCCTCACCTTGGCGACTCCACTTTCATTCAAAGGATAAATCTATTTGCAGTCCTGGCTTCCCGAAAGCCACACCTTAGGTCAGATACATCCCAGTTGAGAACACCTCAGTGTCTGATCCAGAGAATTTTTTTCACAAGAGAGGTTTCAGAGAAATACAATCAGCTTATATAGATATTCCCAGATTCTCCCTAGAAGAATCTTCATCCTCCTCACAGTTAGCTGAAGATCAAGGTCCTGATTCTACTATAAGAACCCTTGATTATACTTCTAGTAGCTCCTCCCTTGAAAATGTTGAAGTAAAATATGAGGCCGAGTCTGTAGACACCACGAGCTTCTTTCTGCATCCCACTCCCGAAACTGAAGAATTTAAAGAAGTCAGAGAAGTTTCCACTTCTCATATTCCAGTAGTTCAATCAACCCCTCAAGCCGTTGTTCAGTATATACCCATTGTCATACATACTTCTCTTCCACCACCTCCTATTACACATCAGACTCTCCCACGACGTCCACAACCTCCGATGGCTATTCTTGGCTTCCTACTGAACAAATATGCCCCCCTGGCATTGCCTTAGATCTTGAACGACATGCCTCAAGATTAATTAAAGATCCTACCTCGTTTCAATGGAGAAAATGATACTGAAGCTCAGAAACAACTGAAAGTTTTCTGCGCCTTCGCAGAAAATTTCAATGTTGAACATCTGGATGTGGTGTTGAGATTGTTTTTCCAGTCTCTAGATGGAGAGGCCAGAAAATGGTTCAAGACCTTGGGGGACCGCTCCATTAATAACCGGGAGGAAATGGAAAATGCCTTCACCAAGAAATGGGGAGAGAAGAAGGACCACAGATACTGTCTTACAGAATTCAACGCACTTAGAAAGAGTCATAATGAAGATGTGTCCGAATTCATCAAGAGGTTTAATAAATTGTATACAAGTCTCCCAGCCGAAATGAAGCCTCACTAGATCACTGCTAAAGTGGTGTTTGTAGCAGCCTTTGAGTCAGAATTCAGATTCTCTTTAAGAGAAATGAAGTCTGCTACTCTGGATGAAGCCCAGACTGACACATTGGAAGTGGAAGACAACTTCGATTCTACAGGTAAATAAAAAGGGAGGTCAGACCATGATGCTAGACAGAGAGGTAAAGAAGACGCATCTACCTCTGGTCAAGATAGAGAGGTAGCATATTACAAAATAGAGAAGATGAGTAAAATGATCAAGAACCTTTCGAGCAAGCTGTTGAAGCTTGAGCTTGAGGCAAATAACTCATCCTCGGAGCCATTCCAAATTGCTCCAAACAGAGGATTTAACTCACAATATAGAAAGCCTCCTCTCCAAATATTGCAGAGAGAGCGGAAGAAGCAGCAAGATCACATACAGCCCCCGCTGTATCTAGAAGGGCAGATGGATGGCCCTGCCGAAGACATTCCCAATGGGCAAGATGATCAATATCTTGCTTACTCAGATGGCAATGAAGTTGAGTCTTCTTTTCAAGAAAGTGAAGGAGTGGAGATTTCCTTGCAAGAAGAAGAAGAAAAAACAAGTGCTGCTAAAGATCTGGAGATTGATGATTACTGCAAGCAATTCGTGGACTTCATGCAAGCACACTTCAATAGAAAATACGATCTCAGGTTCTCTAGGAAGAGGAATCGCACGCAAGAGCAAGAAGAAGAGATGCCTCAAAAGGAGAAAGTTGTTCAGAAAATCAGAGATAAAGGTAAGAGACCTATAACTGAACCTTTACATTCTAATGACTCCATTCCTTCCTCTTCTAAGTTGGTCTCTAATCCAAATATAAATGTTAAACCTATTCCGAGGGAAAAAAAACCTTTATCCATGATAAATGAACCAAAGGAAAATACCATAGAAAAGTCTCCCTCTACTTTTAATCTTAAAAAATAACTGGAAAAAGTTAAAATCCCAGTCCCCCTAACTAAACTCCTGAAACATCCAGTCTATCAGTCTTAGATGTCTTCTTTCATGCTTCCTCAAGGAGCAGCCCCAATCCCAGATATTTTAAACCTCTAGGAAGAAAGGCCTATGGTAATGTTCGGTCCTCATGTTGAGGAGTTAGATGCTTCAACTCCTCCTTTCTATGCCTCTTTAGTAATTCATGATTTGCTGTTGCACAATTGTATGCTAGATTCCAGGGCATCCCATAACCTGTTACCTCTGTCGGTGATGGAGAAATTGGGGCTATAGATCACTTGCCCATATAAAGATATCTACTCTTTCGATTCTAAAAGAGTCAAATGTTTGGGGATGATCAAGGATTTGGTGGTAAATCTAGCCCAAATCCCATCTAAGAGCATGGTAATGGACATAGTAGTGGCTGACATCCTAGCTCGGTTTGGGATGCTGTTATCTAGATCATGGGGTACAAAAATCGGATGATCTATAAAGATAAACCTAACCTATGCGACCATCCCTGTGTTTGGAGGCCAAGAAAGAATATTATACCAGAAAACAAGGTTTGTGAAGATGGTCACTAAAGCTGATAATTCAGTAAATTCGCCGGTGTACAGCAAAGAGGGTGAGTTTTCTTGTCTAATGCTTGAGGAAGACCAAGATTACTTGCAGGAGCCATCTTTCTGTCAAGTAAAGACCGAGCAGTCTTCAAGTAATGAAGAAGGTGGGATTTGGACCTTGCACTTTGACGGAGCCAACTCAAAGAAAGGGAATGGAACTGGGATTCTCCTTATCTCCCCTACTGGACAACTGGTCCCATTATCTTTCAAATTGGAGTATGAAGCCATGAACAATGTGGCCGAATACGAAGCCTTACTTCTAGGTCTACAAACAGCAAAGAATATGAATATTCAGAGCTTGAAGGTTTTGGGAGATTTAGAACTAGTGGTGAGACAAGTAAGAAATCAATGTTAAGCTAAGAACCCACGACTGAGGGCTTATAGAAATGAGGTATGGGACTTGGTAGAGAATTTCTTCTTGGAATTCAACAGTCAATTCATGCCAAGATACCAGAATAGAATGGAAGACTCTCTCGCAGTAGATGCAAGAACTTTTAGAACACCTCTGAACCCCTTTCTGAGGTATGAAATAGAGTTTCGCTACCATCCTTCCATCCCTGACAATGTCAAACACTGGCAGGTGTTTGAAGACGAAGAGAAAGTGAAAAGATTCATTGAGATTGTTGGGGAATTCTCCAATATGGACATAGATGCCGGTGATGAAGAGAATAAGGAGCTTCCTCAGAATAAATGGCAGGATACCGTAGCTGGGCACAAGGTGTTGCGGCTCAAAGGGAATGTAATACCCAAAGGACTGGTCCCCTTGGAGAGGCTGTTCGATAAGAACGATGTCCCCATCAGGCCAAACAAGATCGTCAAAGAAAATCGGGTAGATGACTTGAAGCTCGGCACCGAGGCTGATCCCAAGCTTGTGAAATTGTCTAATAAGGTACCCAAAGAATACAAAGAGCAATATCAAAAGCTATTTCAGACATATAAGGCGTCTTTTCCTGGTCCTATCAAGATTTTAAGACCTTTGATATTAGCATCATCCAGCACAAGATTCCTTTAAAGGGAGATGCTAAGCCACACAAACAGAAATTAAGATAGATTAATACTTTACTCCTTCCTTCCATAGAAAAGGAAATCAAGAAACTGTTGAAGGCTAAGATTATTGTGCCATTAAGATATTCTAAATGGGTGTCCAACTTGGTCCCAGTCCGAAAGAAGAATGGGGAAATAATATTGTGTGTTGACTTTTGGAACTTGAACAGAGCATCTCTAAAAGACAATTATCCATTTCCCAAGATGGACCATATATTGCAGAAGGTGGTAGGATCTTCACGAATGTCTATGATGGATGGCTTCTCTGGGTACAATCAAGTAGCAGCGCTTCCGGAGGACCAAAAGAAAATCGCATTCACCACTCCTTGGGGAACGTTTATATATGCTCGAATGCAGTTTGGATTGATCAATGCGGGGGCTACATTTCAAAGGGCCATGGACATTCCTTTTGTGGGGGAACAAGACAAATTCGTGGTGGTGTACCTAGATGATATCACAGTCTTCTCAAAGGATGATGCTGAACATATAGAGCATTTGTGCAGAACCTTTGACAAGTGCCGCAGGTATGGATTGTCTTTAAACCCTCAAAAATATTTGTTTTCTTTAGAAGAGGGTAAACTGTTGGGGCATATTGGGAGAAAGGCAGGGGTAAAAATTGACCTGAAAAGGGTAGAAGTCATAAATGGTATATCCTTGCCCAGAAAAAAGAAAGAGGTCCAAGTTTTTTTTGGACGTATCAACTTCTTGAGAAGATTCATACTAAACTATGCAAAGATAGTCCGGTACATAACTGAGATGCTGAAGAAGGATAATGAAGTAAGGGCATTGAAAAAGGCCATAAATGAAAACCAAAAGAACTGGGATTCACAGCTCAAGTTTGCGCTATGGGCAAACATAATCACTAGTAAAAGTTCAATAGGAAAATCCTCATATGAATTGGTCTATGGTAGAGCAGCGGCTTTCTCGATACAATTGGCCTTACCTGTGGCTAGGTTCATGCAAGATTTTCAAGAGGAACCAAACGATCTTACCAGAAGAATGAATTAGTTAGTAGAGCTGGAAGAGACTCGAAGTTGAATAAATCAGAGGTTGACTGAGTACCAAGAGAAAATGAAAGACCTATTCGATCAACATGCTAAAGATAAAGAGATGCAAGTTAGAGATCTGGTACTAAGATAGGACATAAGAAGGGCTGAGAAAAGAGAGCATGGAAAGTTCGAACCTCTATGTTTCAAACCTTTCAAAATTGCAGAAGCCAGAGGAAACAATACTTTCAGACTAGAAATTTGCAGGGTGATCTGCTCGAAGCCCCTGTGAATGGGAAATTCTTAAAACCCTTTTTTCAGTATTGATTCAGGCCGAAAGGTCTGCTATATGATATTGTACATTATTTAGTTGCCTTTATTATGATGTTTGTTGTTTTGATTTGTCATGAAGAAAGAAGAGAAGGCATCAAGGGACTGTGTTCGCAGGAAGAAGGCTAACAGATGGTCTGCGGAGTTCTCGACACGTTCGAGGACAAACGGGTCGTCCCCAAGCGGAGCCAATGTTGTTATGACATCCTTCACCGAGATGGGATGTCTAATGATGAGGAGCCTTATACTGCAAAGAAAATTCAACAAGGACTGCATGGACTATCAAAGCCCCTTTTTCACCTATCGGAACCCTTGAAAAGGCTAAAAATCCACCTTTTAGCTTTAAAAGCGCTCATTTTAACATATCAGGCCTCTAAGCGCCTTTCGGCTTAAGCTCTTAGCCCCCATTTCTCATATGACCCGACTCTATGATCGACGGCTAAAAGTCCTTAAGCCCTCTTCAGCTATCGCACATCGCTCCTTCGTGTTTCCATCCCCTTCCTTTTATATTTTTCCACCGATGTGCGAAACCTCGACACAATCCCGACCGTTGATCTCCGCTGATCCAACGGTCATCACTCGTCGTGCTTCACCCATCCATTGCACATCGCACTTCGCTGTACTCCGTTTAAACTCTATATTTCACCACCGATATGTCAACATAATCTGAGACTTTGATCGCAATCGATTCAACAGCTATCGGGCCTCCCTCAGCTCCATTTGTTGTCCCCCCACGATGGGATCCCGACTATGGATCCTCCTAATCCAACGGTCAGCGTTGTATCACTGTTTCACTATCCTCTGCCTCATTCATTCATTTATGCGAGGCCATGATATGATCTGGACTATCGATCCTCCAGATCCGACGATCATCGCGCCTTCACGTTGTCTCCATCCTCCATTTTAAACCCCTTCTGCCTACCATTCCCCGATGAGATTTCAACCATTGATCATCCTGATGCAACGGCTAGCGCACCTTTTCCTTTCACCCCGCTCGCTTTTCTTCGATTTATCTCCACCGTTGATCGAGCCCAATCCAATGGTCACCGCCAGTCCTCTGCTCTACCCGCGGGCACTCTCAGCGCATGAGTTAACACCGTGAGTGCCTTCACAGTTGACCTGGTTGACTGCGGAAGATCTCAAATCAACGACTGAAATTTTCTACAGAGGCATACGCAAAGAATTTGATTCGTACCCCTAAGAGCCCCCACAATTGATCTCCACCATTGATGTCCTCATGATCCAATGGTCCTCGCTCCATCGCTACTTCGTTATTTTCCTGACCACTCATCCACTATTGCATTCCCCGCACTGATCTAGACCGTTAATCTTCTCCATCTAACAGTGATCACTCCTCTTCTCCTTATAAACCTTAACTTGATCACCCCACTATGCAACATATTTTCTGACATCATCGCCAGTCCCACCCGACCGCACAAGTACGTCTGTTGCGTTCATCTACAGCCGTTGATCTGGATTGCCCAGATTGGACGACTCCCGCTCATTTTCGCATCCATTTCACACCAGCTCCCCAACGCTCAACTCCGACGTGAAATGGGTGATTTTCTTAGGACACGCATTGCTCCCTAACATGTATTTCATGCCCCCATCCCGATACCTCTTACTGCTTAGCTCCCACGCGAAAACCACCCCGGTTTCCGCAAAACCGCCTTTTGCACAGTTTCACGCCAAATTGGATTCAAACCATGTTTTCGCCATGGAAATTCCTCCGCTGCATTCCTTGCCTCTGAACTACTCCTCTGCCTTCACCCGAGCCTTCTGAAGCAGTCTACCCCTCATCAGAGGATTTATTTAACTGGTTTGTTGTCTGTGCAAGTTTTCATGGCATTTTAACTACACAGGTCGTCTCATATCCAATCACAGCGGCTTGAGGCTGAGGATGACGATCCTCCACGTCCAAGAAAGCAAAGAAAAAGTGATAATAAGGGTTATTTTCACATCTCAGTCAATGGATCATGACCATTGGCCATTCTGTAAGACCCTCCAGTGCAGAAGGCCAACTCTTCCACTACTAGCAGTACCGCATTCTCCAGCACTAAAGGCCAGCTCTCCCACGACTAATGGTATTGCCTTCGCCAGTAGTAGCAGGGGATCTGCCTCATAAAATAGCAATGATCATTCATGACTATGCCCGCATGGCCTTTTACCTTATGTTCTTTTCACTTTGTCATTTCGGGTGAAATCCTTATTTCACTCCTACAGTTTTTACTTTCAGATTAGTAAATTGTTTACATTTCAGTTAGAAACGGCTTTAGGCCTGCATTGTAAGATGATGAGAGGAAGTTTTAAATCATCATCATTTCTATTTTTGATTTAGACCTGAAACAACATACAAGCACGTGGGATAACAAAAGGTTATATATTTTCCAAAGGACGCACTAGCTCGAGTATTCTGTATGTATTTTGTATGAACTTTGATAGTGGATGTTTGAAGATCCTGTAGGGATTCAATAATAAGAATTTTTTCTGGAATTGGGGATTCCGCTTGGGATGATTCACAGTTTTTAACTCTCTCTTTCTCTGTGTATTTTAATATAAGTGTTCATTTTGTATTTCTCCATACTTCTCGTATCTACAGGTTTTTGGAATGCGAGTGCTCCCATGTTTGGATGTGAATTTATCATAGCAGATTCTCATGTTTTATACATCTATAGCACTTTAAATATGGCCCAGGCCTAATACACTGTTCATTTTCTATCTCTTCCATCGTTCCTTTGATACTAACTACAATGGATTCTTATCTTTGAACGAGCCCAGATATATGGATTATTATATTTGAATAAGCCCAATATATATGGATTCTTATCCTTGAATAAGCCTGGTTATATTTGATATCTTACTCCATCTTCTGCCATAGTCATCGCTCACATATAACTTGATAATTGTGTATTCATTTTAGAAGTCGCCCCCCTTTACAACATTCTATTTTAGAGCTATCTGTTGCATTTACTTATTGCAGTTTGTACTCAGTTTCTACAGTTTTCCTAGTTGTTGTGTTTAACTTTGGGGTCTTGATTCCACCCTTATTAAAAATATTCATCAGAGTGACAGTTGCATGAGAGCCAAACATTTCCAACTGCAGTTACTTGAGTCATATGCTCCTTTCATTTAAGATGTCCTAGGCACTGGTCTTTATACAACTCAAGGCTATCTCTAGGAGATACAACGCCTCCAATGTAACTATTCCAAGAAATGGCTACTTACTATAATCACGCTCACATTTTCCTTGCGTAGGTAGAGCAAAAAAAATATAGGCCACTCTGAGTTTCCACTAAATATGTGCTCATGATCAATAAATACAAGAAACACCATCTCCCCTATTGACTGTAGAAAATCGGTGTAAGGATCCTCGATAATTTGAAATGTTACCATGTCTTGAAATCTAGCAAAAATACAAGTACTCCTTTTATTTTGATCTGAAAGAATACTTGTTTGTTGATCCATAGGAAGGCATGGGGAAGTATGACTTTCTGCTACATACTCATACTCTTCCATACTTATACTCATACTCATACTCTTCCAATTCATAGTCTAAATCATCCTTGAACATAAAACATTATTCAAGATTATCAAACATGACAGCTCTATCCTCTTCATGAAAGAAAACAATCCTTTTTAGTTGATCTCCTTGCAGGAAATCATCATCACAAATTGCCTTACTCACAACAAATTCCTATATAATTTCATCAGTCTCATGATTGTCATCATTTAAACCTAGATTTTCATTTTCAATAATGTAAGAAATTTCACTTGCACATTCTTGAATGTGTGAACACTGTAAGAGCTGCAAACCTACATTATCTTGGGCTATGACATGACTATTCAGGAGCTTATCTATTTCATCTTCAGACAGAGAAGAAAATTGAGTTTACAACAGTTAACATTGGCTTGGTGATTTTCATTTTCAAGATCAGGAATATTCCTTTCTCTGTTTTGGTCCCAGTCTATTTCATCCAAAGAGGAAGTTACTCATTCTTGTTGGGAGGAAATCATAAAGGGCTTTTAACATCTCTTTTAACTTACATTCTTCATCCCCAGAAAATTTTTCAGGAAATTTAATGAAATTTTTAGAAATATTACAACAACTATCAATCATCAATATGAAAAAATTATAGCTTTGATAATGTTGAAATAAAACTAAATGAAAATCCTTTAGAGAATATAATCGAGCAAATGGTAGACCTTCATACCATGATCTCGCTTTTTCCTCCAAGGTAGCCATGAACATATTCATCAGACAAACTTCAAGAAACTCAATCTTTAGCTTGTGAATATGAAAATGAAATTTGACCAAATGCAAACTAGCATCTTCTCCATCCTGACCTTTAAATTTTGGCAACCCTTTTTTCCAATATATACAAGGAATACGGTTCGGAAAATCAGGAATATGAGCTTGATTCATAGGAGCATACCTTTGAGCAATTGAGTCCATATTTAAAACAGTGAGGTCACCAGGAATTTCTTAAAACTACCGGTTCTTGAACAATGGAATTGCCATGAAAATTCGGAACCTTTGGATTCTTTGACACAGGATTCATCAGGTGAAAGATGCATGACCTTCTTGTGCCTGATCATTGTTCACCATCAATAACCAGATCTAATCACTTTAATTATTTCCCGAGGAATATCTTTCACCTTGTTCCCCAGTAACGAGGCCATACATGTTAGCCTCCAGAATGTCCCAAGGCTGAGAAAGGATATCCATGGAGGTAACCTCAAACCAAGATTTTAGTTTGGTAGCTAGCACTACCAAACCAGAGAGGGCCTCTCTATGAAAATCATAGCTAAAGGGTTTGACTGGAGGAAGAATTGATTTTAGGCTTGATGGCTTAGTTCTAGGGTTTTGAAAGATTGATAGTTTTTATGTTGGATCAAGGATGAAAACAAGGTAACTAGGTCAAAGTATCAAAGGGTCACAGCTGCAAGAGATATGGACGAGAAAGATAGATATTTTTTTGTGATGGGGTTTATGATTTTGTAGGTGTATTTTAGGGTTTGAAAAATAAGGTATAACTTAATGAGCATGTATTATGAATTCATAAAAATAGAAGGAAAATTACATAAAATGACATTCCAAACAAAATAGAGCTTTCATGAAAGAATCTTGCCTATCAATATTTTAGGAAAATCACTGAATAAGGTAGATATGTAAGGGAGACATTTATATCATCTATATAAAGCAATAATAGTGAAATTACAACATCAAAAACTCACAACACGATAATTCCTAGATAATTGTTTCAATTGGTCCTTTGATTTCCTGAATAAAAAGCTAAAGTACAAGCTACATAGTTTCACCCTCTGATGTCTAACCATCAAAATGACTAATAAATTCATACATATAGAAAAAAAACCATCGCCCCTCTCTTCAGGGGTCAAATCCTAAAGTGGAGGAACAATTCACAATATTTCGTCACCTAAAACCTAAATACTAGGGAGGTTAACAAAACTCTCCTCACAATATAAATAACGATACATTTGACCATAAAAAGTATTTACAAGCATGAATCCACCTATTTTTCTCTCTAACCAACATATTTACCATTTATTACATCATTAAAACACCATAAAATATTAATTACATGATAAAAAGTCGATATGGACTATCAAAACTGAGAAAACAGGCTTCCAGGCAAAAGCACAACGAATTATCAGAAAAACGCAGTGTGTTAGGAGAAAGTGCAGCACGTCAAGTGTAAGAGGATTTTGGAGGCCTTCCTGAGGTCCAAATCAAGATATGAAATATTTTGGAGAAATATATACTTGTATACTACATCATAGAACCATCAAGCACTGTAAAATGATACCTGTAGCCCTCAAAAAATCAATTCTCCCACAACTACTCCAAAAGCGCAACGAGCTTCTGAAAAAAATCGCATAAATGTGTCTTTTAAGTGGTTTTGTGACTTTTTCACCCACTAGAATTTGATGACATGGCTCTCCAAAGGGTTGAAGTTGATTTAAAAGCCAATATAAATCCAAAAATTCAAAAACTTTATGATTTTGATGCCCCCAACAAAAACGCAGCGTGAGGCTCGTTATGCTTTTGGACCAAAGACTGTGAAAAATTTGCCAAAATGTCCAAAAAATTCAAAATTTGTCAAAATTTCTCCAAATTTTCTCAAAATTATTCTAGACTTGCTCCATGAAGACCTGTGATAGTATGTTATGCTATGAGGGAAGTAGCAACAAGTAAATCCAACTTACCCTTCTCTTCTTGCTTCATTATGGTTTCGTTCATTTTTTCCTTCAATTGCTTGATCCTTACCTTGGAGACCTGATTTCTTGTCTAGTAATGCATGGCCATGTTCCTTTATATGTTTTTGTTCTTATTTGGCCTCTTCAGGAGTTTCTCCAAGTGACAATTGACTCTATCAAGCCAATATTCCCTATCCTTGTCAAATTTTGCCAATATGAGCTCATTAACTGTCAATTGGGTCCTTGGTGGAGATGCTTCTCTTTGTTGCTGATGTGACATTTTGAGGCCTCTATTCCTTGGACTCTTTCTTCTTGCCTTCTCTTCTTGACCATCTGAAGAAGCTATGTCAACTACTTATTTTCCCTTTACATCTTATTTGTTTAAATCAATCTTAGGCCTATTCAAGAGTAATTGATTTACCTTTAATTGCATATTTTCTTGTTCCAGGAATGCAATAAAGAAGTTGGCCCTTGACAAGTTGTCCTTAAGTTCTGTGATCTCAGCATATTTCTCCATGATGATCTATTTTGCTATTCTATTTTCTTAATTCACCTCCAAGTCTTCCATGTCAGTGTTAAGATGGAATGTATCCTCATCCTGCAATGGTGCTTCATGGTGTGATGATGATCCTTGTTCAGATGATGCAGGCTTGGACCTTTCAACAATGTTTGGAGAAAATACAAGCCTCCTTCCACATTAATATTCTTGATACAACTCAGCCCTAGGTGTCCTCTTAACTGAAACTTTCCTAGATGAGCCAATCTCCCTTGGCTTGGATGGTGTTGATGGTGTAGGATGACTAGCAGGGGGAAAAAAGACAGTGTTATGCATGAATGTCTCCCAAGAAATGTTCATCTGTGTGAGTTGGTATAAGACAATGATTTTGATGAGGGCATGGTGGAAAATAATATCTTGGTGATCACTCTCTTTAAGCTACACTTTCTCTCCCATTTTAGCCAATCGTTTGTTGAGATAGTAGGGTAGGTTGAGAGTTTTTACCCCTATGAAATGCATTAAAAATATGACATGATATTTGTATAGCCTTGAAAATCTACCCTCACATGTGAAATACCTCATTATGGCTTTCATCAAGGGAGAAAAATTATCAAGAAGTTTTCCAAAAGGAAAAATCTTCTTGATGGCATATTTGTAGTGACTTTTAATGAAATATCTATAATTTTTCACATCCAAATCTAAGTTTTTTTTGGAACAAGGTCTCCTACGAGCTACGAAACTGGTCCATTTTGAATACGTTTGATTTTATTTAGTCTAGCGTAGGGGTTTTGGGGTGGGTCAAAGCCCCGAAAGCATTGTAATGGGAAAAAGGGTAAACCAGGGGTCCGAAAACCACGGTTTGTGGACCATAGGAAAGTCTAGGTTAGAATATTATAAATAGAGGAACATTTTGTATTGTAAGGTAGAAGAAAAAGAGCTATTGAATGCAAATTGTAGTTTAATTTGTCTATTTGGGTTTTTGGGGAATGGACTCCTACTCGCTGTGTGCGCAGAGATCCAGAGTCCAGCTGTGTGTAGACCCTATTGCAGTGTGTGCAGGCTGGGAAGGGGATTGTAAGAAGGAACTATTGAATTGATGAATAATAAAGGTTGATAAAGAATTGAACTTGTGAGTACTATCTGTGTGAATCATTGGTAATTACTGCATTGTGCGCATTCTATATTTAAGCTGGGAAAGATCTATATAAGTGTGTTTCTGTATCTAGATATGTTATATTATGTTTCTGCAATACTGTGCTAATGTTATAAACATATATAATTATATATCTAGTGCATGTGGATGCGAATAGAAATCTCCTTGGCCCTGCGCAGAACGAGGGAAATCTGGGTATCCAGGGTCAAACGCAACTCTGCTTGCATTACCTATCCTTTCTCAGGGTGCAGAAACCTAGTTCCAACACCCACCCATACTACTTCGGGTGAGACTTTGACCTGCGCAAGCAGGTCATTGCCGAAAGGGCCAGTACTATAGGGGTTTTTTGGAAAACCTTGCACTCCGAACCTGGGTCACGACCCCTCAAGCCAAAAAATGGTTTCGTTGCCGAGACATGAAGAATTTTGAGAAAGGGATTGGGTACTGACAAGCAAATATTGGAGGTCTAACATAGATCATTATGCCCATATCCCACTGAAAAGAGTAGCTACGCAAGGTCTGCCAGTTACCCCATGATAGAATCGCGAGAGAACAAGCCCTCAACCGAACCCTTGCTAGAAGGAGACATGGCAGTACACTTGAAATTACCTACCTTTAAAGGTGCAGTAGATGAGGACATGGATCGTTTTTTTTTTGTGGCCACTTGGTAAGGACTTCGCAAGGGGTGGTAAGTGATACTGTGAAGAGAGAAAATTTGTCCCTAGGCTTCGAAGAGAGAGCTCTGGACTGGTATATGCGGTACATCTCTCAAAACGGGAGCGCGTCTCTTTAAGATATTAAGGACACCCTAAAACAACAGTTCCGGAAGCCAACATCTTACTCTCAGTTGGTAGTAGAAGTAAAGGATTTCAAGCAAGGTGCGTCTGAGTTAGTATGGGAGGCTGATCAGTGATTGAAGAAAGAAATCAGGGAAGGAGGATTCAAGTACGATGACAGATAACACATGGAATGGTTCATCGCTATGTTGCTACCTCACTTACATATACTGATGGGCCACTAGACCTTCGAGTCGTAGGAAAAAGCTTTGGAAGCTGCCATGAAAATCGAAGCCGTGCCCAAAGACGACACTTTGGGAGGAGTACAGAAAATTCAAGAGCAACTCAGAGCCATGCACATGGAGATTCAGAGCTTACGGATGTAGCGGGTAAAATGAGCTAGCACAGACCTCTGGTGCATACGGTGTTACGTATCTGGCCATACAAAGGACTAGTGTCCTCTATTGACAGATTACATGCAGGCAGGGGGACCTAGTCTGCTACGTCTCAGCTCCAGTGGGTCTGCGCTATGGTGCAATGATTGCCGAGTAGTGGGACTACATGATATGGCCCAGTGCCCTCAGCTAAGTATGGGTGAATTGAAGCAACAGTGGTGCAGGTTCTGCCGGTCGATAGGGCACGATGAGAAGAACTGTCCCACGTATGACTTGATTGTAGATCAAGTAAACTTCTATAGGGTACAATTAGACCCTACGTCGTCGAGATACCCCGCGAACTTTGGTGGCTCCCCAGCAAGGGACAGGGGAGGTCGGGGAGGAAGTCCAGGACAGGGGCGGGGGTAGCTGATCTGCTATAACTACAGAGAGGTAGGGCACTTTGCAAGGGACTACCCAAACCCCACCAGGAAATCCTGCAAATATTGCCGACAGCTAGACCATGGGATTGAAGACTACCCAATCCTGATAGCAAAAATGCAGGAAAAACAACCCACCCCTATGCATAATGTGCAAAGAGTTAAAACCGAGATGAGGAATATAGACCCGGGTGTGATATTCATGACACTCAATGGGAGGGTCACCCAAGGAGCTAAATAAGAGCTTGTCAGGGATCCTACGATCGTACAGAAAGGATTAAACATCAGAGGGCAAGAAACACTAGGAGCTCTTGGGCAACTGCCGACACACCTCAAGATGGAGGAAGGGGTTGAGCCCTTTCTAAAGGCATGTATGAAGATGCTACGTAACCCGCAGGCTATAGAAAACCTTCAAGTATTACTACATAGCTACATAGCCTGGCCTGATACAATGCTTGGGACCAAGGATGTACACAAACTACACAGCCATAAAAAACACACTGGAAGAGAAATGCGGTTGACTGCGCAGATTGGCGACTACGAGATGGATCAAGTTATTCTCGATCTTAGGTTAGATGCGAACGTATTAACAAAGAAAACATGGCAAAAAATGGGGGAGTCTAAATTGGAATGGTCCACCATCTATCTACGCATGGCGAATCAACAGAAGATCATCCCTCTGGGAAGGATGCCAAAAGTCATGGTAGATATCGCAGGAGTAAAAGTCCTAACTGAATTGAAGTAACAGAAATTATGGAAGATGCGGATCCCTACCCTGCGCTCCTAGGACTAGAGTGGGCTATGGACATGGGGGGTGTCATCAATCTCAAAAAGTGTAGCATGGTGTTTGAGAATAACGGTACGCGTGTAATCGTACCACTAGATCCCGCAGAAGGTGCATGGTATATAGAGCCAGCATACGAGGAGGAGGAAATAGATCACATTTACAAATTAACTACGTAGGACGAAGACTGGGTTAATCCCACAACAGAAGGAGTAATCTGTTGGGAGAAGGATAGTGACTACTTCTCCAACCCTGATGGGGAACTAGAGAATTGGAAAAACCGGTTACACAATGTCTTGGCATTGCGATGTCCTCGGGTCGCGCGGGTCCTCTACAGCATTTCTTCGGAGGTAAGAGATCCACCCCAATTTTATGAGTCTGGTAGTGTCCAGGAGTTCCTAAGAACACTGGAAGCTAGGGTGCCAAGAGAACGATGGCTCTGGGCCCTTAATCTAGCTAAGCATGGGGTACCTACACGATGGTGGGATACCCACAAGGAAGCATTCCTAAACTGGGAGATGTGTCGGGATAGGATGATTCTATGGTTCACCCCTCCAGCTGACATACGCACCAAGATATTTCTTGGACCCAGGGATCCCCGCGCGCATCTACGTACCTGGATGACCAGATGGTTAGAACGAACTACAGCAGAATGGGTCCATATATTTTTTCATGCCTTGGGCCCTACCCCTGCTGCTTTGTATTTAGTTGCGGAGTTACATTAGCGCACCTACCACTGGGAAATACTAAAAGAGGACTTTATAGGAACATTCGGACTAATCGGGGGAACGAAGATGCTCGACGAAGCTCTGGAGGACATCGATGCATTTGTATTTAAGAATTCGCACCACCACGCTACACCAGCGGTCCTCACATGGGAAGCACATATGCAAGACATACTCAACTGCTGAAGCTTGGCAATAGACGAAGAAGAAGATAATCCTCGAAACATCTATGTTCCGAAATCTGAAGGGGAACGCACCGTTATTGGACCCCTGCTACAAAATATTTATGTGACGCAACCTCTCAAGCTGCATGAATTTAATATTAGGATGGAAGAACACCCTAAGCTGGCTAAAATTAGGGACTATTGGGATGAAGGGACTGTAGGAAAAATTGCAGAGCTACTCATGGAGTATCAGGACTTATTTCTGACGAAGTTTTTCAAGCTCAAGGGAATCACCGAGGACCTAGGAATTATGCACATAACTCTGAAACCTGAGGCGTGCCCTGTCAAGCAGCGACCTTATCGACTGAACCCTAAATATAATAAAAAGGTAAAATAAGAACTGGACAAAATGCTTTTCATAGGTATCATTGAACTAGTTGAACAATCGGATTGGGTAAGTCCAATGGTCATCCAAGAGAAGAAGACAAAGGGGGAAATACACATCTGCATGGATCTATGCAAGTTAGACGATGCCTGCATCCCTGATCCCTTCCCTATGTCCTTCTCCGATGAAATCCTTGATAGCGTGGGTAGAAAGGAGGGCTATTCCTTCATGGATGGGTTCTCAGGGTACCACCAGATCGGAATTTCACCTAAAAATCATAATAAGACTACATTCGCGACCGAATGGGGGTCCTTTTAGTATACGGTCATGCCCTTTGGTCTAAAAAACACACCTGTTATTTTCTCAAGGGTCGTAGTTGCTGTATTCAAGGAGTTTATTCATAAGTTCCTACAAGTTTATTTCAATGACTGGATGGTCATCGGCCTGGTAAAAGAGCATGTCTCTAACCTATGATTAATGTTCGATGCATGCCGGCAGCACCAAATTTCCTTGAATATTAAGAAGTGCATCTTCTGTTTACCATTCAGAATCTTGCTCGGACACATAGTTTGTCGGCAAGGTTTGATGGTTGATCCTGGGAAGGTAGCCTTAATTATAAACCTTACAGTCCCAACAACGGAAAAACAACTGCATTCTATTCTTGGGCACATGGGCTATTACATGAAATTCATTCAGGGGTACGCCCTAATCACAGCACCCATGGAAAAACTACTTAAAAAATATGTTTCCTTTTTTTGGAATGATGAATGTTAGAAGAGCTTTGAACTGCTCAAGGAGAAGATGATCTCTACACCCATACTGATATTTCCTTATTGGTTGAAGGAATTTCCTATACATGTGGATGCTTCAGGTATCGCCTTAGGCGCTGTCCTAACTCAACCTAGAGAAGGAGATATTGATCACCCTCTTGCCTTTGCGAGTCAGAAGCTCTCGGGTGCAGAACGGGACTAATCTACCACTAAGCATGAAGGATTGGCTATGGTATACGTGTTATAGAAATATTGGTACTATCTATTGGCTGGAAACTTTAAAATGTTCACTGATCATTCGACTTTCAAATACTTGGTCAACAAGCCTGTGTTGGGGGGGAATATTTGCTGCTGGATGTTGCTATTTCAGGAATATGATTTTGAGATCATTTTCAAGCCCGGAAGATTTAATGCAGGCCCGAATCATCTGTCTCACATCGAGACAGGGGAAGAACCTACTAACTTGGAGGAGGGTTTACTAGATGCGCAGCTGTTCACCATTAAGGTTGTTGACGCACACTTTTCTGATATCATTGAGTTCCTCACTACAGGCGTGGCCCCCACAGAATATTTGGTGCAATAGAAGAAGGAGTTGGTTACTCAGGCAGTGAAATTTTACTATCATCATTGGTTAGTTATACAAGCTAGGAATAGATGAAATACTACGCAGATTTCCTAGAACATGAACGGCCTTCCGTTTTAGCGGAAGCCCATGAAGGTGTCACAGGAGACCACTATGCAAGACAAGCAGCGGCACAAAATATTTTGAGGGTTGGGTTATGGTGGCCTACCATGCATCAGGATTCTTACACCTATTCTAAATCACGTGACACATGCCAGTGAATAGGATGGCCCTCGCGCCAAGATGAGATGCCATTACAGCCTCAAGTGGCTTTGTAGGCTTTTGACAAATGGGCCATTTATTTTATAGGACCCATCAATCCACCATGAAAGAAAACAGGTGCATGCTACATTATTACCGCCACTAACTATGTCACTCAATGGGCTGAGGCACAAGCAGTGAAGGATTGTACTGCGGATACTGTGGCACACTTCATCTTTGAGCAGATTCTGACTAGGTTTGGCTGCCCAAAGATCCTAATGAGTGACAGAGGTACGCACTTCGTTAACCAAACGATTCAAGCCCTGAATGAATAATTATGAATCCACCATGTGAAGAGTACACCATACCATCCCCAGGCAAATGGGGTAGTTGAAGCTTTCAAAAAAAATTTGGAACAGGCATTAACCAAGGTTTGTAATTTCGATCGTAGTGACTAGGATGTTCGCATCCCCTCTATTCTGTGGGCCTACCGAACAACATAGAAGAAGATGACATGAAGGACCCCCTTTTGAATGGTGTATGACAAGGAGGCCATTATGCCCATAGAATACATTGTTCCTAGCCTACGAATCGCAGGATTTAAAAATATGGTGGAACCAAATATCATAGAGGAGCATCTTGTGTAGCTTTTGGCTTTGGAGGAAGATCAGTTTATTACTAATTTTTATCAACAGTTTCTGAAGGCCCGTGATAAAGCCTGTCATGATTGACATATTTTCCAAAAGACATTTTCTACAGGTGATCTCGTCCTTTTATACGATAGCCAATTTGCGAAACACCCAGGGAAATTCTGGCAGCATTGGCTTGGTCCCTACATAGTTAAGGAAATCACAGATGGAAGAGTAGTCCAGCTAGCTACCCTGTGTGGTGAAATCTTAGCTGGCTTTGTCAATGGTAGTCGACTCAAGCCATACAGGGCTAAATGACTATATGGCGGCCACAATGACTTGGGACAAGTCACAATATTGTGTTGGGGGACTGTTGGAACAGGGTCTCCTACGAGCTATGAAACTGGTCCATTTTGAATATTTTTTATTAGATTTAGTCTAGCGCAGGGGTTTTGGGGCGGGTCAAAGCCCCAAAATCATTGTAATGGGAAAAAGGGTAAACCAGGGGTCCGAAAACCATGGTTTGCGGACCATAGGAAAGTCTAGTCTATAATATTATAAATAGAGGAACATTTTGTATTGTAAGGTAGAAGAAAAGAGCTATTGAATGTGAATTGTGGTTTAAGTTGGCTATTTGGGTTTTTGGGGAACGAACTCCTGCTGGCTGTGTGCGCGGAGACCCAGAGTCCAGCTGTGTGTGGACCCTGCTGCTGTGTGCGCAGGCTAGGAAGGGGATTGTAAGAAGGAACTGTTGAATTGATGAATAAGAAAGGTTGATAAAGAACTGAATCTGTGTGAATCATTGGTAATTACTGCATTGTGCACATTCTATATTTAAGCTGCAAAATATCTGTATAAGTGTATTTCTGTATCTGGATCTATCTTGTTCTATTTCTGCAATATTGTGCTACTGTTATAAACATATATAATTATAGATCTAGCGCACGTGGATGCGAATAGAAATCTCCTTGGCCCTGCGCAGAATGAGGGTAATCTGGGTATCTAGGGTCAAACGCAGCTCTTCTTGCATTACCTATCCTTTCTCAAGGTGCGGAAACCTAGTTCCAGCACCCACCCATACTACTTCGGGTGAGACTTTGACCTACGCAAGTAGGTCATTGCCGAAAGGGCCAGTAGTATAGGGGTTTGTTGGCAAACCTTGCACTCTGAACCTGGGTCAGGACCCCTCGAGCCAACAGTTTTTGAGCCACTTTTCCCCACTGTTTTGTATGCATGTAGCTGTATACATGGCCTCAGTTGAAATTTTTAAACTCACTCCTGTGATTGTGACCTTATCTCTCCTAAGGTTTGTGTCAAATAGGCTTGTTAACCTGGCATGATATCCAACTTGTTAGATTTGCTCATAAAACCCTAAACATCCTACATTTTGAAAAAAAAATTTGGCCAATGAGGAAGAGATCAACTTATGATTGTTAAGCGGCCTAAACCTTCATATCTATCCTCCTTTGTTGTAAGGCTTTTTTTCTCCCTCCATGTTTACAATTTGCAAAGAAAAACCCTAAGTGAAAAATAGGGGAAGTAGGTCAGGGGAGGGGATGAAGATATTAGGGATGATATATGAGGGTAGGAAAATTATGGGAGGTAGATAGGTGTATTAGGAAGCTTAGGGAAGTGGAAAATGATAAAATGAGTGAAGGGATTGGCGTAGGGAATTAAAACACAGTCCTAACCCTAAAACTGCCAAAAACACCACGTAGGAGCTAGGGTTAGGTGAAAGGGTTAAGGAAATGAAGATGAGAGGGTGTGAGGGCTATGGGAAGTGTGTTTTTGTGTTTGGAATGGTACAGTATGTATGTAATTATGTGTTTTTTCTTGTAATATCAAACTATGGAGGTCACCCACCAAAAACGTAGTGTGGGGACTGTGGAAGGATTTCACCAATGAAACAATGAAACAAATGATGATAAGAGGTGGAAAATAAATTAAAATTACTTGTAAATAGTTGATGAAAACTTCAATTTCCACTGAAAACCTTTAAAGATGAGTTTTTTGCCTCTAGGGGTGAAAATGCAGCGAAGGCTCAAAAACGCAGTGTGGTTTCCTGAAAACGCAGTGTAGCTACCTGGAGAGGGTGTCAATCACCTTTTGAGAGTGTACTTCGATGATTTTTGTGCTAATATGGTCTTTACTGGTGATTTAGTGCTCAATGCCAATGAAATGAGTGAAATAAATGGCTTATATGGCCATTTTTAGCTTGTGGAAATCAATTTCTTTTCATAGTGGTGTGGTGGCCCACCATGTATTTTTTCTCCTTGGAATTGAAAACTTTGCAGCTTTCAAATGTTAGAAACATATTACATCATATTTTAAATAAAATTACACTTAAAAAACAAATTATTGAGCATTTTACATATTACTACTCCTTCATTTCCGGATTTATTGATGAAATGACATATTTTTTATGAATTTGACCCTAAGACCTAATGGTGACATGTCATGAAATGAGTTGAATGATGACCATGATGGTATGAATGAGATGATAATGGATACCCTTCAGTGGTAACTCATCCAACTGAATGATGGCAATGAACATAACATGAAATTTTTGAAAGGAGTGGTAACAGACCTAGACACACTAGCCAATGACCAAATTTTTATTTGAAGTCCTACTGAAACCATAAAAAATTGACTAAGCCACTAAAAAAAACCTTGTAAGATCATATTTCATCACTGATGACTGGCAGAACTGGCAGGCACTAATAAAAGGAAAAGGAACAGTTAGCAGTCACAAGTACATCAACACAACAAACAACAACAACAACTTCAACAGAAAGAACATAATTAGCCACTGCAGACTCTTTTGGAAAAATAATGAAAGATCTAGATATTTATCATTGACCAACAAAGAAAATGAAATATTGTTAACAACATTTTAAAGGATGGAAGAAAATAAAATCAAATTTGACAATGCATATTTAGTAGAAGTGAAAAAAATATCAAGCTTACTCAACATCTTGAAAAGTATGAAAATCAATCAATAATAATATAAACATTGGTAGAAGCGAATCAAAACATATGGTATAATATTAATGCAAATATCGCAGATCTATGGTCATCCATTCAAATTTTATTTAAGCAAGAATATTTGGTGCAGAATGTCAAGGCAGCATTTGAAAAAATGAAAGGTGAGATTGAACACATGCCAATAGAAGCACACAGGATCATCACGGTTCTGAATTCAAAAACCAAAGATGAGCTCGAAGAACTACAAATTCAGGAAAGAATAGACATAGTCATGGAGGTAAAAAGAGTTTTAAAAAATGAAAATCTTATGATACAACTGTAAAACAAGTGCAAAGAGTTAGAGGTACAGGTAATAAGATTCAACATGAAATTTAGTTTATTGGAGGAGAGAGGGATTCCACCTTTGAGATTCCTAACAGAAAATTGATTCCATTAGAAACTTACCAGGACCAATTGTGAAACATAACTATAGATAAATCTAAATTTTCCAAATTATGGTGAATTTCTCTATTCTGAGTGAAAGCAGATGGGATAAACTACTTGAGCTCATCAAGTAAATCAAATAGAATTCTAGTGACCAAGGAAAAAGAAAAGGGGAACAAAATCCTACATGTCAGGAGAAATTAACAGAGGATCAATATTATATCTATAGTCATCAATAGTAATCATAGAAATATGAACAGAACATCCAAATCAGTCTAGAATTTCTACTCTTCATTTCTATTTTTGAAATATCTACATCATTCTAGTAGATATTATTTTTTGTAATAAATTTTATTTCAAGTCCGAATCATTTTGAGACAGACTCTATAAATATTTTGTAAAAATAAAAAAAAAGGTTGATTGTGTAAAAGGAGAAGATATTTCTTTTCATTTTAAGTTGGGGAATTTATTTAATTGATCCTCGCACTTATTCATCTCATCCATACCACAATAATTTTGTAAGATCCAAGAGTTTTTCTACCTCACCTTGTTTCAACTACTCTGTTTATTTGTAATTGATTACTGAACATTTTTATGACTCCATGTCCAATGGAATTTTCCTTCATCCTACAACCACAAATTTTAAAAACCTATCTTTGATCATTATATCTAGCCCAAAATTTTGAAATAGTGATTAAAAATTTCACATAGAGAGAACCCTCTCTAAATCTGGAAGGCTAGATCCTAACTTTAAAGTGGTTTTTGGTTACCTCCGCACTTTCCTCTTCAACCTAGGAAAATTAAATAGTGCGGACATTGGGGAGGAGAAAAGAGGGCCTTATGCCCTAAATAAAGCTTCTAGAGTTCAAGGAACATGAAGTGATCCTCAAACAACCACATTGTTACTCTCTAAGGGATATTCAGATCTCAACTTGGATGTGGGAGCCATGGAATGTTACTCTACATAAAGAGAAACAAGAATTGTTAGTATCTATCGTTTTCTAATAATAGCATGCACATTCTAAGAATGTGAATTCACTATTAGAATGTGTGCACATTTTTTTAAAGAATGTATCTATAGAATTATTTATAGAATAATATGGCTTTAGAGTAATCTTGATTTATATTAATTAACCAAGTTTAAATCAACAAGCTTTTAATTCAAACTAATAAATTCATTGTCTTTATGAATCTAGTTCAATAATCAACCATGGTATGTAACAACACCACAAATTTACCCCCACAACAAGTAGTGTGTCATTTCTCTAAGATGTAAGGAACAAATTCCTAATAACCCTTAAAACCCTTGTATATTAGTTCCAAACTCTCTTTCTTGTCCCTCCTTCCAAAGGGAGTGTAAAACTATTATATATTGTAAACTTACACTCTATCTTGTATAATTTTGTTGTAATTTTAGCATTATAGATTAATTCGTAGACCCCTTTAAGGGGACGTTGACTCCATCTACCTAAATTTTAACATTGTAGACAGATTTAGAGACCCCCTTAAAAAGGTCTCTAAATTTTAACACTATAGATGGATTTAGAGAGCCCTTTGTCTCTAAATTTTAACACTGAAGATGGATCGAGAGACCATTTCAAGGGGTCTTTGAATTCATCTGTAGTGTTAAAACCTAGTGAAATGTAACATTTCAGTATCAAAGAAATTTCCATTTATGGAGTGACACAATTAAAAATGACTAGCATAAATGACTAATTCATATACTTTTTGTACTTGTTAGTTGGTCATAATTTTATTCTTGGACTATACTAGTCATTTACATTAACGATTTTTAATTGTGTCTCTTATTATCTAGTCATATATTTTATTCCTTGAATAAATTAGTCATTTAAATTAGTTGATTTTAGTTGGATCATTTATTATCTAGCCGTATATTTTATCCCTAGACTAAATTAATCGTTTAGGTTAGTCGTTTTTAATTGGATAATTTAAAATTGTTTAAATTTAGTAGTAATTCACTTGAAATAATTGTGGTCACTAAATCTTTTAGTTGTGTAGTCACTAATCTCTCATTATGTACTAGTGTCCTTGTACAATCAGTCCAACAAACAGTCCAATAGGAATTCCAATAGGAAATCCAACAAGGCAAACCCCAGAAATAGATCAAGTTAAACAACAAATCTACGACTATGTAGAATCTCGAGAGAAAAAGGAAAATCAGAAATCAAATTCATCTTAATTTGAATAAATTGAGACCTAAACAACAAAACCAAGTGTAGAATAGGGACAAAACATTGAAGAAAACCTAAAGCAAAATGTTTCTGAATTGGAAATCCTTGACAAGCATTTGATTCAAGAGAGAGAAGAGGATAAGGTTAAAAATGAGATACTAAGGACTCGAAATGACAACATCTTGCTATACCTCTGTCATTGGTAGAAAAAGAATAAGAAGATTAAATTTTAAAACAAGTTTCTTAAAAACAAGGTCAGAGGATTACAAGGAAGATTTTTTATAAAGAAGCCAAGGACCATGTTTATCATGAAAAAAAAAAAAAAGTACTAGCATGGATGTACTTGCACAAGCATAAAAAATCATTCATTGAAAAGAAGGAAAGGAATCAATTTTCAAATTTTGGTGCATGAGAACATGCAAAAACTTTGGTGTGGGAGAATGTTGAAGCTTAAGACTATCTCTTTTTTACCATCCTTTTTCCATCATATTCCACCTTTATGTTATTTTTCTATAAAAACCTCAACATATTAAGGTCAACATAAAATCCTACAAGGTATTGAAGCATCCATGTTTAAATTCCTTTTTTTAAAGAAATCGGGACAAATTATCTTGCTATTACTAAATTCTTCATATTTTGCAACTAATATCCTTTTCTGTAGTAAAATCCATTGTTAGATAGGTTGAAACACTCCAGAAGAAGGAAGAACACTATCAAAATATAACATTTTTCCTCAAGATGGATAAGCACCTATTGGCATTGCTTGGAAAGCTAAGTGAAATAAGATATCTTGAAGTCAAAGGCTGGGTCAAACATGGAAACTGCATGTTGCAGTTGAACACGGCAAGTGAAGAATCAAACGAGTGAGGTACTTGGCTGTTAAAACATGAAATATCCTACAACTTTCCTTTCCAATAGCAAGTCATTAAGAGATTTGGATTCTTAGATATCGATCTCATAGGTGTCAAGTCTTTTTATGATTTATCAACTTAAAACCCATTTGAAGTTGTTTTTATTATTTTTATAAATAACAGTGATTGAGACAGAGAACACAATTATGGATTGGTAGCGATTACATTTACTAAGCTTATAATCCTTTCATGGACATATTAATACTCTTTTCTATTAATATAATTGTTTTTTACCTTTTCAATGGATGCGTGAAGTCTTGATTGATAGTCGATCATGCACTTCAGGAGCCCCCCTGTGAGCTGTGAGTTTTCATTTTAAGTTTTGAATTATTTTGTTTTATGTTTCTTATAAGTTCATTTTCATTACAGATTTCATTTCTGGTTATTTATTCTCGTCACAGAGTACTCATAAAAGAGAAAACGCAAAAATGAGTTAATGATTCAATGCATATTTGATTACTTGTACTTACTATTTTACCATTTCATGTTAGTCTTAGTTTTTTTATCCTTTAAATTCCAGTTCTGTTAGTTATTTTCAAGTTATGGTATGTTAGACTGGGAATACAGTTTAGAAGTTAATTGCGCACACTAGTAATCTCTCTTGAGTTTAGATTTTCATTTATTTTATTATATTAATTGTCATTTCCTTTCAAATAAAATTTACCTTTCATAGATTAGATTTTATCATAAGTTTTCTTATAACACTTTAGTTTAATTTTTTTCCAAATGAAATTTAGTTTAAAGATTTATTTTTCAGCAAATTAGTGTAGAATGAGTTCAATTCCGCAGCAATAGAATTTAGTTATTTCTCTTCCATGTCTTAATTTTCAATCACTTCATTATGATATTTTTAGTGTGGATTCTTGATTCTTGCAATAATAGATATATTTTAACTTAAAAAGCTCAATTTGGTACCCCAGAGCTAAATATTTCTCAGTTATTTTTTTATTGATATTGATTGGGAAGGTGACACGGATGACTTAAAAAGCACTAGTGGTGGTTCTTTATTTCTTGGTGAATGTCTTGTTTCATGGTTGAGCAAGAAGGAAGCTTCAATTTCTCACTATACCAATGAAGAAAAACATATAGAAACAACTTCTTATTGCTCTCAACTATTATGAATGAAGCATAATCTATAAGATGTGTAAGTAATATATGACTAGAAAATTCCAATCATCTCTGATATCAAAAGTGAAATCAACATGTCCAAGAGCCCATATTTTCACTCCAAGACAAAGTACATTTCAATCAAGTACCATTTCCTACGAGAGCAAGTTGTAAATCATATTGTAAAGTTGGATTATGTACCTAGAAAAAATCAGGTAGTTGATATATTCACCAAACCTCTCCCAAGAGATCAATTTGAGAACTTAAGGAAAATATTTGGAGTAGTTCCTCTTAGCGCCCTCCACTAAATCTTCCCCAAGAGGAAGAAAGGAAGCTAACAAGCACTCAACATATCAAAAGGGAGCTACTAGGTCCAAAATATCAGTAAGACAGGGAGATATTGGTAGTAGGGGGAGCATATTATTTTCTTTGCCATTGATGTCAAAGGGGGAGAATTAAGAAAACCATTGCCTAATTTTTATGAGAAGTAAAATGCAACCAATTTCATGGAGAATTCAACTAACTAGTGCATGAAAATGTGTTGAAACATGTGTTGAAAGAATCATTATGCTTACAATTATATCTATGCTTTCCTAGTTTGACATAATTGATGATTTTATGATTATTTCCAATGTTTTTGGTGTTTCCATCAATACCAAAGGGGGATAATTTTATACATATGTTAACTTTGATGTAAAAGTAAGTTATGAATTAGTCAATATTGGTTGTATGTAGGCAGATTAGTGGAATGGTTCTTTTTGGATAAACATATTTACATCATATTTTTTCCTTAGGATAGTATCTCATAAGCTCTTGGAAATGGTGTTATCACGAGAAAATCGGACAAGCAAAGGCGACATTATTTAATGTCAGGAAGAAGGATTTACAAGGCTGAAAGAGATTAGAGAATCTAAAAGTATTTAAAAATATCTAAGGTCTAAAAGGAAAAATCAAATTGCGCACAAGAAGAACTAGTCAAATGTGCCTTTGTGTGCAAAATTTCTTCGATAAGCGCGCCTTTGCGCACCTTTTGCTCAAAAAGGCATGCAATCCTGGGAGTGGTGGAAGTCACTTTCCAGGACCACAAGGCACACTCCAGGACATTTATTCCACACTTCAAGCCACCTAAGGGCAGCTGCCAAAGCTTCCTTAGGACCTCAAGGGAGCGCACAATGGAATAAATGTGGCACATAATGGAATCACCCTCCTCTCTTGGGTCACTATCCACAATGTACCAAGAGAGGGAAGGAGGATTTGAATTCTCCTATAAAAGGCCACCAAGATATAAACAACATGAAAGCACATTGTTTTGCTGGCCATAATTTCCCTAAGCAATAACAACAGTGTGTGATCTGGAGCAGAGATAGAGGGGACTCAGTTGTTGGCCATCCAACAACTCTAGTCCACCATAGTAGAGAGAGGGAGACTTTGCACCAAGGCAGCTCAGAACTAAAGACATCCTTGCACCAGGACTTAGAACCCCTAGTTCTAAGACCCCCTTGGAAAGTGGTTTAAAGTTTCATCCTCATTTCCTACCAACACTCAATAAGAGGGTATGTAAGAGCCACCGTTTGGATTATTGAAGTTGTTTGACTCTATTTAGAGCTTTTGTTTTATTTTTTTTAAGTTTAGTTTTTATTTTTGAATATGCATGTTATTTCACTATCTAGTATGTGACCTATGTTTGAGCATGTTCCACTAACTTTCTTGACTCCATCTATTTTCTTCCTGTAACCAATAACTTAAGAGGGAAAAACCACCTCTCTTCAGCAAGTGTTATTTCTTATATTCGTGCACCAAACACACAAACACAGGATTGGAAACTCCACTAACTTTTATTTCCAAGTTTATGTGGTTGTGCCTTTTTACAGAGACCTCTGTCTTTGCTGTGGAGTTGGGATGGAATTCCTCCTTTATCTCCTTCATTGCCTCGTTCATCCCTAGTGACAGACTAAAGTAGAAGAGCTCCAAAAAATTACTCTGCAAGAAAATTGTGCGCATTTCTCACAGACAGGTGCACCCCAAGGCGCGTGTTCAGAGGTGACCTGCATGCAGAAATCGCGCGTGTTTCATCCTTTTGCGCGCAAAAACCAGAATTGGAATTTTTTCTGTAATTCCATCTTTTCTTGCTTGTAATGAGTGACTGGCAGCCCATAATACATCTGCCAGCATTGGTTGAGGTGCCCCGCAACTTTCTAAAGCTCACTCTTAGCTGCTTTTAGTAGTCTAGGTGTTATTTTTATTTGAAGTTGATTTTTGTAAAGTTAACACATAGTTTAAGTAGAAGGAAAATTAGCTTACATTCCAAAATAATTTATTTTTTACAAATTTAGGTACAAAAACACCTAGATAATTAGCTAAAGTAAGTGGCCCAAGTCCACGCATGCTTAGATAGTGCCTTTTTTCTAGTGTAAAAGTCATTAGTTTAGTTCAATTTTTGCACTAGGATTTCGAGACTAGGATTGAATTGTTGGTAGAAGAGTAAGTAATCTCTGCTGCCTTTGCACCCTCCGGTGATCCTAGGCAAGCATATGAACACTCTCTATTCACAACTCACCATCTCCCTATAGTTTATCACATAGATTAACTACGAAAAATTGAAAGCGGCCCATATCCGCACATGTTTTTATTTTGAGCAAGGAAAAATAGAACATAGTTTAAATAGGGGATTTTGAAAATGATCATCGCATATCCACACGTTCAAACTATGTGCTTGTTCAATTTTTTCTCACACACATCCACACACTAAGCAAATTAAAGACACCTAAAACTAACTTAACAAAACTCACTAAATTCTCCCCACAAGGGCCACAAAAGAGTTTATAGTCTCAGTTAGGATCAAGGGGGTAGGCATCCAATAAACCCCCTTGGTCATTCTTCATCATGAAACATAGAATTTGACTATTTATGGAACTTTCAAATCCACCTATCATCCCACGGAAAAGAAAACCCGAGCGCGGCAGAGACCCGATTCAGAGGAGGTTAGGCTTAGGCGCAGTGTGTGTGGTATCAGTTGGGGCTACCTGACCTGGCTGATACTCGGTATTGTTAGTTGAACTACCAAGAAGCATAAGACTAGAACACTCATGTGGGATGGTGGTGCTTAGTGGCCAAAATTAGGGCATCCTTTCCCTATAGGTGACGATGTAGGTAAGCACTATATCCTCTACCCTTACCTTGGTGGATTTTCTTCGGCTGACTGGGGGTGTCACCAGTTCCTTCGGGACGTTGTGCCATCATTCGCAAGATATATTCTCAAGGACTAGTTACATTTGAGACTATGAGGACATTTAGGTCTTCTAGGATTTGAGTATCATACGCAAAAAACAAAAAACCACATTTTCTAATTGACTGATCACATAGGATTAATCTAAATGGAAATTTTATTTTATTTTCGCTTTGGTTTATGTATGAGATCAGAATTTTTCTTTTATTATAATCTCTATACTCTCAAATATCTCCAAGGAAATACCTAGTCGATGCTAGAGCAGACCTAACGAGACCTCGTCAGTCTAGACATCTTTTAGATCTCCCCCCATTACCGGGAGGGGTTCGAGGTCTTTCGCCATTTAGGCGTCAAAGACAGAACACTCCCACCATTATTGGTTCATCCTTTAGTGGTGCATCTTTATTCGGGAACCCTAGTTGGTCTCGCAATGCCACGTCGATGAAAATCCCACAGGGTCACCACACACCACTCCTCCCACAACCCTTAGCAAGCAGAGGAGTGGTACCCATTCGGGAAGCCAGTTGAACGCACAACAGGTTATGTCACAGACAAACCCTATTCCTAACCATAACATCGTTTTTTCACAAGTCGCAATAGCTACATCATCACAGTCACCTTTTCTAGCTTTGTTAAGTTTACCAGATCTAACCAAGTTGAAAAACAACTCCATTGCACACAACCCCATATGGCCTCCCATGCCCACGAAGCTCCCTTCAGACATTCAAAAATTTGAATGGAAGAAAGCGGAAGACCCTAGAAATCATGTTATGACTTTCCACCTGTGGTTTCGTCGAACAACATCGTTGATGATACTATTCGACTAAGACTATTTCAACGCACTCTAATTAGAGTGGCAGTGAAATGGCATGTGGAGAACCCTCTACTACACATAGAACCTTTAACACCCTTGCCACTGTGTTCCTAACCTATTTTCAGTTACCCATCCACCATGATTCTGGAATGGAATTACTGACCCACTTTAGGCAAACCCTCATCATCCATATCTCAGACCATCTACATGAATGGCGGCAGTGTTTTAGTTTGTGCAAAACCAAACTCGACTATCGAGTTTTGTTAGAATTGTTCCTAAAAACTCTCACCAGAGATATTTCGAAGGATGTGGCACAAAAAAATCCCATATCCAAAGAGGACGCCATCAGTAAGGCCCAATAACTCGAGCTGATCTATACACAGTCAGGGTATATTTACAATATCTTTCCAAACGCCCCGCAGCTCCAAACTTACAAAGAATTTCCAGGCGTGTCGAACTCTGCAGATGGTCTAATTGGGTCATTAACCTAAAATCACCTAAGAAGTAGCGTTCAATACCCCAGTTACATGTATGATTCTACCCAGAACATACCACAACCCAGCTACAAAATTCATCACATGCCTCCGCAAAATTTGACCAGTAGGGCATCATCATATCACCATCAGCATGGAGGACCCTGTCCTCTGGCTCATGGGACCCAGTACACAGATCGCATTATGCTCAGTCCCCAGCACAAGAGCCACCCATGCAGGATAATGCACAGGTGAAATTTCTGCAACCCTCCCAAAACCAACCGCACCAACCATATAACCAGGAGAACCCAAATTATCCTCCTAAAGCGGTTAAGAAAAAAGGAAAAGAAAAAGCCTAAGGGAAACCCTAGATAGGGGGTCAACAATCAACAATGCCCTCGGCGATCTCAGGCTGGAGGAAATTCCAACAGAAATCAAAACCAGGAGTCAAGCAACTCCCAAAGGTAGAAAAAAAGGTGAATTCTTCGAAAAAACCACTCTTGTTCAATCTGTGGTGGGTATGACCATTACACTCACCACTTTCCCAACCTCCCTGAGATGAAGAAGCTTCAGAGTAACCGTAGATGGGGGGATCTTCCCAACATACAATAGTCATGTAGGATACCTTCCCCCATCAACGGATGGTTAGCATGCAGCAACAAACTCCCTACGACTCCAGAAAAAACAGCCACGAAATCTACATGACTGGCTAAGAAATGTTATTTCAAACACTGAATCGAAATTACGACACCCCACCAGACACCAATGCATCAGGGGCTAGTACCAGTGCACCAACAACATCTTTGACCATATCAAATATGCCTATTGAACGTTTGCCAAAAATGGCTAAGGGACCAGCTAGGTGAGCAGGAAACTATTCCAAAGCAACTCATAACTATAGCATTGTGGATGATCTAGCTCAATCTCCCACCGCTATGTCACCTTTGGAGGTATTACAGTCATTCCAAAGCAACAGAAAGCCTTAATTTTCGCATTAGGCGCCATCTACCCTCTCGATTCGTGCCTAATGGTTTTTTATTTAGATAAATCCATCCCTAGGCTTCCTTAAATAGTTGCCTTCCAGATACCACTTTCATTCTAAAACATTACCATTCATCGATGTATCATTGGCAAAGGTTCATCCACATGCATCAAATCAAAGAACGTTTGGCAGAAGTTAGGATCTCTTGAACTAAATCCATCAGACATCACACTTAGAGCATATGATGGTCGCCCTTTGGCCCCCATCGGTCTCTACCAAAACGTCCCGGTCTACTTAGTTGGAAATACGTCCTTATAGACATTGAAGTCTTGGACGCCCAATTGGATTACAATATACTCCTTGGCCAGACTTATATGTACACCATTTCAGCCATTTCCTCCTCCATCTTCTGAACTATGATGTTCCCCCATGAGGACCGCATCGTTACTATCGACCAATTGACGCATAGTGAAAAGCGACCCCTAACAAATATCGATTTCATTCTACCCTACGTAGACACATATTCGGATGCGCTTTCATGGTACTAAGAATATGGCCCCGGCCAGTTCAAACCGTCGTCCATCGTAGGGTCATTCCTAGGAGATCCCCTTGTCATACCTATGTCATCACCTGATGTCACAGGGGCTCCAGTGTGCATTATTTCCACATCAAGCACTGAATCTAGTCAAGACATAGACACGAGCAGTAATGACACCAAGTCCTTGGCCATGATAGCCTCTCTAACCTACGTCGCCTCCCAAACCTGGATCCTTTACCCCCCAGCTGGTTTCGTATCCCAGCAGGTCTTGGCCACCATGTTGTTACCAAACATATCTTTTGCAATACCGGTTTGGTATCTCGTTCCCCCTACTAGGACGAGAGCCACACACATTACCGCTACAGGGTTAAAGCCCCTCAGTCTCAAGGAGGCCCCACCCATTCAAGAGACTATCGAAAACATCCCTGCAAAGGAAATTCTGATTGCAAAACCGATGATTATGACTAAGAAAACCAAAATAAGAATAAAGAGGGTGGAGACTCCTGCCACACAACGGGAATTAGCAGGCTACGCCATATGTGACATAATAGGACACCCTACCCACATCTTCCTAGATTTGGACGAATTAAAACTACTCCTTCGCTCTACGACAGATATCGTGACAGCATGTTCTCGTAAAAAGGAACCTGCCACCAAAATTCAAGGCCAAGCATTGCGTACCAATCACACATGTGCTATCTATTAGCCACCTATAATATTTGTTATAGCAAAAGGTGGCTAAGACTTTTTGAGCCTTCAAGGAAAAAATTTTATTGCTAAATTTTTTTGGCTCTTGAAGCCTCTAGAAGGCCTCATGCCTCTGTCCAAAATCTTCATTGCTGTCGCCATTTTATACTCAGAAGTTCTGCTGATTTCATGAGAAGAGACTGCTGAAAAACCATCATTTTCCCCCTTCTCCCACTCAAAACTAACCTTCATTTTCTCCCCTTTTTCTCCATAAATCTCCTTTGTTTTCATGATTCCTCTTCTTCCCTTCATGAAAATCATTTTTACAAGGTTAAAAACTCACTTTTTAGCCTTACCGAAACCCCCAAATCCATTGAAAAACTCTGAAAAAATTCATAAAAACAAGTTTTCTATTACTATGGACTTAAGCCCCCTTGGGCTAAGTCCTAACCACTTCCCCACCATACGCATTGAGGCTGGAACCAAGCGCTAACCCTTTTTCAGCGCTTATCGCATCACAAACGTCCAAGTGTGCATGTCTTTGTGCCATTACAAAAACTCCGATGCGATTAGCCTTTGTATTTAAAAACCCCGATCTTATTACCATTCCATATAACCATAAAGCCCGCATCTGACGCTTAAATCATTGTATAAACCATCTCTGATCAATGTTTTTATTATGTAAAGTCATAAAACCCATTTTCCCAAACTTTTAATCTAATATGCCAAAGTCACGTGTTAATATAAATGGTTAGATTAAAAAGACCCAATCGCGCAATCGCATCGGGGAAATTCCAAATGGGTTGATTGAAAGACCGCATCAAAATTCCGATGCGATTAGGTCTCATATATGTAAATCCAACCCCATTTTCTTTCATTTCATACAACCTACACCCCGGGACCAAGTGTTGAAGTCCCAAAGCGCTTAATCGCATCGCAAATTCCAAATGGGTTGATTGAAAGACCGGGCCTGAAGCTCTGATTGCAATTGGCCCTTGTTATATAAAGCCCCGGGCCCATTGTATTCCATACATCCAGCGGCCCCACAATCGGGCACCAGTCACTTCATATATATATATTCTCCGCTCTGATCTACTAAAACCTTGGTTTTATTAAAAATTTGTGGGTTTTTCATTTATTATAAGGGTTTTCCACTGGTTCGTTCTAAAACTAATCTCCACCATTGATCATAAACCGATCAAACGGCCCACACTACATCACACCGGATTTTTTCAATCACATCGCAAGTTTCATTCGGTGCAATTTATTTGCCACCCCCGATTGCCGATCCTCGATTGATTGTCCGTCGTAGATCTCCTCTCCGCCTTCCGTGATCCAACGGTCCTCATTCCCTCCGATCACAAGTCTTACCTCCACTTCAAAACCCACCGATTCATTCTCCAATGTTGATCTAATCCTCAGATCAATGGTCCGCACTAAATCGCATCGCAACTTTCAATCAGTGCATTTGCTTGTCACCCCCGATTGCGATCCTCCGATTGGATCTGGACCGTCCACGTGTCTAGATCGGACGGTCCAAAATCATTCCGTCTTATCCTTCTTCCCGCTCTCCTTTTTACCTCTTCTACGCAGATCTCCACCGTTGGATGCTGCCATCCAACGGCTATGCTCCTCCCACGCCTCTGAAGCAGTTTTTCCAAAAAACGCAGGATTTTATAATTTTTGTTTGTATTTTGCAGGGATTAATGGTTTTTTCCATTATATTAAAGAGAAAGGCCGAAGGCCGGGAATGACAGATTCCCACGCCTTTGATTTATCAAAGGGAACCATTCGCGAGGCTCTACTCCATGTCTCGTTCATTGCTTCATGAGGCAGTGATGCCATACGAGCCCTGCCCAGCCTGCACATCGACAAGACACTGTTTTATTAAAAACACAGTTAAAAGAGTATCAACATTCAAAACAGAGCATAGCAGAACAGAAGATTGAAGACAGATTTGGGAATTACGGCTAAGAATGATTATCAAAAGCCTAATTCCCAGGATTAAAACACAATTAAAGGAACATCATAAGTGTTTAACAGACAAAAAGGCCTCCACCGCCACATTTGAGGCGAATTGATTCCTTCCAACTACCATAAGTGACACCTGTGCCTCAAAGCATTCAAAACAGAGGCTGAATTTATTGATAAAACTAAGATATTCACCTCAGCGCAGCTAGAGAGTTACTTCTGCAAGGAACTTGAATGCTAAAAATATCTGCAGAGTTACTCCAAACATGACACAGAGCCTTAAAGTCAATAAAAGCTTCCACCGAGCTTAATTCATAAATGTAAAACAGTTAATACAGACAGAATGTTTGTAAACTTCTCCATCAAGCCCCTCAAAGGCTGCGAAGTCATTGATCTGTATTAACTGTCCTGAGAGATCTTTTATCAGATCTCACCTCCTCATTCTTCTTTAAATACTTCTGTAGAAGATGAGAAATTGTTGGTTGAGTTGGTTGTAGAACTTTGAAACAAATTTGAGCTTAAACTTCCAATTGTAAATAGTGTTCACTGGCTCTTGGAGCTCTACTTGTAATAGATAAGTTAGGCTGAGATGAGTAGATGATTGCTAAACTAAAGCATTGGATTTAAAGCTGTAACTAGTTTGGAGCATCAATACAAGCTGATTTATGGGATCCTGGTCTATGTTGACGGTGATGTTTTTCTAATTGTAACTTGTTATTTTGTTTTTGTTTTCACTATGTTTCATTTACTCTTATAAAGAACAACATTCATAGAGTTAGGACCTACTGTATATCAGTAACCTTCTCTGACTGAAAAACTTTATTTATATGTTTTCTTCCAAACTGTGTTATTTGGGAATGATTTAATTCAGTTTAAGAATAGGAATGCTGGCGTTCCCTCGTCTTATTGCCTTAGCTGAATATTATTCTTGAATGTTATGTTCAGTATTAGTTAAGTAGAGATGAACTATGGAATATATGGTGTGCCCTGGTCCTAGTCTTATGCCCAAAGACTGTCTGAATGTTTCTCTTGGAATGTGTTAAAAGCTAGCTAGTTTCAAAGTACTTACTAGATCTTAGGCCATTCTTTTTTATCTTTGTGTTTGTATTGAAAGTTACCAAGTAAAGAAGAGCTAGGAGAGGATTTGTGGTGATCTCGGCCCGCTAGTTTCTTCTCCAAAGGTTGCCTTCAAGTTTCCCTTTGTTTTTATATGTTTTCTATTGAAAGTGTATCAAAGGCTGGCTAGTTTCAAAGTACTTAGCAGATCCTAGTTTTCTTTCATGTTTTTCTTAAGTGTGTGTCAAAGGCTAGCTAGTTTCAAAGTACTTACTAGATCCTGGGCTGCTCTTTGTTCTGCATCTGTTTAATTTTCCTTCTTGTTGTATCATTTCATTCCATAAATCAAACTTTAAAGGGATCCTTAGACATAGATGACTTGCCCCATGGACCACTCTTGCCTCTTGCTGTTTCAATTAAACCCTATTATGACTCCATAGCCCAATGGAATAAAACCTGCAATTATCTATCTTTTTGGCCGAAGCTTACTCCGATTGCTTGCAACTTCTCACCTTTGAAACTCTTTGCATTTTGAACTTTCCACCTCAAACAGTAATCATGCTCAACCATCCAAAAACCAAAAAAAAACCTTGGCCTTTATAACTAGCCTAATATCATTACCCAAAACTTCAAAGACAAATCCATCTTTGCACTCATTGGAGAGATCCCTCTCCGGATTCAGGAGGGCTAGATCCTAGAATCCCAAAGTTGGTTGAAACGATGTTGTTTCTGTGATCGGACTTTGCTAATCTTGCTGATTACAGAATCCTAACATTTCTGGCGACTCCGCTGGGGAATCAAACCCAAAATCATTTTCATTTTTATAAAACTTTGAGAGTAAAAATAAGCCTTTTCAAGCACTAGCAAAGAAAGGTAATCATGGTAAAACTTGTTTGAATCAGTGACAAACTAGGTAAAACCTAGGATTCTCTTAAGACTTTATCTAACCTTGAAAAATCAGTTGGCTTAGCCATAAGAGTAAAACTTTCTTTGTCTCATAACCATAAATAAGTTTGAAACAAAGTTAGGATATTCTTAAAAACCATACAACTGAAAAATAACTCAGAAAAACCTACAAATATTTCAGATTGATATCCAATAAACATGGTGGTGGACCATAAAACCTTTTACCTCCTTAGGGGCTAAAAAATTCCACTTGGCGACTCCACAATCCTGAACAGACCTTAAGACTCCACTGGGAAGAACACTTATCATTATAATATCTTTCAAACTCAGTCAGAAGACTGTAGGATTAAATTTGTAAAAACAAACTAGTTAACCTCTTAAATATTGTCATATATGGTTGCACTTTTCCTATTTTATTTGGGTATGAAAAACACAACATAGTGGCTCCTAGAAAGATTTACACTAGAGCCCATCATGACCCTGATCCACCTGAATTATTTGATAACCCAGAAGGTATCCTTAGGAAGTCTCCTAAGATTAAATTGTCAACTGTTTTCAGATCACCCTTGAGAGTTAATTCAGTCCCTGAAAATATTTCAGCTCTACAACAATCACAAGCTGACTTGGTAAATCCATTTAGAATTAGGTCTCTTGGTGATTTAGATCAGTTAGATTCTGAGTCTTCACTATCATCTCCTGAAACAAGTGAACATCCTGGTAGAAGAGAAACAACACCTCCTGATTTGCATTTCCTTCACAACCTAGGTGTCTCTCATCCAAGATCAGCTCAACAGTCTATTCCTGGTCCATCCACTTCTGCTCACCCTACATCCACTGTTCAAACCACTACACTTCAGCCCACTTTTCCTGTTGTTAATCCACTCCTTGTGAATCCACCCCCACTACATATCATGGTAGCATGGTATGCTCGGTTAGTCCTTCCTGTACCATTAGTCAATCTTCCACAGGACTATCAGTCCAAAATTCCATTATATGATGCTAGCAATGCTACAACTGCATCACAACATGTGGATAAGATGAATGACTACTTTGACAGAAATGAAATTGATGATGATTTTGTCAAGCTTAGGTTATTTGCTCAGAGCTTAGGGGGAGAAGCAAGAAAATGGTTCAAAGGCCTAGCCCCCCATAGTATTAATGATCTCCAAGCCTTCCATCAAACATTCTTAAACAAATGGGAAGTAAAGAAGAATCCTCTCCAAGTCCTTTTTGATTAAAAGAACCTCCATAGAAACACTGGGGAAAGTGTGCAAGCTTATTGCACTAGATTCAATAGTGTGTATAATGCACTTTTCCAAGAACTAAAACCTCCGCAGGGCTCAGCTTTAAACAAGTTTCTTGAAGGGTTTGACTCTGACATGACCTATCAGCTAAGAGACAGATATTTTGCAATGCTTGAAGATATGAAAAAAGGTGCTCTTTCTGTGGAAGTCAACTTAATGGAGAAGAGAGCAAGAATGAAAACTTAAAAGAGAGTATCTTTTAGAGAGGAATCCACACCTTATACCTCTAACTCAAAGATGGAGAAAATGATGGAGGAAATGATGAAAGAGATGAGCATAATTAAGAGAGCAGAAGCAAGCCAAAACCAAACTGCTCCTAAAAGTATAAATCAGAACCAGAATCAGAATTTTAGAAGGAACCAACCTCCAAACAGACCTAGGGAAGATGATCAGCAGATCACTCCTCCCTTTCATCAAAAATATGTAAGTGAGGTTGAGGAAACAGATGAAATAGCAGAGGAGGATGATATCAACATGCTGGGGATAGACAATGATGACTTTGAGATTATTACTATAGAAAACAAGGTCTATACACACCTTATGATGACAGAAGAGATGATGATGAAAATTATTATCAAGACATGGAAAATGTCATCATAGAATCTAAAAAAGAATATGACCTCAGAAGCAAAACCAGTCAACAAACCCCCAACAACAAAACCTCTGAAAAATCTTCACAAAACAGCACTACAACCAAGCCTAGATTTGTCAAACAAAAGGATAAAAGAGTGGTTGTAAATTATGATACTGGAAAAGAGAAAGGCACTCAAAACAATGAAAAACAGAGTGTAGACATTAGTAGTACTAACACTTTAGATTGTACTCCTGTGAAAACAATTTTGTCAAGTGTAAATAAAACAAATCAGCAAGCTGATATTTTTGATAGAATGACAGCTAATAAGGCTAAAACAAGTTCTTCAAAGAACCAAATTCCCTTCATCCTTGAGCAAAAAAATTCAAAAATCAAAATCTATGTTCCCTTGACTGAGTTAGCTGCCCAACATGTATATAGAACCCAAATTTTGAAGGCTTTAAACGTTGAAGATAATGAGGACACTGTCAATCTTAATGATGATCAACCATAGCTTATTTTTGGTCCTAAGATTCAAGGTATGTATCAAAAGGAACTTGTTCCTCCCTTTTATGTGAGTTTAAATGTTCATGACAAGATTTTACACAATGTTATGCATGACTCCGAGGCTTCTCATAATTTAATGCCTGAAGCCGTGATGGAGAGCCTTGGTCTATAAATCACCAGACCTTATAAAGATCTATACTCCTTTGACTCAAACAGAGTAAAATGTTTAGGATTAATCGAAGACCTCTGTGTTAACTTAGCCCATATTCCAACCAAATGCTTAGTCATGGATATTGTGGTGGCTAATGTTCCCCCCAAATATGGAATGTTGTTATCAAGATCATGGGGGGCTAAGTTACAAGGGACTATGCAAATGGACATGACCTATGTGACTATCCCTGTTTTCAATCATAATAGAAGAGTCTACATGGAGTCTCATATGCAATACACAGTGAAAATTCAAGACAGACCACAAAACTCCCCTTTATACTCTGTAAACATAGGCCTTGATTCATTTATCCTCTTTAATGAAGAAACATTATATGAACAAGTAACTTTAACAGAGTTAATGGCCGATAGAGAGGAAGGGGTAAATACCATAGAACCATCAAAATAATTTGCTGAACCTTTAAACAACAGCAAACCAAATATGGGTCTTGAAATACAAGTCACGTGTCCTTTGCTTTTAAAACTGGACACTAAAGAAAACGTGCCTCCACTTAACGAAAAACCTGAAGAGTAAAAGAAAACACAACTAAGTGCTGACATTCCACAACAATTAGAAAGCACAGTAGTTGAAGAGGATGGTAACTAGGATGAAACTAAGAATAGTCCTCTGTGGAGTATGTATTTTGATGGATCTGCACTAGAACTAATGCTAGTGCAGGTGTCTAGATTTCCAACACTGAAAATAACCACACAGAATGTATTTCCTGTACATTAAACTTTCAGTGTTCCAATAACATAGCAGAGTATGAATCCCTTCTCTTAGGCTTACATCTATTGAAAAAGTTAGGAGCCAGAAGAATTAACGTGTATGGGGATTCAAAGTTAGTCATTAGGCAAGTCAATGGGGAGTATAACGCAAATAATCCCAGGCTTAGGGGCCTACCAAAACGATACCATGGACCTTTTAAAAAATTTCGAGGAGTCCAAATTGATTTTTGTCCCAAGAAAAAGAAATATTGCGGCCCAAAATTTAGCCTTTGTAGCTAGAACATGCTTAACGCCATACGAAACAAAGGACTACACAACTCAGATAAAATTTAGACCAGTCGTGCCTGATAATGAAAAGTATTGGTAGGTGTTTGACGGAGACGAACAAATAGAAGACTTCATGAAATTCAGAAATGAATTCGAACTGCACAGTTCGGACTCAGATTGTGAAACAGACTGCGGTGAAGAAAATTTTCTTGAAAAAGAAGATCCGACTCCTGAACTAGCCAATATTAACCTTCTTTCTAGCGAACTTGAAAATGAAACAGAAATGAATGTCGAGTTTGAAACATAGGAGTTAGAAACTCTACACTCTAAAGATTAAAGTTTGCCTAAAGGTCTGGCCCCTTTAGAAGAGTTGTTTGATTTTAACGATGTGGCGAATAAACCAAAACTGGAACCTGTAGAGACTGAAGTGGAAGAGTGCAATATTGGCAGTGAACTTAAAGCTATGACGATTAAACTGTCCAAGACTTTACCAGCTCACATTAAGCTCAAATACATTGAGCTGTTTAAAGAGTTTTTTGATGTTTTTGCGTGGAGTTACGAAGATCTTAAATCCTATGACACCAAAATAATACAACACAAAATTCCCCTCAAAGAAAACCAAAAACCATTCAAATAGAAACTGCGCAGAATAAACCCTGTTCAGTTACCATTGGTTCAGAAGGAAATCATGAAAATGTATGATGCTGGTATTATTGTCCCTATTAGATATTCTAAATGGGTATCTAATTTGGTATCTGTTAGGAAGAAAACTGGAGAGATCAGGCTTTGTATAGACTTTAGAGACTTAAAAAAAGCTTCATTAAAAGACAACTACCCTTTACCCAAGATGGATCATATTTTACAAACGGTGGTAGGGTCTAAAAGAATTTCTTTGCTTGATGGATTTTCGGGGTACAATCAAATTTTAGTTCACCCTGCTGATCAATTAAAGACATCCTTTACTACACCATGGGGCACTTTCATGTATGTGAAGATGCCTTTTGGTCTAATGAATGCTGGAGCAACTTTTCAAAGAGCCATGGACATAGCATTCTCGAAGGAACTGGGCTTCTTCATCATTATCTATCTTGATGATGTTACTGTGTTTTCAAAAACAGATGAAGAGCACTTAGAACATTTAAGAAAGGTTTTCGAGAAATGCAGAAAGTTTGGGATATCTTTAAACCCTAAGAAGACACTATTTGGTCTCCAAGAAGGTAAACTTCTTGGGCACATTATTTCGGAAGAGGGTATAAAGATAGATCCCAAGAGGATTGAGGCCATATTGCAAATCTCTCATCCTCGAAACATTAAAGAGTTGCAGTCTTTCATCGAAGATTGCTTTCAGTTGTCTTGGGCAAAATAAATTCAGAACCATCCCAACCGCTTAAAAAAGGGCAGAATAAACGGACTATGACAGAATTTCTTGAAGCAGTAAAGCTTGGCATCCTTAAAAATGGGTTACCTCATACATTTCAAAGATTTGCATTTTTCATTCATCAAGACACTTTACTACTTTGTTACGTCTTTGGAAAATCCAGGTTTAAACAGCCTTAGGCTCATAATCAGACATGAGGATTTCCAACAATGCATAACATTATGGAAATAAGTTTTCTTGATTAAGATTTAAACCCTCTGGTGTGCATCAACTCCATGCATCATTCAACTCATCCAAATCAGTTGATCAGAAATTTCTTTTTGGAACAGAGATGGTAAAACACAGTGGATTGTTGTTATCCTTGAGTATGATTTAGAGATAAAACCCACTAAACTCATCAAAGGCCAAGGCCTAGCTAGATTAATGGCTGAATCAAATTTTGAAGTTCTTGATATTAATGTGATTAATGCTTTGGATGACCAAGAAGAATTCTCAACTCTTATAGTTGAAGATCATTTTATGAATTCTCCTTGGTATGCTGATATTATTTATATTTTTCTTAATTTAAAAACACCTCTTGGTTTGAAAAAAACAAAGGCAAGGTTCCTAAAGTTAAAAGCTGTAAACTATTGCATTATTGATAAATGTCTTTATTGGAAAAATGCAAGTGGTCTATTGCTTAAATGTTTGCCTAAGTTTGATGCAGAGAAGGTTAAGCATGAGTTCCATGAAGGAGAGTGTGGAGGTCATTTATACTAGAAGACAACAGCCAACAAAATTTTGAGGGCTGGTTTCTATTGGCCTACTCTTTTTCCTGATATACACAAAATGATCATAGCCTATCATAAATGTCAACTTTTTGAAGGCAAAAGAAAACTCCTACCCCTTCCTCTGCATCCAATCACTGTTGAAGCCCCTTTTCGACAGTGGGGACTTGAATTCATAGGAGAAATCCATCCCCCATATTCTGCCCAACATATATGGATTCTCATTGCCACAAACTATTTCACTAAGTGGATAGAAGCCATACCTTGTAGATAGGCCAATGATTCAGTTATTATAAAATTCATGGAGATTAACATTCTCTCTAGATTTGGCTGTCCTACCAAGATTATCACTGATAATGCAGAAGCATTTGGATCAAAGAGGATGGTTGAGTTCTGTCATAGATATCAGATAACATTGGGGCATTCCACGGCCTATTACCCCCAAGGTAATGGACTTGCAGAATCCTCAAACAAGAGTTTAGTGAACATAATCAAGAAAATTTTGGAAGAAAATAAAAAGTATTGGCATACAAAGCTAGTTCATGCACTTTGGGCTGACAAATTGACTTTGAAGAAATCTATTGGCATGTCACCCTTCCAGCTTGTGTATGGTACTGATGCAATTTTTCCAAACAGTCTTGGTTTACCAGTAATGAAGTTGATTCAAGAGTTGCAAACTGAATATAATGACATGATCAGAAGAATAAATTAGATCATTCATCTTCAACAAACCAGAGAGGAGGTGTATAACAAAGCATTGTAGAAACAGGACAGCATTAAAAAGCTTTTTGACAGAAGAACAAAGGCCAACAATTTCAAAGTTGGTGACAAGTTTTTAAAATGGGACTCAAGGAAGGAAGACAAGGGAAAGCATGGAAAATTTGACAACTTATGGCTTGGCCCTTACTCAATTCATTCAGCTGCTGGTAACAATGCATTTTTCTTGCAGGAGTTGAATGGAGCAGAATTGTTTGGAGGTCTTGTCAATGGCAGGATGCTCAAACATTACTTCTCTTAATCCATGCTATGTTTTGAAGCCTTTTTATCTTTTTCATTATAAATATCTCATCCACCATTGCATTCAAAGTTAGAAAAATAAAAAATACAAAAACAATGAAAAGAGAAAAGAGGGTAGATTGACAAAACAAGAAAGGTACAGCCCCATACCAAAAAAGAGAAACAAATCTGAAAGTGTGCAAGCTTAAATGCTACTCCTAAAAAACACACTTCTAGTTAGTCAAACAGCCTAATCTTGACTAATTAGTTTTAAATTTACTGCTGATAGGATAGTGAATTCTATTTTCCAAACTATTTAATATTGGCTTATCAGTAGATAGATTAGGCTAGAAATTAAAGGTTCAAACATGCTCAAAATCTCAACCTAAGTTTCCAAAGAGAATGACTCAAATCTATTTTCAAATTCTGAGTCAAAAAATAGGTAAAACTAGTTCTAATCATCTCAAAATCTGAACCACAGAACAAGAAAGAAACAGCTCAAATAAGAGTCAAAACAGAGCTGTAAAGAAAAGAGGAGGCCATGATGAGAAACTTTCAGATCTTGAGCCTTCCATTTTTATTTAATTTTCTGCAAAAACAAATGTCTGTGTGTAGCTTGTTTTTATGCCATAGACCAGCATCAAGTTAGACTGTTTAATCCTGACTTGTATGCTTTTAAATTTCTGTTGTAGAATTTAGAGAATAAAAATCTGTTAGATTGTTTAATCCTAACGGATTAGTAGATTAGGTAGAGAAGCATCTGAACTCAACTGTTTAATCTGAGTTCAGGGAGAAATAAGAAGTACAGATAGATTATATTTCCTGCTTTCAAAAGAATAAAATGTTGTGAAAAGAGTTTTCCAATCCAAGTGCACTCTAATGAAGAAAAAATGTTAGATCCGTAGGATTGGGTAGGTAGAAAGCTTGTAGATGAAAGATCCATTGTTTTTGTAGCTGCTAATATGTTTTCAGAGCAAGATCATCCCAACAAAGGAAGGATAGTCCAATGGATCAGGCACAGGTCAGCCTCCGAAGAACATAATGGATGTGGCACAGGTCAACCTCCCAGAGAATGCAAGTCTGAAATTTCTTGATGCCTTCAAGAAGGCATCATCCCCAAGTCGAGCCACTGTTAGCCACCTATAATATTTTTTATAGCAAAAAGTGGCTAAGACTTTTTGAGCCTTCAAGGAACAAATTTTATTGCTAAAAATTGTTGGCTCTTGAAGACTCTGGAAGGCCTCATGCCTCTGTCCAAAATCTTCATTGCTGTCGCCATTTTATACTCAGAAGTTCTGCTAATTTCATGAGAAGAGACTGCTGAAAAACCATCATTTTCCCCCTTCTCCCACTCAAAACTAACCTTCATTTTCTCCCCTTTTTCTCCATAAATCTCCTTTTTTTTCATGATTCCTCTTCTTCCCTTCATGAAAATCATTTTTACAAGGTTAAAAACTCACTTTTTAGCCTTACCGAAACCCCCAAATCCATTGAAAAACTCTGAAAAAATTCATAAAAACAAGTTTTTTATTACTATGGACTTAAGCCCCCTTGGGCTAAGTCCTAACCACTTCCCCACCATACACATTGAGGCTGGAACCAAGCGCTAACCCTTTTTTGGCGCTTATCACATCGCAAACGTCCAAGTGTGCATGTCTTTGTGCCATTACAAAAACTCCGATGCGATTAGCCTTTGTATTTAAAACCCTCGATCTTAATATCATTCCATATAACCATAAAGCCCGCATCCGGCACTTAAATCATTGTATAAACCATCTCTGATCAATGTTTTTATTTTTTAAAGTCATAAAACCCATTTTCCCAAAGTTTTAATCTAATATGCCAAAGTCACGTGTTAATATAAATGGTTAGATTAAAAAGACCCGATCGCGCAATCACATCGGGGAAATTCCAAATGGGTTGATTGAAAGACCGCATAAAACTTTCGATGCGATTAGGTCTCATATATGTAAACCCCTCCCCATTTTCTTTCATTCCATACAACCTACACCCCGGGACCAAGTGTTGAAGTCCCGAAGCGCTTAATCGCATTGCAAACTCCAAATGGGTTGATTGAAAGACCGGGCTCGAAGCTCTGATTGTGATTGGCCCTTGTTATATAAAGCCCTGGGCCCATTGTATTCCATACATCCAGCGGCCCCACAATCGGGCGCCAGTCACTTCATATATATATATTCTCTGCCCCGATCCACTAAAACCTTGGTTTTATTAAAAATTTGTGGGTTTTTCATATATTATAAGGGTTTTCCGCTGGTTCGTTCTAAAAATAATCTCCACCGTTGATCATAAACCGATCAAACGGCCCACACTACATCGCACCGGAGTTTTTCAATCGCATCACAAGTTTCATTCGGTGCAATTTATTTGCCACCCCCGATTGCCGATCCCCGATTGATTGTCCGCCGTAGATCTCCTCTCCGCCTTCTATGATCCAACGGTCCTCATTCCCTCCGATCACAAGTCTTACCTCCACTTCAAAACCTTCAAATTTATTCTCCACCATTGATCTGATCCTCAGATCAACGGTCCGTGCTAAATCGCATTGCAACTTTCAATCGGTGCATTTTCTTGCCACCCACGATTGCGATCCTCCGATTGGATTTGGACTGTCCACGTGTCCAGATCGGACGGTCCAAAATCACTCCGTATTATCCTTCTCCCTGCTCTCCTTTTTACCTCTTCTACACAGATCTCCACCGTTGGATGCTGCCATCCAACGGCTACGCTCCTCCCACGCCTCTGAAGCAGTTTTTCCAAAAAACGCAGGATTTTATAATTTTTGTTTGTATTTTGCAGGGATGAATGGTTTTTTCCATTATATTGAAGATAAAGGCCGAAGGCTAGGAATGAAGATTCCCACACCTTTGATTTATCAAAGGGAACCATTCGCAGGGCTCTACTCCATGTCTCGTTCATTGCTTCATGAGGCAGTGATGCCATACGAGCCCTGCCCGTCCTGCACATCGACAAGACACTATTTTATTAAAAACACAGTTAAAAGAGTATCAACATTCGAAATGGAGCACAACAGAATAGAAGATTGAAGACAGATTTAGGAATTACGGCTAAGAATGATTATCAAAAGCCTAATTCCCAGGATTAAAACACAATTAAAGGAACATCATAAGTGTTTAACAGACATAAAGGCCTCCACCGCCACATTTGAGGCGAATTTATTCCTCCCAGCTACCATAAGTGCCACTTGTGCCTCAAAGCATTCAAAACAGAGGCCGAAGTTATTGATCAAACTAAGATATTCACCTCAGCACATCCAAAGAGTTACTTCTGCAAGGAACTTGAATGCTAAAAATATCTACAGAGTTACTCCAAACATGACACAGAGCATTAAAGTCAATAAAAGCTCCCACCGAGCTTAATTCATAAATTTTAAACATTTAATACAGACAGAATGGTTGTAAACTTCTCCATCGACCCCCTCAAAGGCTGAAAAGTCATTGATCTGTATTAACTGTCCTGAGAGATATTTTATCAAATCTCACCTCCTCATTCTTATATAAACACTTCTGTAGAAGATGAGAAATTGTTGGTTGAGTTGGTTGAAGAAATTTGAAACACATTTGAGCTTAAACTTCCGATTGTAAATAGTGTTCACTGGCTCTTGGAGCTCTGCTTGTAATAGATAAGTTAGGCAGAGATGAGTAGATGATTTCTAAACTAAAGCATTGGACTTAAAGTTGTAACTGGTTTGGAGCATCAATACAAGCTGATTTATGGGATCCTGGTCTATGTTGACGGTGATGTTTTTCTAATTGTAACTTGTTATTTTGTTTCTTTTTTCACTGTGTTTCATTTACTCTTATAAAGAATAGCATTCATAGAGTTAGGACCTACTGTATTTCAGTAACCTTCTCTGACTGAAAATATTTATTTATATGTTTTCTTCCAAACTGTGTTATTTGGGAATGATTTAATTTAGTTTAAGAATAGGAATGCTGGCATTCCCTCGTCTTATTGCCTTAGCTGAATATTATTCTTGAATGTTATGTTCAGTATTAGTTAAGTAGAGATGAACTATGGAAGATATGGTGTGCCCTGGTCCTAGTCTTATCCCCAAAGACTGTCTGAATGTTTCTCTTGGAATGTGTTAAAAGCTGGCTAGTTTCAAAGTACTTACCAGATCTTAGGCCATTCTTTGTTATCTTTGTGTTTTTTTTTAAAGTTACCAAGTGAAGCAGAGCTAGGAGAGGATTTGTGGTGAGCCCGGCCCGCTAGTTTCTTTTCCAAAGGTTGCCTTCAAGTTCCTCTTTGTTTTTATATGTTTGCTGTTGAGAAAGTGTATCAAAAGGCTACCTTTAGTTTCAAAGTACTTAACAGATCTTGGGCTGCTCTTTGTTCTGCATCTGTTTAATTTTCCTTCTTGTTGTATCATTTCATTCCATAAATCAAACTTTAAAGGGATCCTTAGACATAGACGACTTTCCCCATGGACCACTCTTGCCTCTTTCTGTTTCAATTAAACCCTATTATTACTCCATAGCCCAATGGACTAAAACCTGCAATTATCTATCTTTTTGTCCGAAGCTTACTCTGATTGCTTGCAACTTCTCACCTTTGAAACTCTTTGCATTTTGAACTTTCCACCTCAAACAGTAATCATGCTCAACCATCCAAAAACCAAAACAAACCCTTGGCCTTCATAACTAGCCTAATATCATTACCCAGAACTTCAAAGACAAATCCATATTTGCACTCATTGGAGAGATCCCTCTCCGGATTCAGGAGGGCTAGATCCTAGAATCCCAAATTTGGTTGAAATGATGTTGTTTCTATGATCAGACTTTTCCAATCTTGCTGATTACAGAATCCTAACACTATCTGCAGAAATTATGGGCACTATAACCATCTTTTCCCATAAATCCCACAATATAGGGATGCCTTACACACTATCGAGCAATCCTACCAAGAGGATCCCTCCACCCAGCAATTTGGAGATGAACCTCACACCATCCTTTACCTGGAGGAAGAACGACAATCACCAGAAAGACTCTCATTCATATTTCCCCCTCCTATCATATGATGCATGTTGTGCGATGAACATGGTCACTTCATCGAAGAATGCGCAGCCCTGGAACTCATCCATAGATGGTATCCCATAGAGTGTGTCTATTATGTTGGTTTGCGGGTAGCACAATTCGCATTCCCTTTATGTGTCAATAACCACATTCTAGAAAATTTCCACTATATTCCCTGATTCTACTTAGCACTGGCTAATTTGCGCTCAGACATAGTCTGCCTCTCCCTAGAATATGTCTCAGACTCAGAATCTATGAACAACTCAACGACCCAAGAAGATGTGACAAGTAGGTCCATCCTCTTCCTGTCAGCCAAAAAGAGACCAATCTTGGAACCCTTAGTTACCCCCAACCACTCTCTTCAGCGAAGACCAACATGTGCCTTATGTAAAATTCCCAATCATGTGGTCACCACTTGCCCTGACTTAAAAGCGCTACAACGCTGGTAACCCATCATGATACCAACTGAGCACGATGGGCACCCTATATCTAGGCTATTTTTCCTAGTATGTCAGCGAAATCACCATGAACAACGTTGTACCTATATCCCGATAGTTCATCCTCTAATTAATATGATTCATACATTAGAGAAGAAAGATGACAATCTCCTTAAATAATATATAAAGTATATCACCCCTAGGCCAACAACCTTGCACCCACATCGGCGTGATGGGAAAACTGGGAAGGCGCACCAACCAAGCATGACCCGGGTCCAATCGATGATAAAATTCAGACTATGCAACTTGATTGGCCACTGGGTCAATCAATGCAAAGAACTGAAGCACCTCACAAATAGTTTTCACACAATCTCTTCTCTCCCGCAGAAACTTCTCTCTAACCAAGAGAATATCATGCATACTTATTTATGGATTTTTTCACACTTTCATCATACAATTAAATGTGAGCATCTCCCCAAGCTAATAACGACAAGAGTAGCGTTAAGTTTACACTCCCCAAAAGAGCTAGACACACCAAGGCCAACAAAACAGAAATGGAAGCAGAAGACCTCATCTTTTACAACAGATCCTTTCCAAGCATCCACATCTGGGACAAAGAGTAGTGTTAATTCCCACACAATCTACTCAGTCGGCACAGTGGTACCATGCACCATTTGCACTGGAAATAACCATGAACCAGAGGCATGCCCGCTAATGGAAACATTTAGGCACCTCTACACCGAGCACAATTTCCATCAATAGGAAATTGACCATCCTAACAGGGGACCCAACCTTGCGCTTATGAAAACTCCCATCACGGATATTATCCCCCCACCAATCACCGACGACACGATACACCATATACGATTCATATCATCATATATTGGAACTAGGACTAAGGCCGCCCCTGCATCCTGGGTTTCCAACCCTGTTCCCATTATGAAAAAACAGGGCACAATACATCTTTGCACCGATTTTCGAGATTTTAACAAAGCATGTCCCAAGGAAAATTACTCCACCCCATTCATCGACCAGGTCATCGATGCTTGTGCAGGTCACGAGGCTCTCTCCTTTATGGAGAGATTCTCGGGGTACAACCAAATTCAAATCCACCCATTAGGGGAATTTTGAGGTCTAAAATGGGCCTCCTAAGGAAATTATAAAATAATAGTGGAAATAATAAAATAAGATTCGATTACATCATCAAACATTAGAAGGAAAAAAGAAAAAACTACTTTTACAACTCATGTTTTGATCTTATCTCCCTAAATTTTTACTCAAATTTTGAACGGGAATACTCGTTGGATGCAAAATTTAATTCCTCATCCAAGGAGTACCCATCTTGCATACTTCTGATGGACTTTACTACACGAAAAATGAGAAATACATTAAAAACGTTAATGCAATCATGTTTTTTTTTATGTATTTCTCATTTTTCGTGTAGCAGGGTCCATCAAAACTATACAACATGGGTACTCCTTGGATGAGGAATTAAATTTTGCATCTAACTAGTATTCCCACTCAAAATTGGAGTAAACCCTTAGGGAGATAAGTTGAAAAAGTAGTTTTATTATTTTATTATTTTTTAATCTTTTTACTTTTTTTCCTCAAAAAATGGTGAATCATCCCCCATGGTTGACATCATCATCTTGAATCCTATTGGCTCTTATAAATTTTATTTTAGTTGTACATTTTTCGTAGGAGGCCCATTTTAGACCTCAAAATTCCCCTAATGATACAGACTGGTACAAAACCACGTTTACCACCCCCCTAGGGCACATTCGCATACAAGGTAATGCAATTTGGCCTAAAAAATATTAGAGCCACCTTCCAGAGGGCCATGAACTATATATTTCATTACTTGGCACACCTTATCCTTGCTTACTTGGATGACCTAACCATCCGCTCCAAGAAGTGCTTAGACCATCTTGAGGATCTACGATTGGTATTCCAACGATGCCGTCAATACAACCTATGCTTGAACCCCCTCAAGTGTGTCTTCTACGTCACATCAGGAAGAATCTTAGGTTTATCATGTACTAATAAAGGATTCATGTGGACTCCCTCAAGGTCCAAGCCATCAAATACGTACCTCCACCTTGAACCCTCAGGAAAATACAAAGCCTGCAGGGGAAGGCCAATTTTCCGAGACGCTTCATCCCAAATTATGCCACTTGCGCTCAAGGGTTCCTACGCCTCCTTCGCCAGGACATCCCATTCAAATGGGATGATCATGCCCAACAAGAATTCTATGCACTCAAAGAAAATTTGTCTTCAACACCACTCATCAGTCCCCCAGACTATGACAAAGATTACATCCTATATCTATCAGCTTCTGAGTCTTCCTTGGCCGGATTTTTGATCCAGGAAGGCCCGGATGGGAAGGAGCACGTAATTTATTACATCAATAAAACCTTAATGGGCCCAGCATTAAGATATGAGGCTGAAGAAAATACTGCCATAGCATTAATACATGCAGTCCAGAAGCTTCGTCACTACATCATCCTAAAACCCACTACGGTCATCGTGGATATTAATCCCATCAAATATATGCTCACATGCCACCTAATGAACCACAAGTACACCCGTTGGATAGTCATTCTCCAAGAATGCGACTTATAGTTTCACTCCCCTAAAAGAAAAAATGAGCTTATCTTACCAGATTTCATTACGGACCTCCTAAGAGATACCAAAGGATCACCAGTAAACAATTCTCTACCAGATGAGCATCTCTTCTTCGTAGGAACCAATGACCATTGGTACAAAGACATTCTCCTCTTCCTACAAACTCAAAATTTCAGACCTCATCTCACTCGAGACAACCGTCGGTGCATACACCATCAGCCCCCCTGATATCTCCTCATACGAGACAATGACACCATTTTACGTCGATGCCTCACTCATGACCAAGTGGAACAAGCCATTAATGACTACCACGGAGGAGCTTACAGCGGCCACCTCTCCGGGATGGCCACCGCCCAAAAATTCCTACAGGCAGGATATTTCTTGCCCTCCTTGTTTCGCAATTGCATTACAGTAGTCAAGAGATTCCAACGATGCCAGCACTTCACTCATACGGCAAGAGCCCCTCCCGCTCCTCTGCACCATGTCATCGTCACTGGCCCCTTTTGTAAATGGGGAATCAAATTCATGACTTGCAACCCTGCATTGTTCGGCAATCATAAATACATCATAGTGGCTATCTATTATTTCACCAAGTGGGCGGAAGCCATGTGCACATACGACAACACCGCAAAAACTGCCGCTTGATTTCTGTTTAACCACATGATTGCCCAGTTCAACGTTCCCAAGGATTTAGTCTCCGACCATGGGAAGCACTTCAAGAAAGAATTTTTCAAGGAGCTATCTCACCACCTCGAATTCACCCATGAATTCTCTTCACTATACTACCCCCAATCCAATGAACACGTAGAAGCTGTAAACAAAGTCCTCAAAATGATGTTACAATGCATGGTGAATAACCATACATCCAACTGGCACCATATTCTCTTCTCTACCCTGTGGGCATACCGCATGGCTGTGAAGATGTCCACTGGTTTCACTCCCTTCCACTTAGTATACAAGGCCGAAGCCGTGATTCCCATGCAACATGAGATCCTAAATTTACATGTTGCCATCGAACTCCTCGATGATACTCAGCCTCTAGAACAACACCTAGTACAAATAGAGCATGTTGATGAAAGCTGATAGCAGTCGCTGCAATACAACAAGGCCCACAAGAAAAGGATAAAAGAAACATTCGACCGCCACATCAAGCCTCACTCATTCACCGATGGAGAACTAGACCTTTGCTACGATGTCGCAAAAGAGGCCCTATGGCCATGAAAGTTTGAAACCTTGTGGAAATGACCCTACATCATAAAGCATTGCCTCCTTAAGGGGGCATACATCTTGATTGAACTAGACATGACATGTCTCGACAACCCCATCAACGACCATTACCTTAAGAAAGTATACCCATAAGGGCCAAGGAGGCCCTGCCCTAGAGTCAATGTACACAAACCTACCCAATATAAATTTTTGACCAAAGGAATTGTTACAAAATGCGCTCGAGTGTCACAATGGATTACCTACCCAACCCTTACTTTATATTTGTTGATTGATCATCAAGATTGTCTCAAAGTTTAGCAGCAGTCACTTGGGTCATCTATCACCCTGACCGATCACCACTCTGCACCAATGGTGTTTGTATCGGTTCAACAACAAACAATTAGGCAGAATATGATGTCGTTATTGGACTTATGTGTGATGCCTCCATTAGGGCATACACCATATGCATATCTAACTTGATTCCCATTTAGTTGTGTTGCAGTTAAACCAAAAATTTGAGACAAGAGATCCACATCTATTTAGAAAATATTTGTGTGCAAAAAAATTAAGCAGACAATTTGATTACATTACATTCACACATGTACCAAGGAGTCAAAACCAAACAGCTGATCGCATAGCTAACAATATTCTAAACTGTAATGCATCTCAAATAAACCATCATACATAAAAAACAAAAAATAGATATCCATCAGCATAACATAATCCATAAGCAAAAATAGGGCGCACACCATGTAGAGCCGCAAAAAATATCTCTCATATATATATATCAAAATGTATGTGTCTGAGTACAAAAAATAGTGTCTTTGACCCATTGGTCAGCCCAAAATATACACATATAATTCGTCAAAAATAAGGGAAGAATCCTCGTAATGGGTGCTTTCCCCATGTACAAAAATACTCTAGGGCGGTGCTCCCCCGGGTGGGGCACCTAGACCCACTGTCACTCTTGGTACCACTACTAGAGCCGCCATCAATACAGAGACCAGCACCTGATGTAAAACCAGCTGATATCCCCTCTCCCAGGCCATCAAGGTCTCCATCCATGCATCCTCGAGGTCATCCAAAAAGCCTCAAGTCAGCATCACTTGGGTCAAGAGGTCCACTCGATCCCATGCATCCTAAATAACTCCCACCCACTCGGTCAAATTAGCAACACGAGCCTCTACCACATCAGCAGGAGCTCGCTCAATAGTAGTCTTGGTGGCACCCGAGCTGCTACCTCCCCTGAAGGGAAAGCTTCACCACTTGGTGCTCCACCTAGAGGCTCGATAGGAGCTCCTCCCTACCCCCCGAGAGCTCCTCACGGTCATCGAATCGGCTGGTGCCCTACCAACCAAGCCATAGGACGACAAACCATTCCAACATCTGGAAGAATAACCAAAACTATGTCAGTGTCATCATAATACACACATAAACATAAATACTCAAATAAATGCAGAAAACACAAAAGACATACTTGCTAGCCCCCAATCGTATCCAGCAGGAAGACCCATGTTTAGATCCTCCCGAAAGTCCATCCCCGCATAAGGGAAGGGCAGGAAAATCTATGGGTTGGCCTCAAACCAAGTCTGCATGGTGGCATTCCAGTAACGCCCCACCCTACCCCCACCTCCTCGAGGTATCACAGGAGCCCACCTCCTTATACAAGGCTCTTGCGACCCTCGAGCAGGCACAGCCACCACTGGTCTCAGTAGCACCACCCGCTCATACATAATGCTGCATAAATTTTTTGAGTAGGTAAACAACTACGATCCATCTCAGACCTTATAAATATGTGCTGACATGCCATCATAAAAAAATGGGCAAAGTCGAAAAAGTGCCCAGCCCTCAGCTGGCGCAAGACAACAACCTGCAGACCCAATGCTCGATGTGGAGCATACAACCCTACCAATCACACAATGGCCACAAAGCACACTGCTCAACCAAATATGTCACTGTGGCAATAGATATGCACCCCTCCATAGGGGGCACCCCACCACAATGACACACGCGGAACCTATCAAGATCCACCCTCCTAGAGGGGAGTGGATACCGAAGTGCCTCACCCTGAGGTAACAGCCCATTCACAAAGTAGATATCCGTCTCAGGATGGATAGTGAGGTCACATCCACGTAGCACCATCACCTTGCGTCGCCTGTTCCAACACTAGATCAGGTAGTGTAAGAGACGATCCTATGACTAAAGAAGGTCATTCTCCACGAATTTTAGGAGACCCCATCATGCCAATTGTTGGTGTGCCTGACCATCGGTAGCTAAATTAGTGTGGAGCTCAATCCAATCTCACTCCCTCTACAACATCCTGTCATCACTACAGGAGCACATCAGCAACATAAAAATACCAAAAACCAGGAAAAAATTCCAAAAATATTGCCTCATCTCTCCCCGCGCCTGTCCCTCAGACAAGCGCGATGAGGGCACGTATGTTCCTCTCACAGGCGCACAAAAAATTTGGACAAGTGCGCAGAAGGTGTGCAAAACCTTTGTTTTGGCGTGCAAAAGGCACACTAGTTCCCTAATCGCCCACGCACTCAGGGAAAAAACTGGCTCAGAATCAGTACAAACCAGTATTATACAAATCGTAGCACTCCCAAACTGAGAAAATTAAAATAAAGGATGTCATGGAGTTTACCTGGCCAAGAAATCGCTAATCCCGGGTGCTCAAGTTGACTGCAATGGGAAGATCTACTCCGTAGAAGCCTCTTACCTCTCAATACTCAACAGAAATAAATGAATTGAATTGAGCCATATTTGCATATATGTCGCCCTTTTCAGAAAATTTGGAGGACCATAACAAGAGCTAAGAAGTCCCAATCACCGGACCAAAAGCAGCACTGTGATCAACACTCCATCATTCCAAGGGCCACGCCACACATTCACACCCCCAAAAAAATATTTTTCAACACCGACAGGTATGCCCTCTCTCACCTTCTTTTTAAAGCATATGTCTTTCAATAATATTTGAATAAAGATGATGCTTTCACTTGGGGTAGTTGTTTTTGTAGGTAATGTGAAAACCATCCACCGCTCCATCCAATGAAAGTTCCAGAGCAGGTATCATTCTACCCCCAGGATGATAGAGTCCCAGAAAAACTTTCCATATCCTGACATCATTTCTCCATCAGAAATTAACCATAGGTTCCACACACTCGACCATGTTTATCATCACCTCACCTTGCACATGATAAGCATCCTCGCTAGTCGGTAGAGCCTCCCCTCCATGGTGCACGTCACTCATAGTAGACCATATATCACAACAAAAGTAACTCCATGTCCATAACACCTTAGTCTGGGAAGCACCTCATGCCCATTCACTCGCCATGCATCAGGTCAAGTTTTACCATATTGAAATAAAATCCATTTCCGAGATGACTAGGTTGTGCAAGCAGATTGAAAGCGCACTATCGTGCCTCGCATTTGGCCCCCCATACCTCCATCAACATAACCCATATGTGATAGTTTCTCATCCACTTCATAAACCCCACACATGAGACCAACCAATGGGGCACCAACCCTTAGCAAAAACATCCTCCTCACATCATCAGTGAGTGAACGCTTTCATGTTTCGGGGCACCAGTCTCTGTGTTTTGTACAAACCAAACCCCATTATTTTATTCTTTTGGTAAGTGTACAAAGACCGCAAATGGTGCACCACATCCCCCACCCACCCATTCATTTTTTCTCCCATCACAGCAGTCCCTCGTCACCCTTGGTCAGAGTATCACACCCCCACACAAAAGCCACCATGACATTCATAACCAGTTTATACCCACCCTAGAATTTCTACCGACTCCAGGGATTTCCCTAGCAGATATAGTTATGACTACCACCAAGATGCTTCTTATACTCGAACCTTGGGCCACTGAATCCCCATCATTAGTTTTCAGTCAACTGTTTCCATCATGCTTATGTTAAACCCATCACATCCAGGATCCTGATCCTCTGTATCAATGATTCCCTCGTTTGGTTGAGGCTTCATTTTTATCGACATCAACACCTCTTTTCCAAAAAGGAAGTGGTACCTTGGATCACCCCTCTCCACAAAAGGGCATCCTTGGGTGGCACTGTGGGAGACATCATTGCCCACAGATTTCATCAATCCTCCTGAAATTCGACTATAACACAAGATTTCATGTCAAGATGGTATCGTACCTTACAACCATTGGAATTTTATCAAATTCGTCTAAGACATGTGACTTTATAAGCATCTCTGTCAGCAATGATTACACGGGAGGTCCCAGTGAGCGCCTATGCGTAAAATGCACATTTGTATCTCATACCAAGTTTACGCATATGGGTACCACTTTCCACCTATAGTCGAAGAAAAAACACCCCTGAGGGTGTCAGCAGTCATCGTTATCAACCAACATATCACTATCATACTAGTGACACAGACAGAATCTGTATCTGTCAAATAGATTTGTTTAACTAGCCAAAACATCACGAGCATGGGACATGCCCACATTGTAGAAAATTTATATATATTATATTATACCATTGCTTACAGGGATCCCATAAGACATGGTCGCTCTTCGACCCGGTGCAGGGTGTCTCCAACTCCGAGCTACACGTGGGTCTCTCTCTCTCTCCACGCAATATACAGTCAAGAAGCTATAATTTATTTCGGCTATACAGTTCTTCCTAGACCTCACACATTAGGGGGAAACTATTATCACTGGAAAATTGGACAAGAAAAGGTGACATTATTTAATGTCAGGCAGAAGGATTTATAGGGCTAAAAGACATTAGAGAGTCTAAAAGTATTTAAAAATCTCTAAGGTCTGAAAGGAAAAATCAAATTGCACACAAGAAGAACCAGTCAAATGTGCCTTTGCACGCAAAATTATTTGATAAGAGTGCCTTTATGCACATTTTGCTAAAAAAGGTGTGCAATCCTGGGAGTGGCGGAAGTCACTTTCTGGGACCTCAAGGCACACTCCAGGAAATTTATTCCACACTTGAAGCCTCCTAAGGACAGACGCTCAAGCCTCCTTAGGACCTCAAGGGAGCACACAATGGAATAAATGTGGCACACAATGGAATCACCCTCCTCTCTCGCGTCACTATCCACATTGTACCAAGAGAGGGAAGGAGGATTTGAATTCTCCTATAAAAGGCCACCAAGAGATAAACAACATGAGAGCACATTGTTATGTTGGCCAGAATTTCCCCAAGAAATACCAACAGTGTGTGATCCAGAGCAGAGATAGAGGGGACTTAGTTTTTGGCCATCCAAAAACTCTAGTCCACCATAGTAGAGAGAGGGAGACTTTGCACCAAGGAAGCTCGGAAGTAAATACATCCTTACATCGATACTTAGAACCCCTAGTTCTAAGGGCCCCTTGGAAAGTGAGTTAAAGTTTCATCCTCATTTCCTACAAGCAATCAATAAGAGGGGACGTAAGAGCCACCGTTTGGATTATTGAAGTTGTTTGACTCTATTTAGAGCTTTTGTTTTATTTGTTTTTATTTTAGTTTCTATGTTTGAATATGCATGCTATTTCTCTATCTAGTATGTTTATGTTTGAGCATGTTCCACTAACTTGCTTGACTCCATCTATTTTCTGCCTATGACCAATAAATTAAGAGGGAAAAACCACCTCTCTTAAGCAAGTGTGATTTCGTACATTCGTGCACCAAACACACAAAAAAAAATGGCACACTTGTATAGTGCATAGAAAGAGCTTTCCAATGGCATGTTGAAGTCTAAAAAGGCTTCCTGGATCAAAATTTATATTAGGTCAAAGTTCTAAGGTCAAAAGTCAAAATTTTGTTATTTTGGTCATGGACCCCACAACATAGTCAACATACAAATCACAAGAGTAGCCACTGTGTGGACATGAAGGTGGAGCAATGGAAAGATCAGGAAGGATAGCACATGCTCCCACCATGGGACACATCACATCGACGAGTTTCACCCTGGAAGTTTCGAAAGGAAGCCCAAGAATAAAAATTTTAGGTGACAGAGAAACGAATAAGGTGGCGAGAGGAAGCAAGTGATTGGAACAATTCATTGGAGAGAGGGATCCCACAGACATGTAAATATGATGATTTAACCCCAAGGGGTTTCCATGGGAGTCACAAGTTTTATTTCTTTGGAGATGGCTCCGGGGAGATGAAAATATGTTTGTCGATAACAACCAAACTTCATAGAAGAACCAAAGTCCAAGATCCTTCTTCTACCATATTGATGAATTTGATGATTGACAATGTGGACCTAATAGAGGACACTTGGCGTGATTTAGTTGGATGATGGAGGTGACAAGGAGCCATAATTTCTCAATGACATCAACATGAAGTAAGAAATTCAATTTTTTGGGATGACATCAACATATGAAAGTACCGGTACACATAGAACTCAAGGATTATGACACGTGGCATAAAAATTTAGTGTTTTCATGTGACCAAGTGGGACGAAACCATGTTACATGTGGTAATTATCAGCAACTGATGTGGAAATTATTTGCAAGTGGTAGACAACATGGAAAATAGGTCAACAAAGTTGTAATGAAGGATATACATGTAACCATGATGATTTCAGATGGAGCAGTCGCATCATGGTGGTAGACACAATCCTGGAATTTTTCTGATTAGTCTATGGATGTATTGGTTGGTCCCATAGGGACACATCACCCAAACAATTTAACCCTGATAGTTTGCAAAGGAGTTGCAAGTTTTATTTTTGGGTGATGAGGCGTTAGGAAAGGGTGGCATGTGTAGTGGAATAGGAATATACATGGACCAATAATAAGCTTAAGAGGGATGTTCGTGCAGGATAGGTGGTGGACCCCATGAGACACACCACCCCTACAGATACATCTCAAAATTTATCAAGCATGATCCACTTGAAAAGGCGATGGGATAAAATCCCCTCCATGACTAAATTTTATGCATGGTTTCACGATTAAGGGTGCAAAGGTACGTATAAAATGGTTAAGCCCCTTGAGGCTTAGAATAGGGAGCCCAATAGGTGGTGTTATGCAGAGGTTTCATGTGTTATATGTTTGGCATCGTAGAAGGGCCAATTAACATTGATGTGTAATAATGTCGGGCCTTTGGGATTAGACAAAGCTCTTATGGGTGTAAGTTTAATTGGCTTGAATGTGTCAACAATAATGGCATATTTGGCACTATTTTCCATATTTGGTGTTTCGAAACTAAAGTGATAGTGCACTTAAGTTGGTAAAATTGGTATGTCAAAAAATTTGGCCACTTTAGTGATATATTTGGAAGATATGCGAAATCTAGCAGTTTGCTAAAGTTGGAACTCCAAATAAAGCCTCTGTTAAATCCTATATTGTACCATTAAGGAAATCATAATTTTGACTCATTTTTTTAGATTAGGATAAAAGAGAAGATATTTAAGACAATATGAACACATGTGGAATATAATTGAAAATTAAGAATTCATGCATAATTAAGAGTTGTTAACTAAAGTTCTTAATCTAGAATTATTAGCTCTTATCCTTTATAAAAATAATTCAACAACCAAATTGTTGTTGTTGGTGAATTAATTAGAGGGTTATAGATTAGATCAAGTGTTAAAGGCATTTTAATGATGAATTAGTTATTTGATGTAGTTGAGGTGTGTAAGCAGTAAGGTGTTTAAGAGAGAAGAAAATAGTTTATCTATGCAAGGAAGGCATGAGTTGTGAGAGAGATGAAGAAGTATTAACATGTGTAAAATTTATGTTGGTCTAAGTTTTAAAATTGAATGAAATATGAAACAACATGGAAAAAATTCGGTGCTTGCACTTTAGATAGTAGATAATTTTATATGAGTAGGTGTCTGAAGAATAGCTTGTGGGTGGGTGCTTTCGAAATAAGGAGCGGGTGCTTCTTTCACGTTGATCATATTTCTGCAAAGAGGGAGTGTGTGCTAGAAAAACCAATCAAGGGTTGGTGCTCCTTTCAATAAGCATTGATAAATTTGGGAGTAGTAGCTTCCTTCTGGTGGGTGCCAGAGAACATTGAAAAATAAATTTGAAGCTTTCCTTGTAAAAATAATTGAAGAAAATATTGAAATATTTATGTGTTGCATATGTGCTTATTCTGTTGATGCTTACTTAAATTGTTGTTAAAAATATTGTTGGTGTTTTATTATTATTTTCTTTGTGAAAGAAATTTTTTAAATTCTCACTAGACTAATTCAACGACCCCCCCCCCCCCCTCCTCTCAGTATTATATTGGTCTATAACACTCGGAAATACCTTTCCAATGTTATATGGTACTCTGAAAAACACCTTAGAGATCAAAGGATATGGTAGTTTCAATTTTGTGAGGCTTCCACAAAATGGAAAATTGCAGACAACAGAGCTATGCATTAATTATACCCATTGATCCTAGGAATATCAATAGTGGTCGGACACAAAACCACGCGAGATTTAATTACTGGTCCTACACATAATAGAATCAAATTATGGTGAATAGCTCGATCCAATGACACCAATCACATTTGGTGGAAAACTAGAGAGATTTTTAATGGAATATATCCACTTGATATGATCTGATGCCACAGGAGAGTGTGATTGGATGACTAAGTTTTCCATCAAGTCAAACACCCTTCCAAATCTAGATGGGGTATTCAAGCGATGTGGTAGTGAAATGGTACCAAGTGGCAGGTGAGTTGGCCTCATGAGACAAAAACACATGCATGATATGATTGGTGGACATATATTACTCAATGAACATGTAGAATATGAGATAGCATGCTGACACAACATGCTAACATCAATAATATGTCATGGTGACGTCTGTTATCACTCAAATTTTCCTTGAAGTTGTTGGAAGAGGAAAGGTGTCCGAGGTAACCACAAACCAACCTTCGGATACAGAATCTAGCCAATCTGTATCCAGAGAGGGCTCTCTCTTTAAAATTTAGCTTTGTTCTTAGAAAATATTAGGCTAGTTATAAGTCCAGGGGTTTTGTTTGAATTTGATGGTGGAACCCGCCAACTGAGGGCAAGATTGAGTATTTCAAGCCATTGGGCTATGGATTCGAAAAGATGGCTTTACTGGATTATGTTTTTACACAAAAGATGGCTTTGCAGGGCAAGATAGCCAAAACAAAGAACAATTTTAGAAATTAAAGTGAATGGAATGGATTTTTAAATGGATGAAAGGAAATTAAGAATCTTTCAACATGTTTAAACGAGGGAAAGTGAGTGATTACCAATAAAGAGCAATTAAGAATTCTTTACTAAGTAATCAAATGCTTAAACCAGAGAAACAAGAGAAATTAAGAATTCATTGTTTATGACCAGTTTAGAAGAAAACATTTAGAATAATAACAATTGAAATCAGAGTACACTTAAGCAATTTCTGATTTAATCCTTTTTGTTAATTATTCAGAAATGAAACACAGTGATATAGTAAACATATATAACATTTAAAACACGGGATAGAAATGACTTATTGAACTGTAGTCTGACACATGAATCCTGCAAAAAGTCTTGAGCTTCAATTCATCATCCAGCAAGCCACAAAGAAATTTCTCCAAAGCACTTTTATTCCAAAAATTCAATGTTACAGCAAAGTAGAAGAATCCACCCTCAATACTCCAATTGAGGGAGTATTTATACAAATTCTAAACTAAAATATCTTGAAAAAAATATCAAAATTGGTTCACAAATCTCTCCAACTATTTTAAATAAATAGAACTTAAGTAAAGGACACTCAAACTAATGCATATATTTGGCACTATTTTGTATGGATAGGTGATGACAAAGAGGATAATTCAAATTTTATCCGACTCTTAGTTGATGATGAGGCATCCAAGTCACTAACTGCTTCCTTTCTTTGTGCATTCTGCTCCAACAATTCTGCAAACTTGGGGTCCAATGATATCTTTTTATTTCTCAATCCGTAATAGATATGTAAAAAGTGAAAGATTTTATTGTGTATTAATATGTTGGTGAGATAAACCTCTTTCAGTTTCCTAAAATTCCTCTCCAGCTGTGCACAATAGGCTCTGTAAAAATATGTGTAAAACAGAGTTTTACAGAGTCTGAAAAATAGCCTGTAAAGATGTACATGTATCTATCTTTCTGAAATCACTGTGCAAAAAGTGAGATACGTTTTTGTATATGAGTCTCTTAGGAACAAAAACATCCTTCAGTTTTGTATGATGTATTTTGGATTGGCCAAAATCCTCTCTGAAAAATGATGACTTAACTGGAATATTTTGCAAAACGTTCTTTCCAACATTGTTTAGTATTTCCAAAACCATAATAGTTGTTAGAAAGGTGAGAGAGGTTTTTGTATATGGTCCTCTTAAGAACATAAACCTCCTTCAGTTTTGCAAAATTCGTCTTGGATTGATCACAATAGTTTCTGCAAGACAATGACTAAAACATGCAATTTCTGCAAAAATGTTCCTTCTTGTTGTATTTTTCATCTTTTCACTTTTTTGCTCTTTTGACTATTTTATTTTCAATTTAAACAAACTTCAATGTTGGTGAAAGTATTTTTATTTCTTTTTGCCCTTAATATCTTCATGTTTACTTTCACTGTTTACTGTTTACTTTTTACTTTTTACCGCTCTATTTTTTATCTGTCTTCACTTTGTCATGAACTTGTATGTTCTGTTTTGTAACTTTCTTCCCTGCTATTTATCTTCATGCTAGCTGATTTACTTGACTTGGTCTTCAATCTGATACCCTTTAATCCTGATACTCTTTAACTGTTCTTTACTGTGTCCTTTTACCTTCAATGTGTAGTTTAGGTTTTTACTGTCTGTTTCAACAGTAAATTGTTTAATATCCTATTTCCTTTGCTTGTCTTTCAACTGTATGTTTTATCTTCCATCTCTGTTTGAATAGATTTGATAACACTCTTAGAGTAAACAATTCTTATGACTAGTATTAAGACTGTTTATCCAAGGATGTGGTCTTCTGATCACCTGTAAAACAAAACAAATTGTTAAGAAAGCATTGGTTTGCAGGGGAGGTCGAAAAGGTTTCTTTTGATTTTGAGAGGTCTGTGGAGTGAATCTAGAATGATTTTTGGGGGGTAAATCATGCTCGAATTGGTTAACAGAGGCTTCAGGTAGCGCAACTGGGTTACAAAGGGTTTTACTGCATGGGAGTCTGGTCGTTCACTGTGAACGAAAAAATGAAAAATGTGGGCTTATTTCGTTTTATTCACAAAGTCAAAAGGGGGCAAATTTTTTTATATTTTAATAAATGACGTCAGCATGTACGGGATTGGTCATAGGGAACGGGTGGTAGAATGGTTTTCATCGCACTGCTTATGAGGGAAGGCGGTTTTGGGCGGAGAGGCAGCGATGCGATACAACGATTGACACATAACCTTGTATTGTTTAGAAAACCGCAGGCCCATCGCGCATTATCTTTTGTACGCAGATGGTCAGCGAAATTGATAACAGTCGTTGATCTAGAGTCATTTGATCGGACGGTGGTCAGGGCGTGGAGATGACAGAGTTTTAACGGGCGGGACCAACGCGATTTATTGGTTAATTAATCGCGTCGAGGGTGATTTAATTGGCGATTTAGATTATTAATTAATTGTGAGGATTAATTAATCTCTTTTGTACGACGAAGGTCGGGAATGGAAAATGCACAGGGATGGGTTAAATCAAAGTTTGGTTTCAATTAAACTTTGAGTTTTATTTTTTTGTTTTTAAACATATATAACATATGTTTAAACATTTATTCATATTGTTTATTTATATGGTAATTAAACCAGCGCGATTCGTTTACCATAAGGGGCGGGGATATTATTAAAGTTATATTTTAGCCAAAAGGAGGTATATTGTGGGTTTTTGATTTGAATAAATGGGAATTAAATACTTTTGGCTAAAGTTTATAATACATGGGTTTTTGGGATATTTATATTAAAGAAGTTATATATAATAGGAAAAGGTGATTTTATAGGGGGTTAATATATAAAATCAATGTTAATATGACAAGGGGACAAGGCAAACTTCAAAATACATTAATATAACTAAGAAAGTGAAGTTTTTAGAAGCAAATTGCATTGTAATCACTTCATCACTTAAAATTAGGATAAAATGTGATTTTGAGGGTTTTCTATGAAATATCTCATGATTTTCCTGAGTAAAATGGGATTTTACTTAGGAAAGAATTTTTTGAGGTAAATGAGTGTGATGATGAACGATTTTAAGTACTTAGGTTTTTTCCAATTATTGGGCCGAGGGTCCGATCCCTCCAAAAGTCAAGGAAATGCCTTGAGCCCCTTTAATTTTCAAATACCTTAACACTTAGGGGAAATTAGTGAAATCTTTAGGGAAAAATGAAGGGGATGTTAATAACCTTGACTTTGCTTTTGCTGTGAATTTTTTCCAATGTAGTATCTGAATTTGCACTTGTGATGAAAGTACAATTGAACACATTTAGAACCATCATTCATCACACATAATTCTGCAACAACATCTACCTACCCTACCTACTTTACCCTATCATTTTCTCTTCTTTATTAGGGTGCACTTAGACTGGCAAACCCTTATCACTCTTTTCTTTTACATTTGGAAACCTATCTAATTCTAGCCTTATTACATCCGAGGGCTCAGATTAAACTGTTGAGCTCCTTTTATTTACTCTACCTATCTACTTATTTTCCAAGATTAAACTGTTTGGCCAGATATTTATTCTCTATTCTACAACATGAACTTGAAAGATGAACTAGCCAAGCTTAAACTGTTTGACTGTCCATAAATTGTGGCATAGGATACAAGTTGCACACAATTTTGTTTATTACATCAGAGAAAAAAGTAGTGGCATTTAGACTTGCACACTTTCCTTGGCCTTTCTTTTGGTGGGGTTCATTTTCTTTTACTGTTTTGGCCATTTTTATTCTTTTTGCCCTTTGATTTTTCTTTTAGGGTATACCCTCTTTACATTTTTTAAATTTTTTGATTTTTTGATAATATGGAAACCTTTGCAACAAGAAAATATATGAACATATTACATAACTCATCAATTCAATCATGAAATATGACACCTATTGGTATAGGAGTCTAACACTGGCTCCACTTGCGGATGGCTTTTCCTGGTGAAAAGTCAAGAACAACAGGTCAGTTTTCCTCAGTGATTGGGCTTTGATGATCTTAGTAAATGTCTTCTGTCTTCTACAAACTGAAATCTGACCTGAAACTAAAACAACACACAAAAATTTTCAAACCAACTTAATGAAAAACTAGCTGAAAATTGAAAACTAAAAAATAAAAAATGCTCAAAATCCTGAGCTTATTAGCACTCATCTACCTACTCAATCTATTGTTCAACTGCTAGTTAGGTAAAATGAAATAGCCAATGCAACCATTCAAGCATTATGTACTTTGATATATTTTTTTGCATTTTCTTGTTTATTATCAAAACTGTACTTCTGCAACCTATTAGAAACTTGTCAACAAATGAGAGGATAAGGAAACACTTGATTTCCTTTGTTGACTCTAGAAACTGTACAAAAGTTTCTTCCAGAATATATACACTAATGTTTAACTGATCTAAAAAACTGTACATCTGTTCTGGATGGCCTCCATACCATAAATATGAAATGTTATTTTCGTCTTTATCTCCCTGCAAACTTTCAGATAAGATTTGTGATGATATTCCTACTGATTGTAATGTTTGACTGCTGAAACCTTTATCATCTTGATTCTGAAAATCATAGTTAGTTAATAGAGGAATGTTTTGAATGCCTTCAATATTCAACATATCTGCTATTGGATCCTGAAAAACTTGGGAAAATGGCTGCGACCTATAGCATATAGTTTTCCATGAGACTTCATAAACTACAACAAGTTTCTCATCCTTTTCTTTAGATATGTTATACCATATTTCCTTTAAACGCTGAAATGATTCAAAAAATAGTGGTATGGAACTTTCTTGTGTCATTTGATCATTTATTTCAATGGGAACTGGTAACTGCAATTGTGAAACTAAAAAATCTTGATCAATAGTTTCATTATCTTCTTTGTTGTCAATCACAATTCCTAAAGATTGATGATTATTGATGGCCTGAAAGTTGTCTCTAATGAATTGAAATGAAGCAAAACAAAGAGGTAAAGAACCTTCACTTATTTCCACATTTTCTGCTCTTTCTTCCTCACTCTCATGGCTGATCTGTACTCGCTGATCACTATCTTTAATCTGCTGAAACTGAGTTTCTTCTTCCCACAAACTAGCTTCTGATTGCTCTGTAAAACTAGCTTAAGTTTGGAGAACATAACTATCATCATAATGATCATACTTAGGAAAATCATCAAAAGAAGGAATGTCATCAAGCATACACATTAGATTAACAAATTCCTCTTCCTCATATTGATTTGTAAATTCATTTTCTGATCTATGATAATTTGAAATAAGAGGAATTTGTTCATGGCTATCAACCTCTTCTATTTCTTCATGGTGATTTTGAATAAAAAATTCTTCTTTCATAGTGATCTCCTGTGTTATTTCATTTAGTTTTCTTACCAAAAGGCTGAGTTTTACCTCTGCAATATTTATCTTTTCCTCTTCTTCTGCTTTCAACTTTTCCTGTTTGATTTGCAGATTAACTTCTACATCGACTGCAATGTTCTGCATCTGTACAAGTGTTTTTGGATCTCTTTCTCTTAATCAAAATTCTATTTCTGGATCAAAAGCACTTGGATAATGCAAGAGAGATGAATCATGAGGAGGTCTAATATTTTCTGGCAGTGAATAATAAACTTGATTAAATCTGTCAGAAAATTGTTGTATTGTTTCATTTGGATGTCTTTTTAATTGATTATATTCTTCCATGATCACAAAATGATTAACTTTGATTATCCATCTATCAAGGAAAAGTTTGATAAACTGTTGGAAATTTGAGATGCTAGCATTAGGCTGATTTTTGAACCAACTCTTTATTCTATTTTGCAAAGAAAGAGCAAAAAGTATGATTTTAACATCATCTTCATCAATCTCAAATAAATCCAAATAATTTTCAAAACCTTGAATATGTTTTTGGGCAGTGATACCATTCTCTCCATCAAATCTAGGAAGATACCTGTAGTATTTTTTAGGAAAATCATGGAGTATAGGAGGTAAAATAAGGGTCTTATATCTATCTGGAACTTTATATGGCACGGGGATATGTACAGGGATTGTAAGATCAGTCTTGATTATTTGAGGCTTCTTAATTGGAAAATGATCATCATTAGATTCATAAGAAAGCTGCTCAAAGAGATTAGGAGAATTATTACTTACAATCTTCAAAAGAAAATAACTAAAAACTAATCTAATATCTTCTATAAAATAAAATATACATTGAAAAACTTTCTTAATGAGAAAGAACATAATGTCTTGGATTAAGATCCAAGTTGAAAGCCTGATCTTTCCATATTGTTCTTTGAGGTTCATTCCTCCAGTGGAGTCTTAGTAATGAAATTGATTTTGGAGTCGCCAGGTGGATGATTTTAACCTTTGTGTGTCTGATCCCTGTCCACCATCATAGATCAGATCTAAACCTGTAAAAAAATTCTGAAGAAAAAGTTAGTTCTTCAGGAAACCAAATTTTGAGTATTTTATGATTATTTTGTTTTTTTATGAATTTTCAAAAAAACTTCTATGATTTCTTTAAGAGACTTTAAATATGAAATTTAAACTTTCTTAAAGACTTATTTGACAAGAGGAACTGATCAAGTATTTGAAACCAGATGTTAAATCCATAAACTAGACCAGAGATAGACTGAAGCAGCATTTATTTACTTTTGCAATTGCAAAGCAAGAGCAATTTCAAAGGCTACCTGGCTAACTTCAGGCTCCGTCTGTAGTTTATAAAATAAACAATAGTGACAAATAAAAATATTCAGATCCCTAGTATGGTCACCACTATGTTATCACTCAGATTTTCCTTGAAGTTGTTGGAAGAGGAAAGGTGTCCGAGGTAACCACAAACCAACCTTCGGATACAGAATCTAGCCAATCTGTATCCAGAGAGGGCTCTCTCTTTAAAATTTAGCTTTTTTCTTAGAAAATATTAGGCTAGTTATAAGTCCAGGGGTTTTGTTTGAATTTGATGGTGGAACCCGCCAACTGAGGGCAAGATTGATTATTTCAGGCCATTGGGCTATGGAGTCGAAAAGATGGCTTTACTAGATTATGTTTTTACACAAAAGATGGTTTTGCAGGGCAAGATAGCCAAAACAAAGAACAATTTTAGAAATTAAAGTGAATGGAATGGATTTTTAAATGGATGAAAGGAAATTAAGAATATTTCAACATGTTTAAATGAGGGAAAGTGAGTGATTACCAATAAAGATAAATTAAGAATTCTTTACTAAGTAATCAAATGCTTAAACCAGAGAAACAAGAGCAATTAAGAATTCATTGTTTATAACCAGTTTAGAAGAAAACATTTAGAATAATAACAATTGAAATCAGAGTACATTTAAGCAATTTCTGATTTAATCCTTTTTTGTTAATTATTCAGAAATGAAACACAGTGATATAGTAAACATATATAAAACTTAAAACACAGGATAGAAATGACTTATTGAACTGTTGTCTGACACATGAATCCTGCAAAAAGTCTTGAGCTTCAATTCATCATCCAGCAAGCCACAAAGAAATTTCTCCAAAAGCACTTTATTTCGAAATTCAATGTTACAGCAAAGTAGAAGAATCCACCCTCAATACTCCAATTGACAGAGTATTTATACAAATTCTAAACTAAAATATCTTGAAAAAAATATCAAAATTGGTTCACAAATCTCTCCAACTATTTTACATAAATAGAACTTAAGTAAAGGACACTCAAACTAATACATCTATTTGGCACTATTTTTTATGGATAGATGATTACAAAGAGGAGAATTCAAATTTGATCCAACTCTTAGTTGATGATGAGGCATCCAAGTCACTAACTGCTTCCTTTCTTTGTGCATTCTGCTCCAACAATTCTGCAAACTTGGGGTCCAATGATATCTTTGTATTTCTCAATCCGTAATAGATATGTAAAGAGTGAAAGAGGTTATTGTGGATAAATATGTTGGTGAGATAAACCTATTTCAGTTTCCTAAAATGCCTCTCCAGATGTGCACAATAGGCTCTGTAAAAATATGTGTAAAACAGAGTTTTACAGAGTCTGAAAAATAGCCTGTAAAGATATGCATGTATCTCTCATTCTGAAATCACTGTGAAAAAAGTGAGATAGGTTTTTGTAGATGAGTCTCTTAGGAACAAAAAAATCCTTCATTTTTGTATGATGTACTTCTTATTTACCACAATATTCTCTGCAAAAAGATGACTTAATTGGTATTTTCTGCAAAAAGTGTTTTCCAACATTGTTTAATATTTCCAAAACCATAATAGCTGTTAGAAAATGGAGAGAGGTTTTTGTAGATGATCCTCTTAAGAACATAAAAATCCTTCAGTTTTGCAAAATTCATCTTGGATTGATCACAATAGTTTCTGCAAAACAATGACTTAAAAATGAAATTTCTGCAAAAATGTTCCTTCTTGTTGTGTTTTTCATCTTTTCACATTTTTGTTCTTTTAACTGTTTCACTTTCACTTTGGATAAACTTCATTGTGGCTGGTGAAAGTGTTTTCATCTTTGTTTAACCCTTAATATTCTTCATTTTTATTTTCACTGTTTACTGTTTACTTTTTACTTTTTACTTTTTACCGCTCTATTTTTTATCTGTCTTCACTTTGTCATGAACTTGTATGTTCTATTTTATAACTGTCTTCCCTGCTGTTTATCTTCATGCTAGCTGATTTACTTGACTTGGTCTTCGATCTGATACTCTTTAATCCTGATACTCTTTAACTGTTCTTTACTGTGTCCTTTTACCTTCAATGTGTAGTTTAGGTTTTTATTATCTGTTTCAACAGTAAATTGTTTAATATCCTGTTTCCTTTGCTTGTCTTTCAAATGTATGTTTTATCTTCCATATCTGTTTGAATAGATTTGATAACATTCTTGGAGTAAACAAGTCTTATGACTAGTATTAAGACTGTTTATCCAAGGATATGGTCTTCTGATCACCTGTAAAACAAAACAAATTGTTAAGAAAAAATTGGTTTGCAGGGGAGGTCGAAAAGGTTTCATTTGATTTTGAGAGGTCTGTGGAGTGAATATAGAATGATTTTTCGGAGGTAAACCATGCTCGAATTGGTTAACAGAGGCTTCAGGTGGCGCAGCTGGGTTACAAAGGGTTTTACTGCACAATCAGGTTAAAATGAGCAACACTAGGGTGTTTGTGTTTAAACGGGTAAACAATTGATATTGGCGGGTAAGCTTTGAATGAACAGTGATTTGAACAGGTACTGGTTAAGGTAGACAATATTCTGAGAGGTTTTGACTGCAATTCTCTTCGACAGGATAAAGGTTGGCGGGCTTCAACAGTTGAAATTCGAAAATTTCTGCATGGGAGTGTAGTCGTTTACTGTGGACGAAATAATGAAAAAAAACACGGGTTTTTGTTTTATTGGCAAAGTCAAAAGGGGGCGATTTTTTTATTATTTTAATAAATGATGTCAGCATGTACGGGATTGGTCATAGGGAACGGGCGGTAAAATGGTTTTCATCGCACTGCTTATGAGGGAAGGCGGTTTTGGGCGGAGAGGCAGCGATGCGATACAACGATTGACACGTAGCCTTGTACTGTTTAGAAAACCGCCGGCCCATCGCGCATTATCTTTCGTACGCGGATGGTCAGCGAAATTGATAACAGTCGTTGATCTAGAGTCAGTTGATCGGAAGGTGGTCGGGGTGCGGAGATGACAGAGTTTTAACGGGCGGGACCGATGCGATTTATTGGTTAATTAATCGCGTCGAGGGTGATTTAATTGGCGGTTTAGATTATTAATTAATCGTGAGGATTAATCTCTTTTGTACGACGAAAGTCGGGAATGGAAAATGCACAGGGATGGGTTAAATCAAATTTTGGTTTCAATTAAACTTTGATTTTTTTTTAAACATATATAACATATGTTTAAACATTTATTCATATTTTTTATTTATATGGTAATTAAACCAGCGCGATTCGTTTACCATAAGGGGCGGGGATATTATTAAAGTTATATTTTAGCCAAAAGGGGGTATAAAGTGGGTTTTTTATTTGAATAAATGGGAATTAAATACTTTTGGCTAAAGTTTATAATACATGGGTTTTTGGGATATTTATATAAAAGAAGTTATATATAATAGGAAAAGGTGATTTTATATGGGGTTAATATATAAAATCAATGTTAATATGACAAGGGGACAAGGCAAACTTCAAAATACATTAATATAACTAAGAAAGTGAAGTTTTTAGAAGCAAATTGCATTGTAATCACTTCATCACTTAAACTTAGGATAAAATGTGATTTTGAGGGTTTTCTATGAAATATCTCATGATTTTCCTGAGTAAAATGGGATTTTACTTAGGAAAGAATTTTTTGAAGTAAATGAGTGTGATGATGAATGACTTTAAGTACTTAGGTTTTTTCCAATTATTGGGCCGAGGGTCCGGTCCCTCCAAAAGTCAAGGAAATGCCTTGAGCCCCTTTAATTTTCAAATACCTTAACACTTAGGGGAAATTAGTGAAATCTTTAAGGAAAAATGAAGGGGAAGTTAATAACCTTGGCTTTTCTTTTGCTGTGAATTTTTTCCAATGTAGTATCTGCCTTTGCACTTGTGATGAAAGTATAATTGAACACATTTAGAGCCATCATTCATCACACATAATTCTGCAACAACATCTACCTACGCTACCTACTTTACCCTATCATTTTCTCTTCTTTATTAGGGTGCACTTAGACTGGCAAACCCTTATCACTCTTTTCTTTTACATTTGGAAACCTATCTAATTCTAGCCTTATTACATCCGAGGGCTCAGATTAAACTGTTGAGCTCCTTTTATTTACTCTACCTATCTACTTATCTGCCAAGATTAAACTGTTTGGCCAGATATTTATTCTCTATTCTACAACATGAAAGTGAAAGATGAACTAGCCAAGCTTAAACTATTTGACTGTCCATAAATTGTGGCATAGGATACAAGTTGCACACAATTTTGTTTATTACATCAGAGCAAAAAGTAGTGGCATTTAGACTTGCACACTTTCCTTGGCCTTTCTTTTGGTGGGGTTCATTTTCTTTTACTGTTTTGGCCATTTTTATTCTTTTTACCCTTTGATTTTTCTTTTAGGGTATACCCTCTTTACATTTTTTAAATTTTTTTATTTTTTGATAATATGGAAACCTTTGCGACAAGAAAAGATATGAACATATTACATAACTCATCAAGTCAATCATGAAATATGACACCTATTGGTATAGGAGTCTAACAACGTCAACAAGTGATGTGGTGAGTGACACATGGCATGTTGATTTGGTATTTTTCTGTGGTCAAGTGACCCATTTTTTGGTGACACGTGGCACCACTTAGGAGCCTCCATGTGGTCCACATGACATCTACATGATGTCAGCACACAAACAACCATAAACAATTAAGGCGTAGTTTTCAGATTTCAATCATATGGCAAAAGGAATTATAACTCAAGCGCTTTGGTAGTTTGGGTGCATTTTGAAATTTGGTGCTTTATGCCATATTTGGCATTTCACCAAATTTAGAGGTGTAGTTAAAATTGTAGCTAAAACATTTAACATTTAAGAATTACAAAAAATAAGTAGCTAAACTTGTTTTTTCATCACAAAAAAAACAAAATAAAGATAGAAGACAAATTGTACACATCAATATGAGTTAACATAAGTTGAAAACAAGAAGAAAACAAGATAAAACCATTAGTTAAATGAAAATTAATAGTTTAAGTTAAGTAAAGTTTTAATTCTAAAAATTTCATATCATATTCTTTATAAGCAAAATTGTATCAACAAGATTTTTGATTGATGGAATCAAAGATCAAAAATCATATTATATCATTGGTGAAGGTCTTTTATGGTGATTTTATGAGAAAATATTTTTTTAGTTTTTTGAAAGCGCAGACTTAATGATTTGATGTTGAAAATTGTATGAAAGAGGAATCAAGAAAGTCAAGTAAGTTTTAGCTTTCATTATAGGGAGTTGGAGCTTCCTTTGAGTAGCAATTGATAAATTGGGGAGTAGGAGCTTCCTTCAAGTTGGAGCTTGAGAAACCAACAAGTTGTAGCTTGCATAAGATTGAGGGTTAGAGCCTTCAAGTAGGTTGGAGCCGACATGATTTATGGAATACAAGGTGTAAATTAAATATTGCATCATGATACAAAACTTTGGTGGTTTTCCCAGCTAGGTTTCTACATTACATTTTTTTTTTTGGTAAGGTAGGTTAAACTATATTAATTCAAAGAGAAAAAATACATAGGCGATGGGATGAGATGGTAAGCTGCACCTATCCAATCTCATCCTTTGTTGCTTTCATAGTAGCGTAGGTATGGGGCTGCCTCCTGAGAGGAAACCAGCCCTATAGTAGATTCAAAAAGACAAAAATTATAGGGTGTGTTGTGACACATAAAAAATAAAAACTTCTATAATATACGCTGAAATAATAGAAAACAGAAAAGAGCTGAGTATCCTCACAGTGATGGTGTTCCTGCATCATCCTTAGTGACAGGGTCCTCATCCTCGATGTGGAAAATATACTGCTGCACTATGGCCTCCTCCTCAGAAGTAGGCAAGCACGGGGGCTTTGAAGTAGGTGCGCAGAGAATGGGAGTGACCGAGTACTCAACATCCAGTACACGTGTCCAAACACCCTCCGATTCCATAATCCACACATCGGTATCTTCCCCTGCGGCCTCTTTTATTTGAAGAGGCTCAAATTTGCGAGGAATGGGATGCTCCTGGAGCGCAATGGCGGATTTCCTAGGTCCCCTTCTGCCCCTCTGAGTCTCCTGAGCTGGGGAAACCTTCTCATGGGTGCACGCAGGGCGCTGTGATGCCTCCCTGTCATGGCTACCAGAAGAGGAGCCCTCGAAGGATTCCAAATAGTTGTCTTGATCTCTCTGATAATGACCCAGGAACGCACCTCTCTGGCCTCCTCTGGTGGTCCTTTGGCACTGATGTGGAGCCATGAGGGGGGAGGAGTAGTAAAGGGGTGGCAGTCAGTGCACAAACAAAGACTTTCTCTTTAGTGGAATGCATAGTAGTGAAGAGGGGCAAGTATGTGTGCAATTGAGAACTATGTAGCAGGGGGGTGTGCAGGTGAGGGGGGGTAGTGAGGGGGTCTTCCACTGAATGTGCGCATCTGGGAGGATTTGTGAAGGCAATGATATTCAGGGGGGAGCATGCAACCTGGGAGGTGTGCATCAAGGTGGGTTCCCGGTAGCTTGGTACTAATATGGAGGCGCGCAAGAGGGAGGGTGCACAGTTGGTGGAGCACTCAAAGAGACTGAGGCAACAACAAACTAGCTAAGGGGGAAGAGAGGGCTCTGGAGACAAACAAGAGTAACATGAGGAGAGCACAATGAGTAGGGACCTCGCCTTTTGAAGACCTATGGCACAAGCACAGATGTTGTGCATTATTGTGACACACTCGCAGGTTCAGGCTGCGACAGTTCTCATGGAGTGGCATGTTATTCAGGGTATGGTAGTGGATCAGATGCATCATGGAGCTCATGTAAATTATTGGAGAGGGGAGGTTCCACACCAGGTAAAATTTGGTGGTGCAGGTCTTCGTCAACCTATGCGTGGGAAGAAACGATTTCATATGTGTGTATCTTGTCACCCGCATCTGGGGGGTTTCTACATTACATTATTTTGCCATGATTTATGAATTGGTGTTCTTGTGCGTACTGTTTCAACTATTATTTACTTTGGAAAAAAGTTGTTAAATTCTCATAACACTAATTCGCACCCCATCTTAGTACTGTATTCGTTTTTAAAAATGTTAACCTCTATTTATAGTATTTTATATTTGATGAATGGTAACTCTTATCATTGTTTCCATCCCAAAACGTGTCAAATGAATAAATGATCTATGAAAATGAATAAATTGATATCCATTTATTAGTGCATATTGGAAAATGACTTGGGATTAGCAATTTATTAGTAGTGAGATGTGAAAATTTCCCTTCATCACCCTCTTATATTTGTAGTATCATCACCTATTCAATAGGGGCAATCACCTCATGACACATAGAAGCAAGTTTGTTTGATGTCCTCATAGGAGGTAATTTTATTGGCCATATTTGCATGGACGATATTTCATATTATAAGAGATTTTAATTTTACAATGTCCAATAATAGGTTAAATATATAATAAAAACTAAGTTACAAAGTTATATTGACTCCTTTCAACAATAAAATGTAGGTATGTGGCAAAATTATGTAGAATTTCAAATAAATAACTTCAAAACAGTAACGAGATAAGAAATGGATCTCTTAGTGACACAAAATTAAAGGTTCATTCAACTCAATTAACAAGATGAGATTCCATAATATGTAATTCAAAGAACCAATATCATCCAACATCAAAGGACAAAATTACATGACAAGTTTATCATCTTGAATAAATTCAAAACAGGTGATTTGGTCATCCTATTTGATTCTCGATTTAAATATTTCAAAGAAAATCTTCAAAAAAACTGGTTAGGTACATATGAAATACTACTAGTCACACACCATATCAACTTGTATATTGAAAACAAGTTTTTCTTCCCATAGAATTTCAAGGAAAGAACTTCAAAAAAGTATCAAGATTGGGGCTAGATCTCTTAGAGGCACAAAATAAAAGGTTAGTTAAGCTCAATGAATTGGATGAGATTCAATAACATGTAGTTCAAAGAATGGATGTCATCCAACATAAATGAATAAAATGATGTGACAATTTTATCAAGTTGAAAAAATTCAAATCAGGTGATTGGGCCCTCCTATTTTATTCTTGATTTAAATATTTAAAGGAAATATTCAAACAAATTCATTAGGTCCATATGAAATATAGGCAGTGATTGATAATGGACCAATTAAAATATTTTTTTTTGATCAGGAGGGTGTCTCTTTTCTTATTAATGGGTATGATTGAAGTTAAATCATAATTCCTTAACTAGAGAAAAAATTGTTAAAATTTTCTTCAGCACTTAGAGATGGAGTTGGTGAGTGAGGAGAATTATTCTCCCCCTCCTAAATCAATTTATTTTTCTTCAAAATAAAAGAGAAAAATATATAAAAATAATATAAAAATAACAATAAGGTGTAGTTATGAAAACTAGGGTGTTGGCATAACTCTACAGGAATTTTATCTAAAATCTAGTCTCTAGAAATTCTAATTCCATTTCTTTTTAGCTCTTGTTCAAAAGGTTTTAAATTCAATTTTTATAGCCTTCATTTTTCATCATGTAGATTATTTTTCATAATTTAAATTAAATAAGCAGCATATACTAGAAGCATAGAGAGCATTAAAGTATTACTACCTCAAGACTTTATAGTTTCCTCAAGCTCGGTTTCAAATATTTTTGATCTGTTATCACTCTGTAATTTGTAAGATTGGCAAGAAAAAATGAAAAAGGACAACATAAAACCACTTTGGATTCCAGGACCTAGCCTTCGTAGACCTAGAGAGGGCTCTCTCTATTTTATGATTTAAATTGATAATTATAAGTGCTGATATTAGGCTAGTTACAATGATGGGGTTTGTTTGTTTGATTGATTGGGTGGTTGGACAGACAGAGCTGTAAAACTTAATCCATTGGGCTATGGAGTCATAAAAGGCAGAATAGTGCATCAACCTTTCAAGGGCATTCATAGGGCAAGCTAACTATGCAGACTGGATCGTACTAGCAGTGTGAATATGAAGTGGGAGAAGTAGATTAAGGTTCAATATTAAATGCAAAGCAGACCGTATCTAAATTTTTCATTCATGTCTCAGAGGAAAACATTAAGATAAAAAAGATAGAAATAATTAAGTTTCTCTTTTAGCAAATCTTAATCTAAATTTCTATTTTGAAATCAGATAAATTGATGCACAACATGAAGACAGAGGAAAATATTAATACAGAGGAAAAACATCACCATTAACATAGCTCAAGAATCACGTGAGTGGTCTCTTATTATTGATGTCCAGCTCAAATAGTTATGGAGTTCCAATACTTCTTACAATGCAATATTCAATAGGGTCCAATTTTGACGTTGCCTTAGCTGCAAAAACCCACTATATGCATAACACTGCAGGTATCAATCTAGTTCCGTGGTTAAATATTATATAAGATTTGACAAAACTCACTTCACCCAAATATTAATGCATTTAAAAATGCTTTTCACATGTGTTTGAACCATGATAATCTAGAAGAGGCAACTTTACATGCAGAAGCTAATTACTTTGATATAATTATGGTTACCAACCATAATTAAATACCCCCTTATTTCATTTGAAATCTACGAATTTGACTTTGGTTAAAACCCAAAGTGTCAAATATAAATATTTTTAGGCCCACAATCTCTTCCAACGTACCTTTACACTGAACATCATACATGTCAGTCCATCCTGTTGACCATTCTAATCTCATCTTTCACAACAATCTGCATCAAACCTTCGTGAATCAGACGGCCATCACACTCCATTTCCCCAATCCGATGGAAATCACATTTCAACTAGCTTGATACTTAACGTTTTCTTATTCATGTGAAATAGTTGGTTTTGAAATGCAATGTGGCACCTCTAGAGCCTTATCACACTCCTTCAACAAATACAACTTACCATTTCTGCTCCACGCGAAAACCACTTACCAGTTTTCAAAAACCTCTTATCCATTCCTTTGCACGCACAACCTTCTCGTTTTTTATGAACATTCAAATTTTGTAAATCAAATTTAACTCACGAATTCCATGGAAATATGGTATATATAAAGTCAGCCTTTATGAATAACTCAGCCACTATTTTCATAGGACAAGATGGCTTCATTTCAGAAACTAAAGTCTGAGGCAACAGTGAAGAATTTATAACACCATCGCTACTTGTAGAGTTCTTTCAGGAAATTTGATTTGCACATTTGATTTGTTCTCCGATGTGTATATAGTCTTCAAATTTAGCCAATAAATAATCTTATATATACCACAATAGGAAAAAATTTCTTTCCTTCTCACTTTTGATGTTATATTATGCTTAATGGTATCAATCCAAAAGAAATCAAGCCATAAATATGCATCTGCGGTATTCATATAGAATTATAACAAGAATGTTTACCTTACAATCTGTTAGTGTCTCGTGATTTGGCAGATTGGTAAACCAAATGACAGGGTAACATCAGACCAATATTTGGAGTCCTAGGACCTAGCCTTCCTGGACTCAGAGAGGGCTCTCTGTATTATGTGCGAAGGATGTGAAATTTTTCGCTTTGGATAGTTGATTTTAGGCTAGTTGTTAAGTGTCAGCTGTTGTTTGTTTTGGTTGGGGTAAGATGAATAAGTAGGATAGGTGGAGTGAGACGTTATCAAATCAATTGGGAAATGGAGTCTATGAAGTTATTGATATCTCGATAGTGAATCTGGTTAAATCATAGGGAAAATCTAGTGTAGTCAATGGATCTTTAAGTTTATGTGTGAGGTGAAATGGACATTAAGTTTGGGAACCAAGGTAGGGAAAAGGGTAGTTAAGAATCCTTTGCAAAATACCTATGAACAGAGAGATCTTAAATACTGATAAGAAAAATATACTAATCATGAGATAGGGCACACCATTTACTCAATGACAATATTTTTAGAAAAATAAACATTTAAGATAAACAATCCAGTGGAACAAGGAAGCAAGAGAACTAATCTAACTCCAATGGTTCTACTTTCAAGGTTTGAAAACACAAAAGAGACAAATAGCATCAATAAATGAAGACGAAACGCCTAAACATCATTCATTAAACTATAAATAACTTCGAAGCAAACTGATAAGCATATTCAAAGGGCAAGATTGAAAAAAGACCTCTTTCACTTAACCTATCAATCAATACATCAAAGAGAGATTTCAAGACAGAGTTTAGATAGCATTAAACAATCAGGGCTTACCATGAATCATGTTTATAAACTAGCATATTAATCCAACAATGAAATAGAGAAGATTCGGTGGGCCTAAGGAGCAATGAAGAATTCTTTAAGCTAATCCAGCAGAAGAAAACATGAAAACAATGACTAACAGGAGGACTGAGGTGCCTCAAGCAACATTTCTCATCCTATACTTTTCTGAGATATTGAAAAATAGAAATATGGACATATGGAAAACAAGAAAAAACATGAACATATGAGAGATACATCACCATTAAATAAACTTAGGGATCCTGCAAGCAAGCCTTCATCACCATCAATCAAGGCAATCCATCCACAAGCTCCACAACACTAAATTGTTCTTCAACTTTCAAAAACCATGTATTGCTCTTAACACATCAAGTTCTCAATAGTTTAAAATGAATCCTCATGCCTTATACAAAAATAAAGGAAGAGGAAAGCATACTAGAGCATCTAGAAGCCTATTGGCCAACAAGAAATATCCTAACTTGTCCCTGAGGCCTTGCAAGGCCCAAGGCACAAAAATACCTAACAAATGTCTTTTCCAGCCATATATAGAAATTAAATTGAATTTTAGGCCCTAAAAAGCATATGAAAACTTTCCAAATGAACATTCTACCCAGTCACCTATAGGAGCACAGCAGACTATGTCAAAAATTGAAATTATGTCAAGAGCACAACACAAAAATAGGCCTTTTTTGCAGCAGTGTTTTGGAGGCCTTCCCGATGTCAAAAAAGGCTCCAAGATGGCTCGTGGGGAAGCCCTTGAAGTCTAATTTCCATATATACCTTTATTTATTCAATATGAACTCTAAAAGTTTCCCAAAAAGCGAAAATTCCAAGACTTCTAGGTGCGCAGCACATGCTCAGAAAAGTGGGCAGAAAGGTGAAAATTTGAGTGTTTTTGACCCTTTTGGGGGTCAAAAAAACTCCAATAGAGCTGAAAATTGGTTTTCATACTCCCCTAATGATGGGGAATCCAAAAATGTAAGCCTCTCCTCCTGAAGATGCCCTGGGAAAAAGCGCAGCACAGGGTGTGCTGTGTTCCTATCCTCAAATTTTGCAAAAAACAAAAAGTTGTTCTATTTCTCTCATAATTGGTAGGTAGGTGCCTCATGTGTCCCTAGAGACCTATAGAGAAGCTTGGGAAAAAATACCAAGCCTAGATTAGTATTTTTCATATTTTTGTGCTGGGCCCTCATTTCAGGCAATTTTAAGTTTTTTCCTTGCAACTCAGTTTCTTCGTTCATAGTGCTCAGTCATTCTCCTTTGCAAGTTCAAATATTTTTTGCCCTTCTCCAGTTTGGCCTCAAGATGTATGTTGGCCCTCTCAAGCCATGATTCCCTATTATGCTCAATTTCCATGGCAAGGAGTTCAGTGAGGGGAAATTTTTGTGCTCGGGTTAATTCTTTCTCCCTCTCTCATGCCAAAGCATTTCTTAGACCCATAGTTCTAGGCCTCCTTCTATATTGACCCTCCTCATCCTCACTTTCTTCATAGGCGCCCATGTACTCCTCCAACTTCACATGTGCTCTTTGATCCTATTTTCTGGTATTTTAGCGCCCTTGCTTCATATATGACCTGCTTTCCACTCATTTGTTTGTTCTGCGTCTGCAAGAAGTGAATGGAATCCTTAGCGCTCTCTAATTCATCTTCCAAATCCCTGATCTATGCATTCCTATCTTGTAGAAGGGAGTTTGCAATTTTTGTTTCATTTTCATCATCACTGTCTATGTGGATTAGTTCAAATTCTCTTTCCTCTTCATGGCTGTCTACTTCCTCCTTCATTTGTTGTTTACCTTTTTCAATCATTTGAGTTGAGGAGGATGGCATGGCCCCGTGCCTTTTGGAGGCAGAAAACACATGCCTCTCTCTTCTTTGATAGGTAATGGGGAAAGGTGCAACAAGTTTCATTTGTAAACTTTGATCATCAGTGACCTTAGGAATGCTTTTCTCCTCATGTATGATCTATGTGTGTGCATCTTTTTCACCTTGTACTTGACTGCCCTTTTGATAAGAATTCTCACTATCTCTTATGCCATCATCACTGTCAAGACCATTAGGACTGTCATCCTTTGTTTTTGCAATGCTAGAAGTGTCTTTATCACTGCTTGGTACATCTTCATCTTCATGAATGACCTCTCCTTCCTCCTTTGACCCACTATTTTCACTGTTAAACTCAACCTTTGTATCACTATTTGCACTCTCTGTGGGGTCACTGTCATAGGCAATCTCATTAGTTCCTCTTATACTTTGATGGTCACTTTCTTCCTCACTAGGTTAGTTTTCCTCACTTCTCTGCCCACTGTCTTCTCTGTCTTGCCTATGGTCTTCACCTTCAATCTCAATCTCCGTTTCATAACTTGTATCATTTTCATTTTTACTATGCTCATTGTCCTTGTCTTCAGAATTTTTCCCTTCACCATTATGTATACTTTCCTCTTGGCTGACTTCTTCTTCACTGTTTGGTTCATTACCTTCATTATTGGGCTCATGATATTCATTGTTTTTCCCACTGGAATCACTTTCAAAATCTATTTCTTGTCTACTCTTTCCATCTTGGTCATTGTCTTCTTTGTCCTCTTTGCTACTTTCATATGCCTCCTCTCCACTGTCCTTTGTATTTTCAGTGTCATCTTCTTCATTGTTTACTTCTTCTCCACGACTGTCATTAGGCTCAATGTTTTCCTGTTTTCCTAGATCATTGTTTTCCTCTTGGTAAGTTGCCTCTGTCCCTGTATCCTTGGATTCATATTCTTCATTATTAGACCTACTATTTTGGTCCTTTTTCTCATCACTTGGCTCACTACTTTCCTCTATGTTTTCTTCTTCATCAACACTTTCCTCTTTGTCACGTTCTTTATCACTTTATTCTTCCTCTCCCTCACTGCTTTCTTCATTTTCATCACTGATTTCTTCTTGGTCATCTTCCCCTCCTTCACTGATTTCTTCATTTTTATCTTCCTCTCCTTCATTACTTTCTTCTTGGTCTGATTTCTTAGGATAAGGTGAGTGAGGAAAGTTTATTTGAGGGGGTGATTCATGTGAAGAGGATGAACCAAGGTTACTGGAGGGTGATGGAGGTGTGTGAGGAGGAAAATGAGATGATGATGGTAGATTTTGCAGAGGGATAGTCTGTGGAGTTGTGAAATAATCATGGGTGATGAAAACCTCCCATGGGATGCCTTGTTGTTCTATTTGTTGTGAGACAATCACTTTGATTAGGGAATGATGAAAAATACTTGACATTTGTTGGGATGGAGGCCTCTTTTGCATGATGGAAGACATTTTCTCAATACTCTTACAAAGATAGTAGGGAAAATTTAGCAGCTTGGTTTTGATGAAATGCATGAGGAGTCTTATGTGGTAGGAATAGACTTTGGAGAACCTACCCTCACAGGTGAATTATTTCATAATGATCTTCATTAGGAGAGCATATCTGTCTAATAGATGAGATAAGGGGAACACGGTTTTGCAACCAACTTGAAAACTTGGTTTCAAGAGTGGGTGATAGTGGCTTAAGTCCAGATGCATTTGTTTGAACCACCTTTCTCCTATGCAAGGTATTCTAGTGGCCATAGAAATGGAACTGGTGGTCAGCTCAAACTTCACCCCAGTTAGGTGCACTTGGTGGTTATGAAGGTTTAGGGCAAAGAGCTTGGTCAACTGAGGGTGACTTTGGATATTTTTTACTTATTTACAGAATTCATAGCATCCTAATTCTTGAAAACAAGAAAATATAGTAGGAGAGGCTATCAGCTCTTTAGTGCTTGTAGGCTCAAACCTATTTGGCTTCCCACCCTTCTTTTGCTGCTCTTTAGGCCTTTAACTGGCCTCATCAATGTCAACACTTCCTTCCCTAGGAATTTTTCCCTTCACCCCTGCCTCAAGACCTTTTGAAAATAATTGACACTGCTTGTGGAAGTATGTGAAAATGGTGAATGAGATGGTGACATTCTAATTAGGTCAAGGCTCAGCAGTGTATAGGCCAAGTGTTTTCTTTATGATTTCACTGCCTTCTCTAAAATCAAATTTCAATTTTCTTTGTAATCTTATCTTTAGAATAATAGGGACATGTGGGAAAAGCTCAAAATACCTCTCAAAATATCTCCACACCTGAAAAGACTGGCTTAAAACACCTTGTGGGCAGGTCGGGCGCCTCCTGAACAAATATCTAGGCAACTCCTAAATGTGCTGTCATGTAGCTCCTGAATGGACAGGAGTGTAGCAACGGTGCCTCCTGAACGGAGTCGGGTCACCCTTGAATGGAGTTGGGTCACCCCTGAACGCTGGTCGTGTGTCCCTGGGTGGCCTTAAACGAGTTATCGTGTACCCTTGAATGGAGTCGGGTCACCTCCTGGGCTGCCTTGAACGCATTTGGGTCACCCCTGAACGATGTCGTGCAGCTCGGGCTTGGTTTCACCACTTGCACAGACCGGGCAAGTGCTGAACGTGGTGTTGGGCAAGCATTGAACGTTGTTGGCAGGAGCGCAACACACTGCCTCTGCACGACAATCGGGAAAGTGCTGAACATTGTGGCCGGGAAGAGTCTGCACGTGGAGTTTTCTACAGGCGCGCAACGCCTCTGCACAAGAATGCAGCACCCTTCGGGGTTTTTTATGGAAGCCTTGTACAGGAGCGCAGCGCCCAGAAAAACTGCATGAAGACTCTGTTAGAACTTTGAAAATTTTAAAAAACCCTAAACTTTTTTGCAAATAACCAAATGGAACTGGGAGATGCCGTTTGGGTTGTTTTTATACCCCTTTGAAAAAAGTAAAGATGCAAACCCACTTTACTATGGTTATTTTGACCCTTTTTCCTTTTGCTAATATTCTCTTTTCCTTTTGCAGGTGGTGTTATAAGGAGTAGTGATTTTTAACCCTCTCATTTCTTTTGGAGTTTGGCATTTTTCCAAAAAATCTTGGCAAATTGATGATTATGCTTGTCTTCTCCATTTTTACATGTTGAACCTATGCATCTCTCTCTGACTACTTGATGGATAATTGAATTTATTCAAGAGTTTTGTGTCCTTCATACTGATACCCTTTTTAATATTTTTTCAACTTTTAGAGGCTACTTTCAAATTTCATCTGAAAACCTTTTGTCTCTTTGATGAAGTTTTATGACCTTTTGTTGCAGTGAAAGAATGTTGTCTTTAACAAACTCCTGAAACTATTCTATGATATCATCTTCTACTCTCTGCCTGTAGTCAACCAAGGAGACTTTTCATTCTGACTTTTTGTTTATTGAATCTCTGGTTGGTGCACAATTGTGTTTATGTTCTACTGTCTTCAGGACCTCATGCATGGGATTTTTGATGGGCAGAATTTCACAACAATTTATCATGAGATCATGATTCTCTTTGTGAACTTAAGCCCGTTGTATCTCTTTACTTGTTGTGGATGCCCTTATGAGGTTTAGGCCTCTTACTTTGCATCTGTTCTGCTGATAACTATAATAGAGCATTCCTGCAGAAATACTATATCACAGGTAAACTGTTCTTTTGCGGGCTTAATGCTTGATCAAGGAGATACCTTTGGAGGCTTTGGATGTCTTTGGACAATGATAAGTTTCACCCTTTTTTTCACTTGATTTCACCTTTGAATATCTGTAGAAACAGTGAATTTAGAACCATGACAATGCATAACCTAGGAGACTCTATATGAATTATTGGGATGTCCTTTGGAATAGGTCATTGATTGAAAAGCTTGAATCAGTGTTTGGAGGTGAAGATAGGGCTTTGACACACTTTCATGCACTGCCATCCTAGACAATTAAGAAACTTTGTTTTACCTAAAGATCTTAGAAAGGGAGTTTAAAATAACCATTGCTTGAGGCACTTGGTGAGTGGAGGAGCACGTTTGGGTTACTTGGCAAACCAAGGTGTGAAAATAGAGGGCTCAGGCAAACAAGGACAGAGTGTTATAGGTATAGGTGGCAAGCATAGTGAGAGTGAGGGACACTAGTCTATGATTTGGTCTTCTCGGAGTGATAGGATGACCATGCCTTGACAGAGTAGTAGGATAGTGAAAAAAATATCCTAAGGATAATCAAGGCAGTGAGATTTATAGAACTCACAAGAATTCTATGGTTTTTGTTTCTAAAAATCTTGGAAAAGTATTTAGTCATCTAAACAGGAAACAAATATTGATGACTAACAGTGGCTCCACTTGGGGAGGGTAGCTCCTTTTCAGGAGGTGTCTAGAATTTTAGATCTCTTGGTTTATGAAGACCAGCGCCTCATCCATTGGGCAGATTTTCTTCTTTTCTTTTGCTGCTGCTTTCCTAAAGTAGTGATTTTGATAATATGAAAGCATGATTAGCTCAACTTCACTTCTACCTACCCAACCTACTTTCCTAACATTTTCTCTTCCTTGGGTGCACTTGAACTGGAAAACCCATTGACATCTTTTCTTTTTTGAAAGCAAAGAAATAAACTATCTACTTCTACACTTATTTCTTCCAAGAGTTTAGATTATGCTAGTGAACTCTTCTTATTCTCTACCTAGTCTATTTGATTGTCAAGATTAAGTAGTATGACAGAATTCATTCTCTAAGCTATTTGACAAGAAATTTAAAGCATGAATTGAACCAGGATTAGATAATCTGATCCATCATGAGTCGTGGAATCAAGACAAACTGCACACAAACTTTATTTTCATAAGAAAACAAAACTAGAAGGTGTGTGGGCTATGTTTCATCATTTTCAAATCATCACGATCCTTCTCTTTGGTTCAGATTTAAGCATGTGGAACCAATATCTTTCTTTCCTAATCTATTTTCTTCGACAAGTCAAGCTTCAATGATTTTACCAACATTATTTTTACTAACTTATCAACAATAAATTTAAAACATGTTCAGCCACGATTAGTCTAGATGACTGAACAAGACATTCTTTTGCATTAGTAGTGGCATTTAGGCTTGCACACTTTCATAACTACTAATTTTTTTGGGTATGGGGTTGTACCTTGTTTTGAATCTACCCTCTTTTCTATTCTTTTCTATGTTTTTGTGTTTTTACTCTTTATGACTCTTTCTTCACAAAATGGTTTGTACAATGAGTGAAAATTTTAAACCTAAGGATCTTGACAAAAGTAGTGTTTTAGTGTCCTGCCATTGACAGGACCTCCAAATGCTTCAGTTCCATCTGGCTCTTGTAAAAAGAAGGCATTGTTTCCTCTAATTGAACTTATAATGAATGGCCCTTTACACAAGTTTTCAAACTTACCATGTTTATCTTTGTCTTCTCTCCTTGATTCCCACTTTAGCGCTTTATCTCCAATATGAAAATCATCCTCCTTGGTTCTTCTGTTAAATATTTTCTTCATTCTTTCTTGTACTACCTGAGTCCTTTTGTAAACCTCCTCTCTTTTTTTCTATAAATGGATAGTTTGGTTGAGCCTCCTTTGCATATCATTCTCTTCTGATTGCGCTTCTTGTAACAATTGCATTATCGGAACTCCCAAAGATGTTGGGAAGATGGAATCCATGCCATACACTAGTTGATAGGGAGACATACCAATTGATTTCTTGGTGGTTAGTCTATCATCCCATAGTGCATGTACTAGTTTACCATGCCATGATTTTTTATTCTGTTTTAGGAGCTTCTTAATGATATTGACCAAGATTTTATTAGAGGACTCAACTATCTCATTACCTTGATGGTAATAATGTAATGAGTAAAATAATGTAAATAGTGATTAATTAGGTGATTAATTAGCTAATTAGTAATTAGGTTGAAAGGCCATGTCTGATAAGACATGACCTTTTGTGAAGAGGCACCTGCCTCATTTGTAACATTCAACCATCTATCTCATTCATCATCTATCTAATATAATATTTGTATCCTCATGGATATCTTTGTATTCCAAGTATTCTGGAGTATTTAACTTGAGAAGGATCTTTGTTCGCTTCATTTGGTATCGGAGCAATTCGAGCCTTCGACCGCCTAACCACGACACAAAGCCATGCTCTACGATCCAAGCCCTTGGCCATCAAAAATTTGTTAAAGTTGTTGTCGTCGAAGCGTTTCGCTAAACCTTAAAAGTTTCTCTGTATGTTGATTTCATCAGAGGCCTTTGGCCATAATTAAAAATTTGAAGAATTTATATAAAAATAATTAAAAAATAAAAGAGAACTATATATATAACCAAATAATAAAAAAAAACATAAAACTTATCACTGCCACAGCTACTCTAGTGTACCACCAAACCTGACCGACCAACACCATTGTCCACTCTTCGAGCAGGAAAATAACAGAAACTACCAATGTGCATAGCTGTTGGGACCACAAAACCACAGCGACTCCTGTACACACTCACTCCCTACACGACATTAAACTTCCTGTCTGCATCAACACTTATCCACAGCATTGTCTAACCATTCTCCTCGAGTAGATGCAATAATATACTGCCCTGGTCTGTGTGATTCATGGCTCCTCAACTGGTCCACATTGCCGCACTACTGTCTCCTCGACTAGTACCTGACACCGCTACCGGTACCCTGGACTCTCAACGCCGCAGACTGTAAAACTACTTACACATCCGACTTCATTGGTACACACACCCACCTTGGAAATTCATAAAATTTCCGACGTCGTCACATGCCAAAACACCTTCACAGTGACTCCGACCACCCTTCGATCTTCCGCTGTAAATCCACCGTTCCCAAAATTGTTGTTATTAGTCCCTCCACCATGTCACCAATGGTCATTACTTTCCACCGTGAGAAGCCGCCAATTCGTTCAGGCCTTGGAAATTTAATTAAATTAATTTAATTGTAAAGTTATTACATTTGAGTCAAAGGATTATATCATCAAGGACAATTCCTTTTGGTGCCAATAGAATACGATTTGATCCATACAACTGGTTCTCTGCTACTTCAGTACCTACGACCATCGCTGGAATTCAAATAAAAATTTGTATGGCCGTCTCCAAAAGTCATCATTTCTCATTAAGTCGTCCACCAAATTAATTAATTAAGGCATCATAATAATCAAAGAGCCTGCACGTTGGGGCTTTTTTTTTTTAATCAGAAGTTATAAGTATATCTAATGCAAGTTAAGGTTACCACGGTCAAAATAAAGTTATTTAAAAAAAAAAATTATACGTTAATAATTAATAAAAATATCTTGTATGGTTCTTTTTGTTTGTATGTCTATATATATAAGTAGAACCAACAAAATTTAGAAAGAAAAAATAAATTATAAAAATAAATAAAAATAAAAAAATAGGAGTTGTTTAAATTATTAAATATATATATATATATATATATATATATATATATATATATATATATATATATATATATATATATATATATATATTATATATATAAACTAAATGAAAGAAAGAGGTTCATCATCAAAAAAGAGAAGTTAAATTATATATAAAGGAGTTAAATACTATATATATATTGAAGTTCCATTTAAAGGAAGGCAAAAAGTTTATAGCTTAAAAAGGTATTTAAAATATAAGTGGACCAACGTATAAGGATTAAATTTTGGAAGGTCAACGAAATTACCAAGGTTTAAAGTTAGAAAAATCGTGAAATCTTTAAAAGAAAAAGTATCAATAAAGACTTCTTGCTTTATTATTAAAAAAAAAGAAAAGTATTTTGAAGTTATTACAAATTCAAAATAAGATATTTAAAAGGAGTCAATTGAGACCATATTTAAATATTATTTTTAAGAACAAAGGGCAAAAGCAAATATTGATTAATTTATGAAAAGTGTGAATAAGTGAAAGAGTCATTAATATTAAGAAGGGGTTATCTTAGAAAAAATTTTAAGTTCATCTTGGCGTAAGAAAAATGACATTTAATTCAGAATTAAAAGAGGGAAGATTTTTTGAAAATTATAGTATGTTTGTCCGTGTGCTAATAAAAATAAAAGGGTCACTTGCGGGAAAGGAAGTTCTCATATCTATCGATCTTAATCAAGAGAATAATTATGTTAGTACTGAATGTGCTAACCAATTAGTGATCCCCGAATCAAATATAACTGAAACAAATTCAATTAACGCAAGTGAAAAATAATACAACATAGGGAATTTACACCTAAGTATTGGGGATTATTCCTTGGTCTTGCAATTTACCGTTAAAACGTTATTTTGTAATGATAGTGATATAATTTTGTGTTCGCTCTAGATGGAATCACTATGGCCATTCATCCTTAATATGAAAAATAAGTTTTTAACTTTCTCCTACAAAAAGAAGAAAATAACGCTACAAGATGTTAACTTACAGCCAAATTCAGTGACACCTGAAGACATTCAAGAAATTTTAGAAGTAATTTCTCAAGAAGGTAAAAAGGTGATACAAAATATGCAGAATGAAATTGAAAAAATCACCACTAACAAGAATGAAGAGGTTTCTCACTTCAAGGATCACAACAATAAATTACTAATACAAATTAAGAAGTTAAAGAAAGACAAGAAGTTGTTGGAAAACAAGGTGCAACAACTTGTCGAAAAAGAATCGTTGAAACCGACAAATGTAGAATTTCAAGTTGTAGGAAAAACGAACATTGATCCAGTAAATGTTAAAACTCAAGAAGAAGACAAGCAAGTTGCAAAAGATACAAACTTTGATGTTGTAGTTCAGACGAGGAACTTACTAAGTGAAGGTTCTGTAACCTACTCAATAACATCCTAGCCAAAAGGAAATCAAAGTCACACCAAAAAATTTCCCTATCGACATCCAAATCACGGGACTAGACAAATCAACCAAGCTATGTATTCGGAACAGAAACAAGCTGATATTCTGAAGAATACTAACGAGCCATCATAAGTTTCCAGCCATCGTCAGATTCCATGGAAGATTGATTTAGGATGGTCCGATCCATTCTCAGTGCGACAATTTTGTTTGTCACTTAGAGGATCATATCAACTTGTATCGACAAGGATGACTGCCCCGAGACGAGAAGATGTTCGTAGCGGGAAAATAAATCGAGGCCTTTCATCGACAAGCTTTGAGGACAAAGATTTTTTAGGGGAAGGAAATTTAATAAATAAAATAATGTAAATAGTGATTAATTATTTAATTAGTAATTAGGTTGAAAGACCATGTCTAATAAGACATGACTTTTCGTGAAGAGGCACCTGCGTAGGTATATAAGCAAGCCTCATTTGTAACATTCAACCATCTATCTAATATAATATTTGTATCCTCATGGATATCTTTGTATTCCAAGTGTTTTGGAGTATGTAACTTGAGAAGGAACTTTGTTCGCTTCAAATAAGCTGTGGAATGTCCCAAGGCGATGTGATATTTATAACAAAAGTCAACCATTATTTTGCATGCAAAGGCAACAACATTATCTGTGATGATATTTTTGGGGCAACCAAATCTAGACAAGTTATTGGTCTCGAGAAATTTGATAATGACTAAATCGGTGGCATTCCTAGATGGGATGGCTTATATCCACTTAGTGAAGCAATCAGTGGAAGTGAGGATCCATTTGTGTTGGGTAGATGAAGTAGGGTGGATCTCTCCGATGAAGTCTAAACCCCATTGTTGAAAAGGAGATTCAACAATGATAGGATGCAAAGGTAAAGGTAAGAGTTTTCTCTTGCCATCAAGAATCTGGCATTTATGGCAAGTCATTACCAGTTTGTGGGTGTCAAGGAAAAGGGTGGGCCAATAGTAGTCAGCTCTAAGAATTTTTTTAGCTGTTGTTTTCTAGTAAAGATGGCCCCCACATTCACCCTCATGCAGTTCATGCATGATTTTTCCTGCATCATCCTCAAGTAAACACTTAAGAAATATACCAATAGGATTTTTCAAATATAAAAATCCATCCAAAATGGATAAATTCAAATATTTTTGTTTCAAGAATCTTGCTTTTGTCTTTGATAAGGTAGGAGGAGCATTAAGATAAAATAGTACACAAAGAATATCAGCATACCAAGATGAATTCAGGAATTTTTCTTCAACATGAGGGGCGGTGCATTTTCCTTGTTCTTCTAAAGTATCAACAAAATTCATATCCAATGCTTGGAGATTTGTTTCAGCCATAATTTTTTCAAGCCCTTGTCCTTTAACCAATTTAGTGGGTCTGATTTCTAACTCATATTCCTAAATGATAGCAATCCACTTTCCCCTTTTACCATCGGGGTCCTGATTTAAAATGTCTTTGACAACAGTATGAGGAACAAAAGCTATAATATGAGAATGTAAGATATAAACTCTAAAATCTTTCATGCTTTAATCAATGCAAAGGCTTGTTTTTCCATGATGTTGTACTTTAGGGGAGCATCTCTAAGGGATTTTCTGAAGATGGCTATGGGTTGTTCTTTTCCCATCGCGTTTTTTTGTAACAACACTGTAGCCACAATATGTTTAGATGAAAATGAGAAAACATATAAGTATTTGGTGAAATCAGGACTTATTAGAACTGGTGTTTGGGTGAGTGCTTGCTTAAACAGTTCGAAATATTGTTTGGCCTACAAAGTCCACTTAACTCCTACCTCTTTTTTGAGCATGTTTGTCATATTTCTCAAGAGTTCGACAATGTTGGGGATGAATCTTCTTAAGAAGTTGATTTTCCCAATAAAGGATTGCAATTCCTTAATGTTTCTGGGATGGCTCATTTGCAATATGCCTTCAATCCATTTGGGGTCTATTTTGATTCCTTCTTTAGAGATGATGTGGCCTAGGAGTTTTCCTTCCTCGAGACCAAACATTGTTTTCTTGGGATTCAAAGACAAGTCATATTTCCTACATTTTTCGAAAACTTTTCTTAAGTGGACTAAGTGCCCTTCATCAGTCTTAGAGTAAACAGTGATGTCATTGAGGTAAATGACTATGAAGTAGATTGTCTTCTAAAAAGGCTATGTCCATGGCTCTTTGGAAAGTGGCTCCTGCATTCATCAACCCAAATGGAATTTTAACATACATGAATGTGCCCCAAGGTGTGGTGAAGGCAGTTTTGTGTTGATCACTTGGGAATACTAGCACTTGGTTATAACCGGAAAAACCATCAAGTAGTGAGATTCTATTAGAGCCAACTACCTTTTGAAGTATGTGGTCCATTTTAGGCAAGGGATAGTTGTCTTTCAAGGAGGACATGTTCAGATTTCTAAAGTCAATGCAAAGTCTGATCTCTCTAGTTTTCTTCCTAACTAACACAAGGTTGGAAACCCATTCGGAGTATCTGAGGGGAACTATTATCTCAGCATCATACATCTTTTTGATTTCTTGTTCAACTAGAGGTAGTAAGACATGGTTTATTCTCCTTAAATTTTGCTTGAAAGGTTTCTGGTTTTCTTTGAGAGGGATTTTGTGTTAAATAATTCTTATGTCATACGATTTTAAATATTGATACCCCCATGCAAACACATATTTAAACTCAAAAAGCTCAATATATTTCTATTTTATGTGAGGAGGAAGGGTCTTGGAAATTTTGATCATTTTAGGTTCCTTATGCTTCCTATGTTGTACTCCTCTACATCAGCCTCAGTAGATTCTATCTTTGGTGTTTTAGCTACATCATTAGAATTGAACAACTATTCTAAAGGTGCAAGTCCTCTTGGTAATGTGTCATTCTTACAATGTAAGACTTCAAGGTCTCTTTGGTCTAGGTCTTCACACATTTCAACTTCATAAGGATGTGTGATCAGATTTATATCGACAAAAGAGGGCAACTCTGATTCATGATCTCTATCTTCAGCAAGACCATCTTCCTCATTTTCTAAACTAGGTTTAATCAATGTAAATCCATTCCTAGATTGCAGGAAATCATCAATTTGTTCGTCACCCTCAAACACCTGCCAATGGTTAATGTTGTCAGGTACTGTAGGAGAATGCTTGAATTTGATAGGGTATTGCTCATTTGCAAGTGGTATTTGTAAATTTCTGGTAGCAAAGGTGAGCTCATTGGCAAGGCTATTTTGGGCTCTAGGAATGTAAGTGAGCTCATATTTCTCAAAATTTTTGAGGAGGTCTAGGGCTGCATTTCTGTACTCCCTTAATCTTGGGTTCTTGGCTGAGTATTCACCTTTGATCTGTTTAATGACCAGTTCTGAATCTCCCTGGGTTGATATTTTCTTAGCTCCTAAGTCTTCAAGCAAGTGTAAACCAAGGAGGAGAGCCTCATATTCTGCAATTTTATTAGTACATTGAAATTCCAATCCGTAAGAATGACCCTCATTTTTGTTATGTATCCAGACACCAGCCCCTGAACCGGCCTTGCCACATGAACCATCAAAGCTCATGTTCCAAAGTGTTTATATTTCATGTTTATCACTGAGTTGTTGTGCAGGTTTTCTAGATTTTTGGTTATCATTTTCCTCATTTGAGGGTGAGTGTGAGTGTTTTGGAGGGCCTAGTTCTTTCTCACTTTCTTTTACTTTTCCACTAATCCCATTCTCATTATACAATATAAAAGAATCCAAATTTGAATGAATGGAATAAATCGAGGTGTTGTTAGGCCTATCTAGGCTACTCATCATATACTTCATGTGGGATTCTCGGTATAATATTCTATTTTGATTGAAAATAGGGATAGTAGCATATGTCATATCTATTTGGAGGCTTCCCTGAAGTTTGGCCCCCCATGAACTCGACAAAAGCATGCCATACTTTGGGGGAATGTCAGCGACCACTATATCCATGACTAGAATTTTGACGATTATTTGCACTAAATTGATACATATATCCTTGAATAGGCCCAAACACTTTACTGTACTCGAATCAAAAGAGTATAAGTCTTTGTATGGTTTGGTTATTTCTAGGCATAATCTCTCCATTACCACCTTAGGCATGAGGTTGTGCGAGGCACCAGAATCTAACATGGAATTGTGTAATATTTTGTCGTGTATGTTTAGGCTAACCAGAAAGGAGGTTGTAATATCCCAAAATAGGGAAAATAAGAAGTATTGGGAATATCTTAAAATATTCCAAAAATGGACTGTTCAGCAATGCATTCACAGAAAAATTCATTTCCAGAAATATATGCCATATAAATGAAAATAATCACTTGGATCCATTATATATATCCATCTAGAACCTAAATCCAAGGGGAGATAAGAAATAAATGAAACTAGGTGAGGTAAACAGACCTCCCACACTAGTGTAGCTGAAAATGACCAAAAACACTAGACACTGCTACTAAAAAATAATGCACAAAAGAGACTGCGCAGTATTATGAGGGTTTCAACTCAAAAAAATGGAGAACAAGTATATCTACTCATATATTAGTCAATAATTCTTAGGAACTGAGATCTAGTCTCCTTATACAAAATACAAGAGAACCCGGGAAGGCTTTCTTGTCATACACTCTCCATACAAATGTGATCTTCAGAAAATTACTGAATAATCACTGCAATATTAAAGAATAAGAGTGTAGAAGGCTGAAATATGTCTGATATGATGTATATCCCTCAAGGGCTTCCTCCCATGAAATGATTAACCTCTCAATCACAAGAAAACACTGCAACAGAGCCACTAGACCATTCACTGAAGCTGCCTCCAAAAATAACGCATTCCCTAGCTGGAAAAGCGCTTGGAATGTTAGGGAAATGTGTGGCCTGATGCCACATATCTGAAATGAGCTCTATATCTCTCCAAATAGATCTCTCAAGTGAAGGAAACCTTCTTCTAATGAGAAATTATCTTAGAAAGAGGGATTCCAATCCCTTCCATTGTTGCACCCTGCAACACTACACAATGACCTATATAAATTGCGCTGATGAAGTAGGCTGAAGCTTGGCCTGAAATCCTGATGTGGAAAGATGAATGAAAAATCTCCCAAGAGGCTCCTAAAGGAAAGAGGTGGGATTCCTGCTCAGGAACACCCGGTGCTAAACATCATAGTAACCCTGCTAAACAGCGAGAGGAAGCAAAAAGTCTAAGCAGAAAAAATAATAATCTAAAACATGAAGAATAATGTTGCCATTCTCTTCCTTAAATAAAATATTATTTTTCTTGTCCTTGTTCCCACTCAATTAGGTCATCTCTATCAAAATATTCATATCCCTCCAAAACTGTGTTATTCCTTCTTTGATTCCTGCTCCTCCACAACTGTGTTGTTGACTTAGTCAAGGTGGACTGAATCAACCTGATATTATCCCTATTCACACATGGAGGTTTTTTATTAAGCTGCAAGGAGTGTATACTTTCACACTTGAGGTGTTTTTATTCCTCCTTAGGAGACTTATGGGCTTTTCTACCCATTTATTCACCGGTTAGAGATACTGCTAACTCTAATGTTCCATTTAGCTTTGAGGCTAAAATTTGGGAACATTACAATCCTCCCCTCCAAAATATTTGATTGTCCTCAAGAAAATGTATAGGGAGAGAAAAAATTCTCCCATCCTCCTCTTGTGGCCTCCCATCAATGACCTCCATCACTGCATCATTTTAATCGGTAATAAAACTGCCATCCAATGTTTCCTCCCAAGTGTGAAAAACCAGATGGTCTACATCAATCAAAGGTGGAAAGTGTGAATGGAAACCTGCTTTTTGTCCCATGGCATCCACAAAGTAGGAGTGATGAAAAACATGGTGAATGAGTTCCTTCCTTACCCATGCTATCATCCAAATGAAATGAGCCATCCTAGGTAGCTAATCAAAAGAATCATCAACCTCGGTTTTATACAATATGTTGGGGCTGCATGGAGAGATTGGATTCTACCATCCAAATGGTTTTTCTCTCCATTTATGGTAAACATGGGGCTTCCCTTTTCCTTGGACTGAAATAACATGGCCTCCAAGAATGGCCCAAGATCCCCCATCAAACAATTCAGCCATGAAGTGCCTCCTCAAGTTCTTCAAGTGGTTCCTCCCACAAGAAGGAAAAAAGTGTGATGTGGCAATCATGGTTTGCCCATGGTTCCTCCTGAAATGTAAAACATGTAAAGTGGGGAGAATCATGCTCCCAATGGGCATGTATACTACCTCCCGCACTCTCCAAACAAAGCTTCCCATGAGCATAAACATATCAGCAATATATGGAAGCAAAGTATAATGAAAACAAGTTTCCAAATGACAATCGGAGAGTGAATCATAGTTCCACTCATGGAACCAGCACAGTGCATCCTTTGCCTACATCAAAATAAGAAATAACAAGTGATTTACCAGCCACTTGTTTGCTGCCACAGTCATCTCATAAGATGGAAACATGAAGTTACAATATGGTGTTAATGGTGTACACCAAGAAACATGTGGCTTCCCCCACAAACCACCAAAAAGATAGCCAAAATCAATGCTACAAGTAGTTGCAAGTACATCATCATACAATATGCAAAAAGAGCTAATTCTTCTTGAAACATCATGCTTCTCAAACAAGGAAAAGAAGTACAATACAAAATGTGAAATTATTCCTCCTCCATCGTGTACTTGAGATCTTGAGATGAAATGGCTCAACTGGAATATTTCCCTCACCTCCAATGAGTAGGGAAGTGGCTGTGACCTCCTATTTATCACCATCCGGGCTATGCATATCTCCATATGCTGAAATATTTCATGTTGGATGCCCTCCCAAGTGAACCCATCTGCCAAAGAAAGATATGCATCATAATGCATGGAAAGGAATTCCTCATGTGCTGCAAGTAGCAACTTCTCCTTGAGACTACAAGCTCTATTCAAGAAGTCTCTGCCATGTGAAAAGATGACCACATCGTCCACCATACACTCATCATCTCTATCCGGGTCATTGAGAATCATGCATGCACCAAGATCCTTGGAGTACTCTACTAAGAGCTGAGATCTCCAATAAGGATCAATCCTCCTAAGAGACGCCGCTGATGATCTGGCATGTGAAGCTCTCCTCATGTTGTTGGCCGCTACTTTGGAATCCCCCATGCCAAATTCTTCCTCCAAACTCTTCACCTCTCCAAAATCCAAGAGTGGTGAACCCAAATACAAGATGTCTCTCATCAACTCTAGATCAGGTGGCCTCCCAGGTATAATGCCTCCATGCAGTGAGACATCATTGTCAAGAGTAGACTGCACATATGGTTGGGAAATATTTCCCCTACCCTTATAGTTCAAATCATTTTTCCCCTTCCTTGCATTAGCTTTCTAGAATAGAGAAGGGTGTGTGCCTCTCATCAAGTGATGCTGCTTTTCCTCCCTACCTCCTCCTTCCATCTGCAATTCTCCACAATCATGTTGCCTTGGACCTCCATGCATGAGATCCTGGGGAACTTCTTGCAAGGATTCAATAATCCATCTTGTTGGAGCATGTGCTCCTCCTCCCTCTGCATGAGGTACTGGATGTGATCTAGATGTGACAACGTTGTTGCCCTCTTCGTCATCAATGTGTATAGGAAACATCTCAACGATTGGATCCTCTTGTGAAAAAGTGATCCCCATGCCCTCTTGTTTAGGAATATGAACTAGAGGTCTTGCCTCCAGAAATGTGAAATGCAAGATGTCAGCTTCCCCCATGGTTTTATGAAGTGGAGTTTCCTCCATCACATGCAAGGGTTTTGTTCTCTCGAGTTTTCCTTGCTCATGTGTCTTAGAAAGTTTTTCACCAAACCTTCCCACCAATGTTTCAATGAATCTTGCATAAGAGGAAGTGTTTGCATTTTTTAAAGAACAAGATTCAAAAATCCACCATGCATGGGCCTTACCTCTGAAATGCAGTGCTTCAACTATGATGGCTTCATCTTTAGAACTATGGTGCTGTTGAAAATAGGAGTCTAGCTCCTTCACCCATGCTCCAGCTGAACATGTAGGTGAGCCTTCAAAAGTAGATAGAAGAAATCTATCTGCATCCTGCTGCTTGCTCTTCTCCACTTGGATCTTGAAAAACCCCTGGAAATTATTATGATCTCTAAAAATCTCAGTTTGAGATTCATACTCCTGCAACAATTCACTAAGAGTTCTCCTCTTAGGCATTCTTCCTCCTTTCATCCATCTCAAGATAGATCTGGGCACTTGACTGCACTATGCATCATGGTGTGTAGCTGCATGCTCACACTCACCATGTGAAAATATAGATTCAGCTCTAGATCCAAATTCCTTTGGAGATCCCATCTCCATATTTTCTTCAGCTCTCCTTGAAATCTTTGCATAGATTTTGGAAGAAGCTTTGTAAGCCTATCTTCCTTTCTCCCTTCACATACATAAGCCTTCTCTTTTATTTATATCTCTCCTAAAATTATAATGGCCTGAGATCCATAGGCTGAGCCAATATTGAAGCTTTGATACCACTGTAATATCCCAAAATAGGGAAAATAAGCAGTATTGGGAATATCTTAAAATATTCCAAAAATGGATTGCTCAGCAATGCATTCACAGAAAAACGCATTTCTAGAAATATATGCCATATAAATGAAATTCATCTCTTGGATACATTAGCTATATCCATATAGCATCTAATTCCAAGAGCAGATCAGAAATAAATGAAACTAGGTGAGGTAAACAGACCTCCCACACTAGTGTAGCTGAAAATGACCAAAAACCCCAGACACTGCTACTCAAAGATAATGCACAAAAGAGGTTGCGCAGTCTTATGAGGGTTCAAACTCATAAAATAGGAGAACAAGTATATCTACTCATATATTAGTCAATAATTCTTAAGAGTTGAGATCTAGTCTCCTTATACAAAATACAAGAGAACCCGAGAAGGGTTTCTTATCATACACTCTGCATACAAATGTGATCTTCAGAAAATTACTGAATAATCACTGCAATACTGAAGAATAAGAGTGTATAATGCTGAAATATTTATGATATGATGTATATCCCGCAATTTCTTCCTCCCATGAAAGGATGAACCTCTCAATCACAAGAAAACACTGCAAGGGAGCCACTAGACCATTCACTGAAGCTGCCTCCAAAAATAACGCATTCCCTAGCTGGAACAGCACTGGGAATGTTAGGGAAATGTGTGGCCTGATGCAAAAGATCTGAAATGAGCTCTAGATCTCTCAAACAGATCTCTCAAGTGAAGGAAACCTTCCTCCAATGAGAAATTAGCTCATAAAGAGGGATTCCAATCCCTTCCACTACTGCACCCTGCAACACTGCACAATGACCTACAGAAACTGAACTGATGAAGTAGGCTGAAGCTTGGCCTGAAAATCTGATGTGGAAATATGAATGCAAACTATCCCAAGCGGCTCCTCAAGGAAAGAGGTGGGATTCCCGCTCGGGAACACCAAGTGCTAAACAGCACAGCAACCCTGCTAAACAACAAGAGGAAGAAAAAAGTCTGAGCAGACAAAATAATAATCTAAAACATGAAGAATAATGCTTCCATCCTCTTCCTTAAATAAAATATGAGTTTTCTTGCCCTTGGACCCACTCAATTAGGTCATCTCCATCAAAAGATTCATCTCCCTCCAAAACTGTGTTATTCCTTCTTTGATTCGTGCTCCTCCACAACTGCGCTATTGACTTAGTAAAGGTGGACTGAATCAACTTGATATTATCCCTGTTCACACATGGAGGTGTTTTATTAAGCTACAAGGAGTGTCTACTTTCACACTTGAGGTGTTTTTATTCCTCCTTAGGAGACTTATGGGATTTTCTACCCATTTATTCACCGGCTAGAGATACTGCTAACTCTAATGTTCCATTTAGCTTTGAGGCTAAAATTTGGGAACATTATAGAGGGACAACTCCTTCTTGGAGTTTTCCCTCAACCTCGAGACCAAAAAATAGTTCTGGTTTTTAATTTGTCAAATTTAGAATATCTGTATCGTTCCCTATGTTCAAAAATTTCAAAATTTGGGAGCGGTACATATCCTGAGCTATCAGAGCAGTGAGAGGTATGGTTATCTTGATTTTAGCGATCTCTCCTTCAAAATTGAAAGTTACTTGAGTTTTGGACATATTTACATCAGTTTTATTAGGCATAAATTTTTCCACATTTTTAATTTTTTTATTCTGATTCAGGGCTTTGGTCAATAGAGTTTTCTTAGGGCCACTAGTACAGGTACTAGGACAGCTTTTGTTATCACTTGGTTGGCTAGTTTTGTCTTTGATACGATCATTTTTCTTAGCCATGGTGCTGGTATTGTCTGCTGTTCTTTTAAGAATGTTTTCAGGGGTTTTTTTAACAACAGTGTCTGAGTTGTTTCTCTTGGAGTTGTCTTTGTTTTTCTTACTCCTAAGATCATATTTCCTATGGACTTCCATTATGGCATTTTCTAATCCCAATTCGTGGTCTTCGGAATATACATAGCTTGTTTCATCTTGGTTTGAGGAGAAAAAACCTTGTTCTTCTTTTGTGAGAAAAACATCACCCTCGCTATTAGAGCCTATTAAGTTTAGATGATTTTCATCTAGTTGTTCAATATCTCTTTCCCCTTCATCAACATAGTTATCTTGGAAGGGTGGCCTAATTTGTTGATCATTTTCCCTTTGTCTAATTTGGGGTGGGTCTCTTCTAAAGTTTTGATTCCGGTTTCTATTTTGCGGATTTGGTTGGTTGTCCCTAGGGGGTGTTCTCTTATTTATGCTTATTCTCTCCATCATTATTTCCATGGTTCTAAGTAGGTTGTCAATCTTGGAATCAGATGAGGAGGTGGAGGGTATGGTGTCATATTTGAAGGTTACCCTCTTTTGTGATCTTAGCCTAGCTCTTTTTTCAATTAAGTTGGCCTCTACACTTATAGCTCCCTTTTGCATGTCTTCTAAAGTTAGGGGCTCTCTTTCTCTTAGCTGATAGGCCATGTCGGGGTCAAAACCTTCCGAGAATTTAGTTAAGGCTAGGCCAAGTGGGGGTTTCATGTTTGGCGGTATTGCGTTGTAAACACTATTGAACATAGTGCAATAGTCTTGGACACTTTCCCCTGTGTTTCTTTTGAGATTGCTATATTTCAAGAGGATTTCAAGAGGGTTTTTCTTGATTTCCCATGTTGTTGAGAGTTAGTCTTTTGAACCATTTCTTAGCTTCTCCACCTAGGCTTTGGGCAAACATCCTCATCTTCATGGTTTCCTCTTCTAATTCCATGTGGTCAAAAGAATCATTCATTCTATCTACATGTTGTTGGGCAGTGGTAGATTCTACCCCGGTGAAGTGTGGGATTCTGGATTGGTAATCATTTAGAAAATGTACCAATGGTTGTGGTAACACAAGGGGTGCATACCATGCTTCCATAGTAGGAGCTAATGGTGGATTTACAAGTGGAGGATTTGTGATATGAGATGAAGTGGTTTGCACAGTGGAGGTGTGAATGGGTGTGGCGAAAATACTCAGACCAGTAAACTGATTCTGAGCAGACTGGGGTGAAAGGAGCCAAAGTGGTGGAGAAGTTGGAAATCAGGTGGTGTGGAAGGAGAAGCTTCTCCACTAGGACTCTGCTGCAAGTCTATGGGCTCAAGATCGGTATGGTTGATTCTACTTTGTGACTTGGTTCTGAAAAGGTTTCTAGTATGGTGCAAGTCAAACTGGGGATCTTGCAAGGTTGTAAGATGTTCAGGTATAGAGCTTGATTTATGAATGGTCCTATTAGTAGCTAAGTTTCCAGTTTCAGAATTGTTCCTAAAAATCCTTTCTGGGTCATCAACTATAGTAGGAGGGTTTCGGTCCAGATGAGACCTGGTATTGATTCTTTGCGAAGCCAGATTTCAAACTCAAAATTTAGAGAGGCTGAAAGTTTTTTAAAAAAATTTAAAATTTTACCTCTTTTATTTTTTCTAAACTCACACAGTGTGTGACTAGGATTCTAAACTTCCTAGGGTTGATTCGGCACAATCCTATAGGGGTCTAGGGACACTATTAAAGTTATAAGGCCTACTGGAGGCTAGTGGAGTCACAAGGTGGATATTTTTAGTTGTTTTCAAAATAATTTTCTATGGTCCACCACCAATACTGACAAAAATCCAATCTAGAAATGTTATTGGGTTTTCTGAGTTCTTATATGCAGCCCTAAGGTTTGTGAGAATGTTCTATAACTGAGTCATCATTTTGCTAAGATGGTGAAAAAGATAGATTCTGCTCTCTAGCTATCAGTTGAGTTCTCTATGATTTGACGAAGGTTTCTAAATTCCTAAGAGATACTTAGATTGTCACTGACATCAGAGGTTGCATCATGATCACCATTGTGTTTATGATAGTGATGAGGTGATTTAAAAATCACAGGATTTCAAATTTTAACTGAGGGTTAAAAGATTCTATAAGATTTTTTAGGCTACTATGTACTCGGTCCCACCGTGATCGCCATAATGTTAGTGTCCTGTGATTTGGAAGATTGGTAAACCAAATGACAGGGTAACATCATACCAATATTTGGAGTCCTAGGACCTAGCCTTCCTGGAATCAGAGAGGTATCTCTCTATTATGCACGAAGGATGTGAAATTGTTCGCTTTGGATAGTTGATTTTAGGCTAGTTGTTAAGTGTCGGTTTGTTGTTTGTTTTGGTTGGGGTAAGATGACTAAGTGGGATAGGTGGAGTGAGAGGTTATCAAATAAATTGGGAAATGGATTCTATGAAGTTATTGATATCTTAATAGTGAATCTGGGTACATCACAGGGCAAATTTAGTGTATTCAATGGATCTTTAAGTTTATGCATGAGGTGAAATGGACATTAAGTTTGGGAACCAAGGTAGGGCAAAGGGAAGTTAAGGATCCTTTGTCAAATACCTATGAATAGAGAGATCTTAAATACTAATAAGCAAAATATACTAATCATGAGATAGGGCACACAATTTACTCAATGATAATATTTTTAGACAAATAAATATTTAAGATAAACAATCTAGTGGAACAAGGAAGCAAGAGAACTAATCTAACTCCAATGGTTTTACTTTCAAGATTTGAAAACAACAAGAGAAAAATAGCATCAATAAATGAAGAGGGAATGCCTAAACATCATTCATTAAAATATAAATAACTTCAAAGCAAACTGATAAGCATATTCAAAGGGAAAGATCGAAACAAGACCTCTTTGACTTAACCTATCAATCAATACATCAAAGAGAGATTTCAAGACAGAGTTTAGATAGCATAAAACAAGTAGGGCTTACCATGAATCATGTTTATAAACTAGAATATTAATCCAACAATGAAATATAAAAGCTTAGGTGGGCCTAAGGAGCAATGAAGAATTCTTTAAGCTAACCCAGCAGAAGAAAACATGAAAACAATAGCTAACAGGAGGACTGCGGAGCCTCAAGCAACATTTCTCATCCTATACTTTTCTGAGCTATTTAAAAATAGAAATATGGAAATATGGAATAAAAGAAAAAACATGAACATATGAGAGATACATCACCATTAACTAGACTCAGGGATCCTACAAGCAAGCCTTCATCACCATCAAACAAGCAAATCCATCCACAAGCTCCACAACACTAAATTGTTCTTCTACTTTCAAAAACCATGTATTTATCTTAACACATCAAGTTCCCAATAGTTTACAATGAATCCTCATGCCTTATATAACAAGCAAGGAAGAGGAAAGCCTACTAGAGCATCTAGAAGCCTATTGGCCAACAAGAAATATCCTAACTTGTCCTTGAGGCCTTGCAAGGCCCAAGGCACAAAAATATATAAAAAATATATTTTTCGGACATATATAGCAATTAAATTGAATTTTAGGCCTTGAAAAACATATGAATACTTTCCAAATGCACATTCTGCCTAGTCACCTACAGGAGCACAGCACATTGTGTCAAAAATTGAAATTATGCCAAGAGCGCAGCAAAAAAATAGCCCTCTTTGCAGCAGTGTTTTGGAGGCCTTCTCGATGTCGGAAAAGGATCCAAGATGGCTTGTTGGAAAGCCCTTGAAGTATAATTTCTAGATATACCTTTAGTGCTTCAATATGACCTATGAAAAATGTCCAAAAAATGAAAATTCTAAGACTGCCAGGAGCACAGCACATGCTCAGAAAAGTGGGCAGAAAGGTGAAAAATTGAGTGTTTTTTACCCTTTTGGGGAGTCAAAACAACTCCAATTGAGCTGAATATTGGTGAACATACTCCTATAATGACATGAAATCAAAAAATGTAAGCCTCTCCTCCTAAATATTCCCTGGGAAAAAGCGCAGCATAGGGTGTGTTGCGCTCTTGGCCTCAAAATTTGCAAAAAACAAAAAATTGTTGAATTTCTCTCAAAATTGGTAGGTAGGTGCCTCATGGGTCCCTGGAGACCTGTAGAGAAGCTTGGGCCAAAATACCAAGCCTAGCTTGGTCCTTTTCATCTTTTGGTTTCGGGCCCTCATTTCGGGCAATTTTGAGTTTTTTCCTTGCAACTCGGTTTCTTCGTTCATAGTGCTCAATCATTCTCCTTTGCAAGTTCAAGTCTTTGTTGGCCTTCTCCAGTTTGGCGTCAAGATTTATGTTGGCCCTTTCGAGCCATGATTCCCTGTTATGCTCAATTTTCATGGCAAGGAGTTCAGTGAGGGGAAATTGTTGTGCTTGGGCTGATTCTTTCTCCCTCTCTCATGCCAAATCCTTTCTTAGACCCATAGTTCTAGGCCTCCTTCTAGATTGACCCTCCTCATCCTCACTTTCTTCATAGGCGCCCATGTACTCCTCCAACTTCACTTGTGCTTTTTGAGCCACTTTCTGGTATTTGAGCACCCTTGCTTCATAGATGGCATGCTGGCCACTCATTTGTTTTTTCTGCATCTGCAATAAGTGAATGACATCCTTAGCTCTCTCTAATTCAGCTTCCAAATCCCTGACCTATGCATTCTTGTCTTGTAGAAGGGAGTTTACAATTCTTGTTTCATTTTCATCATCACTGTCTATGTGGATGAGTTCAAATTCTCTTTCCTCCTCATGGTTGTCTACTTCCTCCTTCATTTGTTGTTTACCTTTGTCAATCATTTGAGTTGAGGAGGATGGCATGGCCCCTTTCCTTTTGGAGGCAGCAAACACATGCCTCTCTCCTCTTTGATAGGTAATGGGGAAAGGTGCAACAATTTTCATTTACAAACCTTGATCATCAGTGACCTTAGGACTGATTTTCTCCTCATGCATGATCTCTGTGTGTGCATATTTTTCACCATGCTCTTGACTGCCCTTTTGATAAGAATTCTCACTATCTCTTGTGCCATCATCATTGTCAAGACCCTTAGGACCGGCATCCTCTATTTTTGCAATGCTAGAAGTGTCTTTATCACTGCTTGGTACATCTTCATCTTCATGAATGTCCTCTTCTTCCTTCTTTGACCCACTATTTTCACTATCAAACTCAGCCTTTGTATCACTATTTGCACTCTTTGTGCGTTCACTGTCATAGGAAATCTCATTAGTTCCTCTTATACTTTGATGGTCACTTTCTTCCTCACTAGGTGAGTTTTCCTCACTTCTCTGCTCACTGTCTTCTCTGTCTTTCCTATGGTCTTCACCTTCAATCTCAATATTTGTTTCATAACTTGTACCATTTGCATATTTTCTATGCTCATTGTCCTTGTCTTCAGAATTTGTCCCTTCACCATTATGTATATTGTCCTCTTGGCTGACTTCTTCTTCACTATTTGGTTCATTACCTTCATTATTGGGTTCATGATCTTCATTGTTTTTCCCACTGAAATCACTTTCAAACTCTGTTTCTTGGCTGCTCTTGCCATCTTGGTCACTGTCTTCTTTGTCCTCTTTGTTGCTTTCATATGCCTCCTCTCCACTATCCTTTGTATTTTCAGTGTCATCTTCTTCATTGTCTACTTCTTCTCCATGACTGTCATTTTTTCTTTGACTGTCATTAGGCTCATTTTTTTCCTCTTTTCCTAGAACACTATTTTCCTCTTGGTAAGCTGCCTCTATCCCTATATCCTTGGAGTCACCTTCTTCATCATTAGACCTACTTTTTTGGTCCTTTTGCTCATCATTGGGATCACTACTTTCCTCTCTATTTTCTTCTTCATCAACACTTTCCTCTTTTTCAGTGTCTTTATCACTTTCTTCTTCCTCTCCTTCACTGCTTTGTTCATTTTCATCACTTCTTTCTTCTTGGTCATCTTCCCCTCCTTCACTGCTTTCTTCAATTTTATCTTCCTCTCCTTCACTGATTTCTTCATTTTTATCTTCCTCTCCTTCACTGCTTTCTTCATTTTTATCTTCCTCTCCTTCACTATTTTCTTCTTGGTTTGATTTCTTAGGAGAAGGTGAATGAGGAAAGTTTATTTGAGGGGGCGATTCATGCGAAGAGGATGAACCAAGTTTATTTGAGGGTGATGGAGGTGTGTGAGGAGGAAAATGAGATGCTGATGGTGGACTTTGCAGAGGGATAGGCTGTGGAGTTTTGAAATCATCATGGGTGATGAAAACCTCCCATAGGATGCCTTTTTGTTCTAGTTGGTGTGAGACAATCACTTTGATGAGGGAATCATGAAAAATACTTGACATTTGTTGGGATGGAGGCCTCTTTTGCATGATGGAAGACATTTTTTCAATACTCTTACAAATATAGTAGGGAAAATATAGCATCTTGGTTTTGGTGAAATGCATGAGGAGTCTTATGTGGTAGGAATAGACTCTGGAGAACATACCCTCAAAGGTGAAGTATTTCATAATGATCTTCATTAGGAGAGCATATCTGTCTAATAGATGAGAGAAGGGGAACATGGTTTTGCAACCATCTAGATAACTTGGTTTCAAGAATGGGTGATAGTGGCTTGAGTCCAGATGCATTTGTTTGAACCACATTTCTCCTATGCAAGGGATTCCAGTGGCCATAGTGATATCATTGGTGGTCAGCTCAAACTTCACCCCAGTTAGGTGTACTTGGTGGTTATGAAGGTTTAGGGAAAAGAGTTTGGTCAACTAAGGGTGACTCTAGATATTTTGTACTTTTTTACATAATTCATAGCATCCTAATTCTTGAAAACAGGAAAATATAGTAGGAGAGGCTATCAGATCTCTAGTGCTTGTAGGCTCAAACCTATTTGGCTTCCCACCCTTCTTTTGCTACTCTTTATTCCTTTGACTTGCCTCATCAATGTCAACACTGCCTTCCCTAGGAATTTTTTCCTTCACCCTTGCCTCAATACCTTTTGAAAATAATTGACACTTCTTATGGAATGACTTGAAAATGGTGAATGAGATGGTGAGGTTCTAATTAGGTCAAGGCTCAGCAGTGTATAGGCCAAGTTTTTTCTTCAGGATTTCACTGCCTTCTCTAAAATCAATTTTCAATTTTCTTTGTAATCTTATCTTTATAAAAATAGGGACATGTGAGAAAATCTCAAAATACCTCTCAAAATATCTCCACAGCTGAAAAGACTGGCTTAAAACACCCTGTGGGCAAGTCGGGTGCCTCTTGAACGAATATCCAGGAAACTCTTGAACGCGCTATCATGAAGCTCCTGAAGGGATAGGAGCGCAGCACGGGCACCTACTGAACGGAGTTGGGTCACCCCTGAACGATTTTTGTGTGTCCCTGGGCAGCCTTGAACGATTTATCGTGTACTCTTGAACAGAGTCGAGTCACCTCCTGGGCAGCCTTGAACGCGTTTGGGTCACCCCTGAACGTTTTCATGCAGCTCGGGCTTGGTTTCACCTCCTGCACAGACTGGTTCACCTCCTGCACAGACCGAGCAAGTGCTGAACGTGGTGATGGGAAAGTGAAAAACGTTGTTGGCAGGAGCGCAACATACTGCTTCTGCACATAGGTCGGGCAAGTGTTCAACGCTACGGCCGGGCAGAGTCTACATGTGGAGTTTTCTACAGGCACGCAATGCCTCTGCACAGGAACACATCGCCCTTCGAGGATTTGTATGGCAGCATTGTACAAGAGCACAGTGCCCGAAAACACTGCCCGAAGACTCCATCAGGACTTCGAAAAATTTGAAAAACCCTCAACTTTTTTGCAAATAACCAAATGGAGTTGGGAGATGCTGTCTGGGTTGTTTTTATAGCCCTTTGAAAAAATTAAAGATACAAAACCACTTTACTATGGTTATTTTGAGCCTTTTTCCTTTTTCTAATATTCTATTTTCCTTTTGCAAGTGGTGTCATAAACATCAGTGCTTTTTAACCCTCTCATTTCTTTTGGAGTTTGGCATTTTTCCAAAAACTCTTGGCAAACTGATGATTATGCTTGTTTTCTCCAATTTTACATGTTGAGCCTATGCATCTCTCTCTGACTACTTGATGGACAATTGAATTTATTCAAGATTTCTGTGTCCTTCATACTGATACCCTTTTTAATATTTTTTCAAATTTTAGAGGCTGCTTTAAAATGTCATCTGAAAACCTTCTTTCTCTTTGATGAAGTTTTATGACCTTTTGTTGCAGTGAAATAATGTTGTCTTTAATAAACTCCTAAAACTATTCTTTGATATCATCTTCTACTCTCTTCCTGTAGTCAACCAAGGAGACTTTTCATTCTGACTTTTTGTTTATTGAATCTTTGGTTGGTGCACAGTTGTGTTTATATGCTACTGTCTTCAGGACCTCATGCATGGGCTTTTTGATGGGCATCATTTCACAACAATTTATCATGAGATCATGATTTTCTTTGTGAACTTAAGCATGTTGTATCTCTTTACTTGCTATGGATGCCATTATGAGTTTTAGGCCTCTTACCTTGCATTTTTTCTGTTGATAACTATAATAGAGCATTCCTGCAGAAATACTTTATCACAGGAAAACTGTTCTTTTGCAGGCTTAATGCTTGATCAAGGAGATACCTTTGGAGGCTTTGGATTTCTTTGGACAAAGATAATTTTCACCCTTGTTTTCACTTGACTTCACCTTTGAATATCTGTAGAAACAGTGAATTTAGAACCATGAGAATGCATAACCTAAGAGACTCTATATGACTTATTGGGATGTCCTTTGGAATAGGTCTTTGACTAAAAAGCTTGAATCAGGGTTTGGAGGTGAAGATAGGGTTTTGACACACTTCCATGCACTGCCATCCTAGACAACTAAAAAAATTTTATTTACCTAAAGATATTAGAAAGGGAGTTTAAAATCATCATTGCTTGAGGCACTTGGTGAGTGGAGGAAAATTTTTGGGTTACTTAGTGAACCAAGGTGTGAAAATAGAGGGCTCAAGAAAACAGAGACATAGTGTTATAGGTAGAGATGGCAAGCATAGTGAGAGTGAGGGACATCAGTCTATGATTTGGTCTTCTTAGAGTGATAGGATGACCATGCCTTGACAGAGTAGTAGGATAGTGAAAATTTTATCCTAAGGATAATGAAGGCAGTGATATTTATAGAACTCACAAGAATTCTATGAGTTTTGTTTCTAGAAACCTTGGACAAGCATTTAGCCATCTAAATAGGAAAAAAATTATGTTGATAGCCCTTTATTATCTGAATTTTTTTCATTCTATCGTTCTTTCCATAATGTTAGCGCTCGAATCTTCCTGAAATTTGAGAAGGTGGGCGCTACGAGGTAACATCGAACCAAGCTCGGCCTGGTATTAGCCATCGAGAATAGGGGAAGAGACTCTCTCAGGGTCAAACTGGGTGAAAGATGTCCAATGAGATGCAGGGTCGAGCCTAAACAAGCTCTTGATATTGATTTTGAGCACATTCAGCAGAATATGAATGAGGTTTTTAATAAATGGTTGGGGTTTTCTGGGCTGTGTGGGGCAAAGACAGCAAGAGCAGAGATTAAATGAAAAAACGCAGATTATCTCCTGAGGCAAGATAAGCATGAAGTTTAACAATCAATTTGGAATTATATGGAGTGAAAGACAGCCGAGAGGCCGAAAAGCCAACCAAATATATGCCCTGGGGCAGGAAGAAAATACCTGATGCGAACGCTCCTCTGGTGGGAAAGAGTATTGGATTACGGCCTTCATGAAAACATTCATATAGGAAATGATTATGAAATGAAACAGTAAACATAACAAGGAACATATGAGACAAAGAAGAAACATATGTCAAATGTCATACCACAGGAATCTCAGGAACCAGAGCTGTATCTCTTCATTAAAATCTCTGTCTAAACTGTACAATAAAAGCTCTGTTTTTCTCCTACACCAGCTTTCAGAATTCTCCCCCCCCTTACAAATGATTTTTCAATACATTAAATAAACTATCTGTGGGATAACAGATCCACTAAAACTAAGGGATTGTTTAATCATCATTAACAAAACCCAAACCTGCAAAGTCAAACAGCTGTTCTGAAGACAACACAACGCTCCCCTTAATCTGTTGATGACCAAAAAAGTGAAATTTGTAGGTGCAACTCCTTTAAATCGCAACTGAAAATAAAAATAGGCCTCAAGTCCTATTTTTCTGCTTATGATCGATGTCTTCGTTCAAATTTAGGCGTGCTTTCCTATTTTACATTTTCCATTTGAATGAAAATTTAATTTTTAAATGCAAATGCTTTTATAGTCCATCTTTCGTGTCATTGGATACTATTTGACCTGTTCAATAAACCTTTCTAACTACCATACTCCCGAATTCCTTGTAACTCAGCAATTTCTACACAACTGGCAATCTCCTTACCATGCGCATCTTCTTGCACGTTACTCAAAGATATGCATGGGTCGCAGTCCTCTTCTGCTTTTGAAATTTCGCATCATTTTGTCAGTCTGTTTACAATGGCTAGAAATCCAGACTTACAGCAAGGCTGGTTTGTGAGCAGACTTCTTTTTTGGGCTGATTTGTACATTTTAAAAATGTTGTTTTTACTGCTAAAAAGAGTAACAGTCAAAAGACTTATTAACTGTCCCATGTTATGGATACATATTAACTCACATTTAATTTGATTTCTGCATGACGGACGGGGAATATGAAAATACAACTTAAAATGTTTTGGGACGCACAAAAGTCTTGCGAAAGCGGTTGGTAGTAGTGGGGTGTTTTGAAAAAAAAGCTGTCCCATGGCATGCTTAACGGACTTGCTATATGTAGCGTAATAACATCATTTGGGCTCAATGGAAGGGTTCACAGCGAATCCGCCAGTGTACTCACAAGAAGGTGTAGAAGTTACAGCCGCATTACGATAATTATAAGAATGCAGCTGACCTCTCTGTGGAGAAGTTGTTGGAATATACTCATGCTCTATTGTCTTTGCTGTTGTGTGATCGTATGCCGGTCCTCCCACAGATTTTACGATCAACTCCAGCTCCCTCATTTTCTTGTTCAGCCTGCTCTGATTAAATTACATGTTGAGCTGTAGTTTCTTCATCGACTTCTCCAGCATCTTAAAACGTTTTCCATGTCTTCGCTCAGCTAACAAAAACTATCCATCAACAGCCTCATAATTCTACCCAATTTTCACAGGAATAACGCTATCTGGCACGCAATGAAACATTGTCTCTAAAAAGTATATGTCTTCATCAATTGAACCATTAGTTCCTGCAGTTCGTCTTTATATGATGCGCATTAAAAAAGAGATTGTAGCCGATATCAAACTGATGTCAAAGTACTTGAGATAAACTTGGATTTCCTCTGCATCAACATCCACTAAAGCTATCGATGCAAATTTTGATACTTCACGTACAGTTTTTTGCACGGATTTCATCAAGCTGCATGCAAATAACATATGTGACCCTTCTAATTCGAAGAACCAAAACTTTGTCCAATGTATCCTCCTTTCATCATCGCCTGAAGATCTGAAATAGAATCGAGCCCAGCTGTTGGAAATTCGATCTCCAGCAAATGCTTTGAATCCATCAATGCTGACTGTGTAGCCACTTTTACAACATCTGCTCAAGAAGTTCGTTGCAAGCTGATCAAGCCGATTTGATACGAAACTGGGCGCAAGACAAAAATTTTCTGGGCTCTGTCGCTGTATGGGTAGCGCCCCTGCCCAATGGGTAGCGCCCCTCAAGTGGGTAGTGCCCGTGTTAATTAACACTGGCTGTAGCGTTTAAGTGGGTAGCGCCCGCCAAGTGGGTAGCGTGCACTCTGTATGGGTAGCGCGCACCTCAACTCCGGTCTACAGTCTTGAAAACAATCCATCACCCTTCTAATCTGCAATTCGACCTCTGCTCCAAATTTAATTCGAACTCCTTTTGAATTATGTATTGAGAGCTACATAATTGTCATGTTACCACACATTTCACCACTCACAATAAACATGAAAAGTAGGAATTCTGCAAACTTGTTTTCTAGCAATCCATGCAACATTGGTTCCAACACCATAAATTCGGCCTCCCAATGCTATGATGGATCCCTGCAGTTGAAAACCAAATGAGATTACCGAAACCAAATGAGTTGTTTGGATTTTGATAGCTCCTGTGATTTTAATTCCATGGTGGTGTCAAATGATTCAAGAAGCATATCATTACACATGTCTGACCCTAGATTTCACTCTAGCTTTAATTCTGATTTGATGAGTCATTCAATGTCAAGTTTCAGGAGCATGTGCTCCACCCCTTCACTCAAACTTCTATTCAACCTAGATTCAGATTATGGACAAAATGGTTATTGATGCATATCATCCATTACAATCCAGGGTAGTACAGGTCATGTATTATCTTTGGCTGTAACAACAAGAAGAAACTGTGAAAGTGTCCTCTACAGTGGGTCATATGAGGGCAGACTTAAAAAAAAAAATACTTATTACAAACTCCTGAAACTCTTGAAATACTAACTCACTAAAACTTCCTCTGGTATTTTAACCACAAAATTGATAACCCCATCTGCAATAAAATATCATACCAAGGTGATATCTTCTTCCCAGTTTTCTCAAAAGAAGGAAACTCTGTAATCCAGAGTTAGTGGCTTATTCTTGCTTTGGGTATTGTGTTTCTGATCAACTGACTGATGGATTTCTGTTTGTCTCACAGGGTATAGAGCTTCTGTAGCTGAAACAAGGCTGCCATTGAGGAGCTGTAGAGCTTTGGAACACTTTGACAAATTACATATTCTAGAAAAAACACATTTGATGATTTCTTCTTCAAAACAGGGTTTTGAAGAAGAAACACTCTCAAGCCTTATTGACTATGAAAATTTTCAAGGGAAACTGAACCTTTCATGCGGCTAAGTCAACAAAACCCTAGACCTAAAACTCTTAAAGACTCTTTGCCATCCATGACTATGAACCTTGGTGAATTTGACTCTGACAGAAGACTTGACAAGACGGAGTCTAACATTGGCTCCAATGGGGATGGCAGCTGCCGCTTCTTGGAGGTGCCAAGAACTGCAGAGCTTTGGGAGAGCAGAGAGTGCCTCCATCCATTGGGCTATGGAATCCATTATTACAAGAAATCGACAAAACACTGATGACTCAACTTATTAACTGGAAAATCGACTCAAACTGACTCGATGCAAACTGAAATGACTGAATTAAAACAAAAAACTTCTGAAAAAGGGCAGCAGTCCAGCAAGATTTTAAAATCATGATGGAAACCACCTGCATACTGATGTGATATGTACAATCATGTGTAGTGGGCCTTCCAATGTAACCAATCCAGCAGATGGCTACACCCCAAATTTCTGCTCTTACTCTCCTTGAGCGGGCAGAATGATGAACCTGTAGGCAACTCAAAATAACCACTGAAACCAAAGCTTATGATAATGAACCAGGCAATATTTATCCTTTCTAATGTTTGCAGAAGAATGCTAAAGGGGTCTTGAAAATCCTGAAGCACTGGCTTATCTGGAGATCCAGCTGCAAAAATACAAGTATTCACTCCATTCTGATCTGAAAAAACAATTGATTTCTGAGGGATAGAAATGCACAGAGAGGTATCTGCCATCTGAGTGTCAGCTGTAGGTTCCTTGACTATGAGAAATTCTGGCATATATTCCTCAACTTCATGATCTAGATCATTTTTAAACAAAAAACAATCTTCAAGATTATCAAACATGACAGCCTTTTCATCTTTGTGAAAGAAAAAATTATCTGTTTGCTGATCTACACAACTGATTGCAAGACAATCATCTTTTTCAAAAGAAGAAGAAGTTTCACCAACACTTTCCTGACTATGTGTGCACTGCAAATCTGCTGTAGCTTGGGCTGTAACAAGACCTTTCAAAAGTAGATCTATCTCATCTTCAGACAAAGGAGACAATGCTTTTTGTTTTCTTCTGCTTAAACAGTAATTATCTTCATATGACAGGGCATTCAAACTACCATTTATTACTGAGTTATTGAAAGGAGACTTATCACTTACTTGCACAAAGATTTCATTTTGTTTTTCATGAACTGACTGGATTGCTTCTTCATGAAGGTTGTGTTCTAATGATGGACTGACGGTATGACTGAGAACATTTGGATCCATTACTGTGTCTTCTGCATTCCAGATGATTTCAACAGCATAGTTCTATTTGATGGGCTTCAACACAAGATATGCTTGGTCATCATGATCTGAATCTGAATCTGAAGTAGCTGACTGGACATTATCACAATCTGCAATCTGCATGTTGTCTTCTTCTGTGGGCAGATCTGAAATGACACTTCCTCTTTCAACACTTTCAGCCATATGGCACTCTTCAACCTGTTGATCTTGATTCTGCTGCAAAATTTCCTGAGCATTTTGATGGGTATCCTCTAGGTTCTCTTCATTTTGCTGAAATGGATTCTCGTACAGAGCCTCCATGATTTCTCCGTCCATGAAATCATTATCACCATAAAAATTCTCTAGATCTTCAATGAAATTATGTACATGGCTACAACAGTTCTGAACTAAAATCAAGGATGGATATGATTCTTTATACTTTTCAAAGAACACGGTATGAAAATCCCTTAAACAATAGATAGAAGCAGCTGGAAAACTTTCATACCAAGATCGGGCTTCGTCTTCCAAAGTAGCCATAAACATTTTCATCAAACAGTCTTCAGGAAAATTGATCTTTAATTTATGCACATGAATGTGAAATTTCACCAGATGAAGAGCAGCGTCATTACCTTCCTCATTTCTGAACATAGGCAAATTTTGAAGCCAATCCACCTTGGGCATCTTATTTGGAAAACCTGGGATGTGATCTCGGCTCATGGGAGCGTATTTTCTTGCAATCCGGTCCGTCAGCAGTGAGGTCGCCATGAAGCATTGATTTCTGGATTGTTCAGTGAATGAAGTTGTCGGTGAATGATTTCAGCCTTGCGGTGTCTGACTGCTGTCCACCATCAGCAATCGGATCTGAACTTTGTTATCCTTTACCGGGGAAAGATCTTCCCCAGTATGGTCGCCACTATGTTAGCGCTCGAATCTGCCTCAGGCTGAGGAAGGCGAAACTCGAGGAAACATCAAACCAAGCTCAGCCTCGTAGCTAGCCCTACGAGGATAGGAGAGGGCTCTCTCCGGGTCAAACTCAGTGAAAGATGTCCAATAGGATCTGAGATGACCTAAACGAAACACTGATATTGATTTTAGGCTAGTAAACAGATATGAATGAGGTTTTTAATAAATGGCTGGGGTTTTCTGGGCTGTGTGGGGCAAAGACAGCAAGAGCAGAGATTAAATGAAAAAACGCATATTATCTCCTGAGGCAAGATAAGCATGAAGTTTAACAATCAATTTGGAATTATATGGAGTGAAAGACAGCCGAGAGGCCGAAAAGGGCATATAAAATGTATCCTTCTCAGACAGAAGAAAATACACAAATACTGAACGCTCCTCCAGGGCAGAGCAGTAAACTGGATTCTGGCCTTCTACTTAAAAGCATTCATATAGAAATGATTATGAAATGAAACAGTAAACATAAAAAGGAACATATGAGACAAAGAAGAAACATATGTCAAATGTCATACCACAGGAATCTCAGGAACCAGAGCTGTATCTCTTCATTAAAATCTCTGTCTAAACTGTACAATAAAAGCTCTGTTTTTCTCCTACACTAGCTTTCAGAATTCTCCTCCCCCTTACAAATGATTTTTCAATACATTAAATAAACTATCTGTGGGATAACAGATCCACTAAAACTAAGGGATTGTTTAATCATCATTAACAAAACCCAACACATAAAATTAAACAGTTACATTAGAACAACACAAAATTCATAATGTTGTTGGTAAAATTTGGTGCAACTCCTTTAAATGCATGGCGAAAGTAAAAATAGGCCTCGAGTCTATTTTGCGCTATCGTCGACTTCGTTCAAATTTAGGCGTGCTTTCCTTTTTTACATTTGCCATTTGAATAAAAACTTAATTTTTAAATAAAATGGCTTTTATAGTCCATCTTCCTTGTCATTGGATACTATTTGACCTGTTCAATAAACCTTTCTAACTTTGACACACTACCATACTCCCGAATTCCTTGTAACTCGGCAATTTCTATACAACTGGCAATCTCCTTACTATGAGCATCTGCTTGCACGTTACTCAAAGATATGCATGGTCGCAGTCCTCTTCGCACTGAGAAGTACCAACATGTTGTAGTCATTTACAATGCTTACAATCGCTAGAAATCCAGACTTACAGCAAGGCTGGTTTGTGAGCAGACTTCTTTTTTGGACTGATTTGTACATTCTATAAATGCTGCTTTTACTGCTAAAAAGAGTAACCGTCAAAAGACTTATTAACTGTCCCATGCTATGGATACATATTAACTCACATTTAATTTGATTTGTACATGACGGACGGGGAATATGAAAATACAGCTTAAAATGTTTTGGGACGCACAAAAGTCTTGCGAAAGCGGTTGGTAGTAATGGGGTGTTTTGAAAAAAAGCTGTCCCATGGCATGCTTAACGGACTTGCTATATGTAGCGTAATAACATCACTTGGGCTCAATGGAAGGGTTCACAGCGAATCCGCCACTGTAATCAAAGGAAAGTGTAGAATTAGTTACAGCCGCATTACGATAATTATAAGAATGCAGCTGACCTCTCTGTGGAGAAGCTGTTGGAATATACTCATGCTCTACTGTCTTTGTTTGTTTATTGTGATCGTATACTGAATCTCCCTGATTTCAAGTCAACTCCTGACTCCTCATTTTCTTGTGTTTCTCCCAGTAGAAGTGCCTGCTTCGACATGGTTGTCTCGACTTCTCTCGACATCTTAAAACGTTTTCATGTCTTCGCTCGACTCGCAAAAAACTATCCATCAACGACCTCATATTCTACCCAATTTGCCTGAGAATAACCGTATACGGCACGCAATGACATTGTCTCCATGTTCTTATGTTGCTCAATTGAACCATTAGTTCCTGCAGTTCGTCTTCATATGATGCGCATTAAAAAAGAGATTGTAGCCGATATCAAACTGATGTCAAAGTACTTGAGATAAACTTAGATTTCCTCCGCATCAACATCCACTAAAGCTATCGATGCAAATTTTGATACTTCACGTACAGTTTTTTGCACGGATTTCATCAAGCTGCATGCAAATAACATATGTGACCCTTCTAAATCGAAGAACCAAAACTTTGTCCAGTGTATCCTCCTTTCATCATCGCCTGAAGATCTGAAACAGAATCGAGCCCAGCTGTTGGAAATTCGATCTCCAGCAAATGCGTTGAATCCATCAATGCTGACTGTGTACCCACTTTTACAACATCTGCTCAAGAAGTTCGTTGCAAGCTGATCAAGCCGATTTGATACGAAACTGGGCGCAAGACAAAAATTTTCTGGGCTCTGTCGCTGTATGGGTAGCGCCCCTGCCCAATGGGTAGCGCCCCTCAAGTGGGTAGCGCCCGTGTTAATTAACACTGGCTGTAGCGTTTAAGTGGGTAGCGCCCGCCAAGTGAGTAGCGCGCACCTCAACTCCGGTCTGCAGTCTTGAAAAAAATCCATCACCCTTCTAATCTGCAATTCGACCTCTGCTCCAAATTTAATTCGAACTCCTTTTGAATTATGTATTGAGAGCTACATAATTGTCATGTTACCACACATTTCACCACTCACAATAAACATGAAAAGTAGAAATTCTGCAAACTTGTTTTCTAGCAATCCATGCAACATTGGTTCCAACACCATAAATTCGGCCTCCCAATGCTATGATGGATCCCTGCAGTTGAAAACCAAATGAGATTACCGAAACCAAATGAGCTGTTTGGATTTTGATAGCTCATGTGATTTTAATTCCATGGCGGTGTCAAATGATTCAAGAAGCATATCATTACACATGTCTGACCCTAGATTTCACTCTAGCTTTAATTCTGATTTTATGAGTCATTCAATGTCAAGTTTCAGGAGCATGTGCTCCACCCCTTCACTCAAACTTCTATTCAACCTAGATTCAGATTATGGAAAAAATGGTTATTGATGCATATCATCCATTACAATCCAGGGTAGTACAGGTCATGTATTATCTTTGGCTGTAACAACAAGAAGAAACTGTGAAAGTGTCCTCTACAGTGGGTCATATGAGGGCAGACTTCAAAAAAAAAATACTTATTACAAACTCCTGAAACTCCTGAAATACTAACTCACTGAAACTTCCTCTGGTATTTTAACCACAAAATTGATAACCCCATCTGCAATAAAATATCATACCAAGGTGATATCTTCTTCCCAGTTTTCTCAAAAGAAGGAAACTCTGTAATCTAGAGTTTGTGGCTTATTCTCCCAACTTTGCTTTGGGTATTGTGTTTTTGATCAACTGACTGATGGATTTCTGTTTGTCTCACAGGGTATAGAGCTGCTGTAGCTGAAACAAGGCTGCCATTGAGGAGTTGTAGAGCTTTGGAACACTTTGACAAATTACATATTCTAGAAAAAACACATTTGATGATTTCTTCTTCAAAACAGGGTTTTGAAGAAGAAACACTCTCAAGCCTTATTGACTATGAAACTTTTCAAGGGAAACTGAACCTTTCATGCGGCTAAGTCAACAAAACCCTAGACCTAAAACTCTTAAAGACTCTTTGCCATCCATGACTATGAACCTTGGTGAATTTGACTCTGACAGAAGACTTGACAAGACGGAGTCTAACACATAATTTCATTATTCAATTGGATTTTTAAACCCAGTATCATATTTTTCTGCATGATGTTCCATTGTCACCATCGATCCATTCTGTGATCGATGGTTTCTTGTCTATCCTCGAATTTAATTATTCCAGATTCCTCCTGCATACATATATTATGCAGAAACACTAATTCTCATATCAATCATTCAATCACTGCACACCATTCAAATACTCTGTTCATGCAAATCCTCTGATTTATTTACAAATTATAACTCAGAAATTGAGTATATATATGTAATCAAATAATTACAAAATATTTCTTCTCTCTAGCCTGATATTCTTTTCATTGGCCTTTTCACACAGTCTCTGGCCCATAGGCTTTCAATCCAAACTTTATCTACCTAAAACCTACCTCTACCTCCCTAATGCCTTGAGCCTTATCATTTTTATACAAAATGTTCTAAAACCAATTTTGGTTTTGATCCACTATATTCTCAATCAAATCCTAAATATCCTCTAAATCCTAAAATCTCTCTTCACCCCTAAAGACTCTCATAAATCCCGAGATTCATGAAACCAATTCTAATTTAGGATTTATAACTAATTCTCAAATCTCTCATATTCTCTTTCGAGAATATTTACAAAAAAAATCCTCTCAATAATTAATTAATTCCTATTCTAAATGCCTCACTTAATTCACTCAATTTTTTTAAAATTCCATCAATTTAATACATAGGAAACCAATATTCTTTGAAAACACAAGACCCATAAGTCTATTAAAATACAAATATATTTCTGAGCCTAATGCTCCTGCATCAGAGTCCCAAGGTTAAAAATAATCATGATCTCCCAATCATGTGCTTCCAACCTTTAGCCTCCTAGATCCCATTCTCTGTTTTGTTGTTGTCCATAAGCTGCATCATTCTTCAGCTTCACTGTTCCAGGATTCCATACTTTATTCTGCATCTTTCCACTAGCTATGCTTTCACATTATACTACTGTCTTCCTCTTGATGTTGCTACTTCTTTGCTTTCCTGCTGTTGTCTTCTTCTCAGACACTTTCATCATTATCTTTCTTATCAGTTCAATTTATTTGTCTAATAGATCTTCTGAATTTTGATTACTTCCACCTCTTGATCACTGAACTTCTATTATTACTGTCACCCTTTCATCCTTACCCTCTTTTTTACTGTTGTCTTGCACCTTTTTAGTTTCTACTACATTGTCTTCCAAGACAATTTTCTGCTTATGTTTACTGCAATTGGTAACTTCTTCTTGATTGTCACTTATGACAATTTCTTTGTCTTCTTTCTTCAACAATTCCTTCTTTACTTGACTGCTCACTTGTATCAAATTTTCTCCAACATCTACAACAAAACCTGTCATCATAAAACAATCATTAAAATCAAAATCATAATACCTTTGTGTCTCTTCTTCCTCTGGCAACATTTCAATTTGCTACTCTGAAATTTCCTCCTCTATCAGCACATCAGTATGTTGATTCTCTAAATAATTCTCGAGATTGTCAGCTAGTCTCTCTTCCATATCATCCATTTCAAGGATGTCTCTTTTCTCTGGTTCATAAAAATGAAATTTTTCATTCTCATTCAGCTCTGAATTTACAACCTAAACACTTATTATTTGGTTTTCTAGCCTCTTCTCCAAAATAATTAACTCATGCCACAAATTTGTCATCTCATTTGAAAAAATCTTTTTACAATCCTCACTATCTTCTTCTTTGTCACAAGTCAAGTTTCCTGGTGACACTATCTCTTCATTCTTCATCAGAATAGAATTATGATCCTCCATCTTTTTTATAGTTTTAGTTGTCTATCCATCACTCTTCCTTTGGCCATTTAAGAAAATCAATTTCTCTTTGTCATTACCAATAAAAAATTCCTCATCATAAGACATAACTGTCTCACCTCCACTCAAACAATTTCTTTCACAAAACAAGGAATTTAGGAATTCCTTTTATTGCAATAACTCAACTTGATCTTCATTTGAAAGATAGTCATCATCATATTTTTCTTGGCAACTTTCAGCCTCACTGAATACAGTTTCATAAAATGGATTGTCCTCTACAATACCTTCATTACAACACAACTTGTTAGTTTTAAAACCATAATACTTTATGGTCTCATTTGATGATTTAATCACCAAATCTTCTTGTTGTTCCAAATCCTCTATATGATTTAGAAATTCTTCAATGGTCTTATCTTTAATCCCCTTAAGCCTTTCAATTGGTTTCTTTATATCCTTCTCCATTTCTTCCTACTTTTGGCCATCATTATGAGTTAAAATTCCTCCGCTTTCAATATGTTGAAAAGTAAAACTTTTCCCCAACTGTGTATGGACATTTACATGAGATCTGGTTGTCCCATCTTCTTCTTCCTTTATGACAATATCAGCAGTTTGTCCTTATTCACATGTTCTTCCTACAAACATACAAAATTTATCAAATTTAAAATCATGTGACCTCTTGGTCTCACTTGAAGTTTCATTCTTCAAGTATTTTCCCAAATACTCATTTATTCTGAGTAATTTTTCCTTCAACCGAGCATTTATAATTTGCTCTTTCTTCATTTGTAGCTTATGCCACTTTACCTTTATTCTTACAAGAAAACCACACCACTGGTCTTCCTCATTACTCTGTAACAAATCCCGCAACACTTCAATTTGGACTGCTATCTTAGCTTTCTCTCTCTCTCATACTCTTCCTTACTTAACTGTCTCTATATTCCATTTGTCTTGGAATCTTCTTTCTTCACTTTTATTTTGTTGTGGTCTTTCTCAGAACCTCTTCTATTTCTACTATGACTATCAGTAGTCATCTTCTTTTCCATTTATATCTTCATGAGTTCTTCACTCATTCATCATGAGTTGTACTAAATCCTATGCAACAACAAGTCCTTCCTGCTGCCACTTACCTTACCAAGCTTTCCTCTGTACTTGGTATTTTGGAAAGCACTGGTTCTCTATTATCTGGAATATCTTGAGCATTCCTCTCTGTTCCTTCTAGGCTTCAACTCATTTGCACCTTTTAAGAACACAACTTTCCTTTTTATCCAACCTCTTTTGGAATTATTCAAGGTTCTGCCACATTCTTCTTTCACTTAGAAACCTTTTTAATGGCTTCCTTCATCACTTCTCTTAAAGTTGTGATCTTATTTCCTTAAGATTTTCTTCAACTTTCTGCAACCTGAATTTGCAAACATAATCTTCAAAGAAAATTAAAATACCTCACCTTCAAGATTTCTGTGTGATCTTGTTTCACCACTCATTTTTACTTGCTTCTGCAAATTCTTCCAATATCCTGCTACACTGCATGTTGTCTATCAGATTCAAATTTGATCCCCCTTTCCTTTTTTCCATCACCATTGTACGTGTATTCACATCTTTCAAAACATAACTTTGTAAATATTCAAAGCACATTTTCTCTTTTAACCCAGATTCTGCAGATCTAAATTTCCACATAATTTTAGACTATCATGCTTTCACTGTATATCTTTTCCAATCTACAACCACTGTCAATCAAATTTAAAATCTAAGCTTTCCTTATTTCCTTCATCACGCATGCATTCTGTATAATTTTAAAAAAAAAATTCTTCAAAAAATATTTTCCAACTCTGATACCAAATGACGCTGCCTTAGCTGCAAAAACCCACTATATGCATAACATTACAGGTATCAATCTAGTTCCATGGTTAAATATTATATAATATTCGACAAAACTCACTTCACCCAAATACTAACGCATTTAAAAATTCTTTTCACATGTGTTTGAACCACGCTAATCCAGCAGAGGAAAATTTACATGCGGAAGCTAATTACTTTGATATAATTATGGTTACCAACCATAATTAAATACCCCCTTATTTCATTTGAAATCTGCAAATTTTTTGGTTAAAACCCAAATTGTCAAATATAAATATTTTCGGGCCCACAATATTTTCCAATGTACCTATACACTGACGATCATACACGTCAATCCATCCCATTGACCGTTCTAATCTCGTCTTTCACAACAATCTGCATCAAACCTTCGTGAATTAGACGGTCATCACACTCCATTTCCCCAATCCGACGGAAATCACATTTCAACTAGCTTGATACTTAACCTTTTCTTATTCATACAAAATAGCCGGTTTTGAAATGCAACGTGGCACCTCCAGAGCCTTATCACACTCCTTCAACAAATACAACTTACCATTTCTGCTCCATGCTAAAACCACTTAACAGTTTTCAAAAACAGCTTCTTTGTTCCTATGCTCGCACATCCTTCTCCTTTTTGATGAGCATACGAATTTTGTAAATCAAATTTAACTCATGGATTCCATGGAAATCTAGTATATATAAATTCAACCTTTATGAATAACTCAGCCACTATTTTCATAAGATGAGATGAATTCATTTCAAAAACTAAAGTCTGAGGCAACAGTGAAGAATTTATAACACCATCACTACTTGTAGAGTTCTTTCAGGCAATTTGATTTACACATTTGACTTCTTCTCCGATGTATATACAGTCTTCAAATTTAACCAATAAACCCATATATATCCCATAATAGGAACCAATTTATTTCCTTCTCACTTTTGATGTTATATTCTGTTTAATGGTATCGATCCTAAACAAATCGAGCCATAAATCTGCATCCACTATATTCATATAGAATTATAACAAGAATTTTGACCTTGCAATCTCCTGAATTCGTTCATTCTGTCGTTCTGTCCATAATTTCATTATTCAATTGGATTTTTAAACCCAATATCATATTTTTCTGCATGTTGTTCCATTGTCACCATCGATCCATTCTGTGATCGATGGTTTCTTGTCTATCCTTTGATTTAATTATGCCATATTCCTCCTACATACATATATTATGCAGAAACACTAATTCTCATATCAATCATTCAATCAATGCACACCATTCAAATACTTTTTTCATGCAAATCATCTGATTTATTTACAAACTATAACTCAGAAATCGAGTATATATATGTAATCAGATAATTACAAAAAATTTCCTCTCTAGCATGATATTCTAATCAGTGGCCTTTTCACACAGTCTCTAGTCCATAGGCTTTCAATCCAAAATTTGTCTGTCTAAAACCTACCTCTACCTCCCTAATGCCTTGAGGCTTATCATTTTTATACAAAAGATTCTAAAACCAATTTTGGTTTTGATCCACATGTTGGGGTTCCCATGTTTTGGCCAGATTGACAAGACCAAAAGATGAGACAACATCAGAACCACTTTCAAACCTTAGGATCTAGCTCTCCTGGGTCCAGAGAGGGATCTCTCTATCTAAGCAAAGGTTTTGTGTCGGCCTTGAAGCTCAAAGTTAAGATATTAGGCTAGTTATAGGTGCAGGGTTTGTTTATTTGATTTTTAGTTTGGTTGTTGGGAAATTAGGAAGGAAGGGTTCAATATAAGACACAGGTGAGAAAAGAGGATTTTAGGAAAAGGAGGGATGATTCAGAGAACATCGAGACCATTGGGAAATGGAGTCAGGAAAGGGTTTACTTGTTATTCAATATGCAGGCTTTCAGTTGGGCTAGTCATCTAAAGCATTGGATCTTAAAGATGATAGTGTGGCATGAAATGGTAAGAGAGAAGGTGAAAGAAAGGAAACCTCCAAGGTGACCTTTCAGGAATCAAATCCAGAGACAGGACATGCCATTGGACAACCTATGATCCAAGACCTAAAAGGTTAACTCTTCAGACAAGGAAACATTAAAGATTTAAACACAAAGGTGAAGACCTGAGATCAGAGAGAGACTTTGAACTCTCAATGCTTTGGTATCCAGCTTAAGGGAACTTAGGAAGGTTCAATTAATTAAAAAGGGTCCTAGTGAGACATAGACAGAGTTCTAGACTCCCAGTATCCCAATTCACTCAATTAAAGCCTAACAAGAACATCTAAGAATAGATTCATTAATTCACACATCAGCTAGGAGTATATTTGACCACTGCACTGGTTAAATTAGCTTGAAATCAATCCTCAGATAACACATACAACAGAAAACATTGAAGGCAGGGAGAGACGAAACATAGGGTACCTAACAAGGGTAAATCCTATGCCAGATTTCTGATGCGTGCCAGAAGAAATGAAATGAACTACAAAAGAAATCAGAGGCAAAGATAGAAAAACATCACCGCTGCTTTAGATCAGGATCCAAAGAAATGTGCTTGTCATATTAAAGAGAAACACCATTAAAGTACAAGATTACCAATAGCTTGGTATTCAGTCTGAAAACATCTTCCTCAGCCTATCTTACAACTTTACACAGAGAACATGTCTCAAAAGAAACATCTTGCAATTCTCAGATATCCAATCAACAACCTCACAATGAGTTTCTTCATGAAATTTATAGCTGAAAGAGGAGCAGAGGAGGTAGGTGGAGTAGAGGAGGTAGGTGAAAAAACTAAATGTAGTCATTAAAACTCAGAAGAGGAAGAGGGCCGAGGCCCATTCTGTTTTAAATTTTGGGCATTTATCTCTGGTACTCTTGGGATGATGGAGTGGTCTTCGTCAGGCTGCAATTTACTCCAAGTATGTCTTTGATGTACTTGCTGTATCACTTCTGCAATACTCTGGTGAATCTGAACAAACAGGTCAATAATTCAGGTTTGCCATACTGTGTAACAAATTCTTCTGACATCATAAGACTGTTGTCATCGAGAAAACTTCTCATGGACATAACGTAAACTAAAATCGTATGTGTACTATGTCCTTTCTCAGGAGGAGACATTTTGCTGATATAAATACCCTGATGATATGGTTTTCTGTGCCTTGGACCTTCTGGGTGATCCACGGGATCTTCGATCTTGTACTCTTCCTTTAAATTACTGACTCTAGACTTCAAAAATCTTTGATTACCAGTCTTAAATTCTCTGATCTTTCATTGATACTCTCTCGTTGCTCCATTCCTGTCTCTGTCAATGAATTTTTCACTTTAATGGCTCTGGAAAGGTTTGACAGAGTTTAACCCTATTCCTTTAATGGAAGTCATGTCATAACAATTTCCCAAGCCTTTCTTCATAATTTTGATCTCTGCACATGGTCCTCCCTGCGTTCTTTGCCACCGTAACAGTGACAGTGAATCATGGTGGTTTTCCGCCTGCCTGTAACCCTGCAAAACACACAAAATCTTCAAGAAAGCCATGCTGGAGGGGAAAGGATGCTTTGATGGCCTGCGAAAAGATGATGGAACTGTGGAGGAATGGCAAAAAATGCAGTGGAAAGCTTGCAGAATGGTGGCGCAGCATGGTGGAAACAATGGAAATGGACACAAAATGATGAAAAATAGAGAAATGGACTAATTATAGACCAGGGGTGGCGGAGAACACATGGTGAAAACCTGGAGGACAGGTGGCGCAATA